>CM032876.1:51559779-52007279 GCA_019176425.1 Megalops atlanticus
CTCCCCCCGTTTCAAATTTCCACAGCGTTATCGACTTGGACACTGCGCACATAGCTGGGAGAGTGCTCCTGAAGTTCGCTCGGCGACTTGATTTAATATTCTAATGTTTGGTAATGAGGATGTGCGCCCTTGGCTGATTCGCGGTGGCAGCTGGACAGCGTCGACGAGTCACTGCCCCGCCAGCTTCCAAAAATACATCAGAAATGGAGCGGTTCCAACTAGTGTGAAGAATGAGGAAAGTCACAGGGCTGCGGGAATGGCCTCACGTGGCTCCTACGCTTTGGCTGAGGATAAATAATTGTGAAGGAGCCGAGATCTCCACGTGACCGCAACGCAGCCCGGGCCTTTGCAGTGAGATGAGACGTTGCTCTCTTGCATTGAAAACCCACATGGAAAAATCTAATCAGAGATTGCCATAGCAAAGAATTAAATTTGCAAAAGATACATGCTGAGGCTGTTTGCTTAGGTTTTATAGTATCTCAAATTCCAGTTTCATTTCCTGTTCACTGGCTTCATTTCGCTCTCGTGACAGCTCGTCCACACAGCATGATGCCAATGGCTGTGGTGCTGTATCTGTGACCGGAGTCATGGCCGAGGTTCAGGTCTATGGGACGCTGCTGGTGTTGTCTTTAGTGAGGGCCTTCACCTGCACCACTCCACCGAGAACTCCAGCAGTGTAAACCGGGTATGTCATGTACAGGGTAAAGTCCCTCTGGATAAGGGTGTCCGTGAGGGCAGTGTAGTGGCTCGCAGTGGCGAGGTCTCGTTGTACGCGTGGAAAGTAGCTAACATACTGCAGCGCCACCTCTGACATCAGGCACCAGGGCTGTGTTCATTGGTCACCAGCTCCAGGGTGACCCGAGGTCAGAGCAGGGAGCGCGCTCACACAGCGCCTGTCGAACCCCTTCCAGGGTTCAGAGAGCGAGCAGAGTGGGAGTATGAGAGTATCTGAGCAGAGTATGCACTAGCGAATGGGAGTCATCCCAAGGCCCCCACAATGACACAAACCCCGAGGGGAAATGCGGTGCAGTGTAGCGTGGATAAGGCTATTGTCACTATAATCTGAGAGCCTGCTGACTACACCTCTCTACAAAAAAACAGTATGGCAAAATCGCCAAACAAGTATGCCAACAAGAAGTACTGGTTGAACACATTGATTTAAGAATGCGATTGCTTCAATGTTGCAATATCGATGCAGATGATCTTAGTAAGAAATGATTTGGGTTTGTTTCTTGCGTAATCACAGGAACCATCTAAACAATCGGTTCTTTTGAGCTGAGTTCAGGAATTTGGCAATGACCAGGGAGCCGAGACTCTCCAGTATGCGTCACTGATTCAAGCTTAATTTTTTTTATAATTGCCCCTCGACTCAGATAAGATGACTATGCTTGATTTTATCAGCACATTTCATAATTCGAATTCTACCGAATGCATAAACATAAATTTCCTTCAGTTCCACTTTATACTGGATGGAATTTCCTCTATCGCATTCTCATCGGTAGATGGCCCCAGACAAGGTTAAATTGACATCATCTTCCCGAAATTGAAAAACAACTCTATCTTGTTTAAAACAATGTTTGCACCAGCACATTTTCCCTGCTATTGTCTGGCTATGAGAATTGATTCGAAGGATAAAACGCTGCTTGCAGCAAAGCAACCCGCAAGAAGCAGTCCATTCCCTAGAGCAGGGCAACGTGGGATAGCGGAGGACTTGGAGAGCCGTGACGTGACTCTCCATGCCGGTGTGTTTACTGTTTGATGTGTTCTGTGTGTGGGGTGCTGCTCTAATAGAGGTCAATGTCTCTGCTTGCTCCCTGGGAGGGCTCTCTGCACATTAAGATGTGCCGCTCGTACAGATGGAACGAGGCACTCTGCGGTGGATGGCTGCGGAACATAAAAGATCTTCCTTTGATTGCACTGAAGTTGTTTGAAAGAGAAACCGAGACTTGAACAGGCCTCTCCCTACCATAACAAGTTTCCCCCAATGGACAAAGGTCCTTTTTATACCCTGCAGAAGTGCACAGGTGTGCAGTGTAGTGATGTTTTTGTGAGCATTTGACAAAGAATAGCACTAGACCACTGGGACTAATGCTGACACCATGCTGCCACTGCAGACTCTGCACACTCCCTGCTGTCCACATTCTAGACACACAAAGGCACGCACACACATGCACACACACACACATGCACATACACACTCGCACACGCAGTCACACACACACACACACACACACACACACACACACCATAAATATGCTTCAGTAGGCCAGCATTTTCATGTCACTGCTCATCATAAAGAAAGTGGGCCTCACCTCCACTGTTTGAAGTGTGAACAGGAGATGATCTCTTGACTGTTTTGTCACTGAAATTGAGAGGGGAAAAGACAGAACCCGGTTACTGGTTTCATCAATGAAAAATTAACAACAAAGCACTACAATGTACATGCAACAGGATCAAACCTGATCAAAGTACACACCTTGACCGATATGACTGATGGAGATAAAAAATGTACCATATATCACTGGCATTCATTCTGCCAGGTGCAAATGCAAGTGAATGTGGTACCTCCTAGAGACATGGCTACATAGCTTTATGACCATGGCTGACTGCGGTGACGCAAGGTCCTAGATCCCCAGGCAAATTCAATATGGCATTCCTTCATAGTGCTATTTCACAGACCATGAGTCCTGATGTAAGGGAGGCCTAAATCACACATTAAGACCATCGCCTTTTCCAGCGTTGTGAACAAGTACTGGATCACTCCTAATCAGTGACTGTGAAATACCCCATTTACCGTATGTTCAGTGTTATTTTAATGTATGCAAGTATCATAATTTTAGAATGATAAGTAAAGGATGGAAAGTAAAGGATCTCTCTCCATCAGCAGGGTACGTTCTAACCTAGTCCCTGTGACCTGGGCAGCCATGTCTCCTACGCCTACCCAGGGTACATCTGAGAGAGATACAGGGTGCTCCCAGACAGCCGTGTTCACTGACATCATTATTGTCATTCAGCACACACCACCACACTTATCCAGAGTGACGTACATACATTACAATTTCTACATGTTATATTATTAACTATACAGCTGGATATTTACTGAGGCACATATGGGTTAAGTACCTTGCCCAAGGGAACAGCAGCAGCACCCCAGCAGGGAACTGAAAAGGCAACCTTTTGGTTACAAGCCCTGCATCTTACCACTATGCTACAGAGGGGCTCCTGCATTCCATACACAAGAGATCAAACTGAGGCCACAGATGCCACACCAACCCAAGCCCATGATACTTCTTCTCCAAGGTTAGTCTCTCAAAGTGGCTGGCAGTATATTACATTTATTTAATACTGTGGGCACCAAAATCCTCCAATAAGCACTCAAAGACATGGCTGTGTTGTAAATCAGCCCCTCTGACCGTTCTGTCTGCAGAAGACGCTGATTCAATTTTTGCCCCTCATCCGCAATATTCCTTTTCAGACAACACAAAATGATCCCTGGTTAGCTGAGATGATATGGAAAAAGCCCATTTATCTGCTGTTATTGCTTTTTCTTTATTGCCTGGAAGGTAAAGCTTAACTCTGAAAACTCCCACAATCCCCTGCACTCGCTCACCTGGTCACCTCCTTGGCACCACCAGCAGCTGGCCCTTTTAAAAGTGCATGCTGAACAAGTCCCGTCAGACTGGCAATCTGCTGCTCCATGGCCTTCATTCGCTCTCTGTAGGAAATAGTTTTAAAAAGCCTTTTTATTTAAAAAAGCTCTTTTTACCCTTCAAAAACTTATTGACCTCGAAAGCACCATGGTTAGACTTAATGAGGCAAGGCTGTCTACAGGTGTGAATAGAGATAACTGCAAATATAATTCATTTATTGCTGGTAAAATCTTAGAAGCAGTCCCAGGAACACGGAACTGTTGTCTATAACTAGTCTCCCTCCTATATTGTTTTATTCATGGTTCTGTAGGTAAATCTTAACTGTGCTGCCATCTTACCCCTGACACACCATTTTTTCCCTATATGGATGGATTTAAGATTTGCCTTTTTTCATGTCATGCTTTTATGCATTTATGGGAACCTGTTATTCTAGCATTCTTCCTTTTAAAAATATCAACAGACAATTTGATCAGCCTTTTAAATTCTTTCTGAAAAGAACACCAACATTTCTCTGCTTTATAACATGAACGCCTTCGATTCTGGTAAATCAGCAACCAGTGAGCAACAACTTACAACTTTTCCTCCTTCATTGTTGTTCACTTATTAACCAGCTGACCCACTCCTCCTACGCTGGGATTCATTTCACCCACTCTGCTGTAATTCGAGACTGTTCAACTATGTGATGTGCCACAAAGCTACAATAACAACCACTGGATGAGGGTCAAGTACTGTGGTATTGATACGCATGAGACGCCAAAGTTCTCTAGGCTACCACATCTATGAACGTGCAACTTCTTTTAGGCGCAGACCCCAGTCAGACGTCATACTACAGCGATACTTGGTACACACAAATGTTACCACAAATCGGCTTAAACCACTGAATAAGCCTGCATAGCTAGTGAAACCACAGATAGTCTGGAATCAGCAAAGTGGTGGATAAGGAGGATCTCTGTACATTTAGTACAATGCAGCATTCCACAGCTGCCTGGCGCCCGCACAAGGGGTAAGTCTTAAACTCAAGAATGTCAAGGACATCTTTTCATTGCTCTGAAAAAAAAATTATCACAAGGGAATAGAGGGTTGTTGAATTTGCCAGAAGGACTGCACGGCACAAACATTGCAACCTGGTCTTCAGTCATATACCAACAGCTACCAATTATGTGAAAAAGGAAAAAACGAGAATTCCAGAAATTATGAAAAGATGCAATGATAGCCTTTGATCGTCCAAGAGAGGAGTTGTCTAATTTCACTCCTGGTTTTATATCTTGAGGCTGGAAGGCTTTCAGGGTTCATGAATGGGTTAGCTGAAATGAGTCACATGGACCTGGATGCTTGCGGCTGGGCTTGTCTGGACTTCCCGTCTCTCATTACGGTGCAACCTGTCATTGAGACTGCCATATGAAGCTATTGTGAGCACAAGCAACAAAATTTGACTGAGGCCTACTGCTGAACCTCCTTGTCCCTTTCTGTGGCCACGTTTTCACCTCCTTCAGTAACTGAGAACTGTGAAAACACACAGCCAGTGCAGTGGTGATATGATTAGTTCTCAGGTGACAAAACAACTAACCGGAATTTCCATTTTGCAAATTAAAACCAAAGACGCTTTTGCATTATGCTGTCAGTAAACACTTCTCTGCGGTGAAGGCAAACACAAACATGTTGCCTGTATCTCCATTACCCCTGTGGTCACATGCATTAAACAGAAATGAGGAGGACATACTTTGAAGTCAGATCACCAAAACTGCTTGAGGTTATTGTGTTTCAACAACAGGAGAAATGCCTTGTTCAGTTAAATATCACTGTGGTACCTTAGACTCTGAATTTCCTTGTGTCCTTGGCCAATATGAAAACCTGAGGAGGACGTGAACCGATTCTAAATAAAATGGTCTGTTTGTGTTACACCACTGCTCCCCACGGAAAGCTCACGGACCGTTTGATCCCCTCGTTCTTTCACAGAATTAGGTAATCCAGTAATTCAAAAGGCCTGCTATTCCCGGTCAATATTTTCGTTGGTGTTCATGAAAGCTTCTACCCTATGGCCTCGCTTAGGCATGCCAGTAAAACAATCTTTGATTTTTGCACCGGTTACATTTCTTGTGCAGTTTCCTGTAAATATTTGCTCTGCCCTTGAGTCAAACAAAGCAGCCAGGCTTAAAATACCCAAAGAAATTATTGGCAGTCCATAGAATCTAAGCAGGCGGACTTAAAACGGAACTCTCTATTATCTTACAGAAATAAAATAGCACACTGTGGGGGCGGACATTTTATATAGGCCTACTTTTTAGTGTATTTCAAAGATCCGCAGCCTTTTGGAAGGATAAGCCGGTTATAACCCGCTGGTCCGATTAAGGGACAGTTTCACAGCTGAGCACACAGAGACAGGGCAGATGATGTCACTTGCCTACAGGGTCTGGCCAAATAAGCGACTGAGGTGGGACTGAAAGTCCAAGTGCTGTGTTAACACGCAACTGCAGCCAAGCAAGAGAATTACACATTGTCATGGAAACCACCAACACACACCCCTTCTATCACCTACCCCATCCAAATCTGGGCTTACCGGGTTTGAGGGTCGTTGGGGGGCGCCGCCGAGCCGTGCGCCATGGGTAGGTCGGGAACGACGGGCGACGCCATGTTGCTCCTGGCCTTGGTCATCACTTCCACGGGACCCGAGTTCTCCTTCCTGAAGGACTGGCGGACAGGCGAGCCCCTCTCCAGCTGGGCGGCCGGCGGCGGGATGTGGGCGCTCTGGGCGGCGTGGATGTCCACCAGCCGCACGTCGGTCATCCTGTGAGGGGACGGCGGGGGCGTCTTGGAGCCCAGCGTGGGCAGCTGGCTGTCGCCGTACTTCCGGGACTTCTGCCTGTAGAGGCTGTGGTGCTCCATGCCCTCCGAGGACATGGTGGAGCTGGCGTAGGAGCTGTTGGACCTGATGGAGGCGCGGTGGAAGCCGCCGCCTATGCCGTGGTCCACCACGTCCGCCGGGTGGCCGCTGTGGCCGGACGCGATGCTCAGCCGGCCCTCGTGGAGCATGTAGGGGTCAGCGTAGAGGCCGTCGCTCCGCACCAGGGCCACGTTCTTGTTGCCCATGTCTTCGTCGGGCTTCACGTCCCTCCGCTCCAAGATGGCGCTCGGGCAGGGGGACACGGACCTGTTCGGGGGGACGCTGGACAGACGGTCCCTGGGGATGGTGGCGCTGCCCGGCATAGGTACGCCCCTGGGCCCGAAGGGGATTCTCGAGGGCGAGGGCGGCATGGAGTGGGCAGTGGGGGACGACAGAGAGCCCTGCATGGTGTGTGCCAGAGGAGGGCCCATTGGCTGCTGTCGCAGAGTGTGCTGCCCATCCCGGGTGTAAAGAATTTCTCTGTGCATCTGGATAAGGGAGCAAAAAAAAGACCCACACACACACACACACACACACACACACACACAACATTATTCATTATTCAACAGCCCTCAGAAAATATGGTAAACATATCTACCAAATGCACTGTCCAGGTTTCGCAGCCTAAAGCAAGTCAAGCCACATTCCTTTGAGTTCCTGAGGGCAAACCTTGTTTTGTATATCTGCAATGTTTCTACTGCCAAGTAACTGCAAACACATCATCCCATTTGCCCTGCTAAGGCTGTTTATTTTTTAAGGAAAGGTCTGGAGACAATGGTACTTATTCAGCAGGAATGCAATTAACCTGGTGCTGTTAGTTTACCTAGACTTAGAGATCTTGAAAGGAAAATGTGAACATCAGCACTTCTCTCCTTGCACTAAAAACACTTTTTCAAAAATAGCTTTTTATATCAATGCAAGATTTTTCCCAGAGGTTCACAAAGTAGCTGTATTTATAAAAGACATGTTATCTTTCCTAGTATTTCCTCAAGTTTATCCTGGCTCTTGTCCTCATTTGCTGCCTTACTGGTAAACCTGAGACTCTTAAAACATAGCATGTGTGAAAACACAGAGGTTGATTTTGGTATTGCAAACACAGATGGGAGACCTCATGGCAAAATCGACCATTGCCAACGTTCAGCCAAGCTTCCGACGAGGGCCCCTGAGGTCGCCGCAGACTGCAAACGCGCCACGCAAATTTGCAACAGGTGTATGCAGCCTGGCATAGCCGCGAGTGGGCAGCAACGCGGTGTGACCACCCACAAACTGCCCGTGTACCTGCGAGACCCTGTAACTAATGAAACGCAGACCAAGCTGGGCCAAAAAGGGCCACGGGAGAGGTATGCGCCGAGAAGCTCTCTCTCACACTGCAGCGAAAATGAAAAGGGAATAGCGACGCTGTGAGCGAGCACTGACGCCAAGGGCCGGAATGCTCGGCTCATACATGACATGATTGCTGTTGTCAGGGGTAATCTTACGGTTCAGTGGGCAAGGGGGAGGAGGCTGGCGGGCTTGCCGTGGTGCTGGATTCTGGTGGTCCTCTGTGTCTGTTCATACCAGAGGGTAAACAGAACAGAACCCGTTGGCTCTCTGCTCAGCTACGACGGCAGACCTGGTTGTAGCTGTAGCATTGCTGTTTCCCCCCTTGAGCCAGACACCTGACTGGTTTCAGGGGAAAAAAACCCAGCTCTATAAACGGATAATGTGCAAAAAAAAAAGAATAAAAACACAGAGATGGACTGGGGAAACGTCCGCCCTGTTAAAGAGGCAAACATGCATATCCTGCTTCCTTCACAGAACAGAACTGAAGGTAAGCTCCAACCACTATGAGCTGCCAAGGCACAGATATAGACTCAAAAAGAAGCACTGAGTTAATAATGCATATCTACACTACTCTACACATTTATGCACACTTTTAGTGTCACAGTAAGATGACAGTGATACAATATGTTTCATAACTGAAGCAGTGAATTATTTGTTATATATATATATATATATTATTTGCCACTCCAAAAAGATGCAATGAGTACAATATCTGGTCTGGATTGAATTTACAGATGCAGAAGGCCCAGGTTTGACATAAAACATGTTTGTATGACTTGTTCTGGAAATGCCATTACAGAATGGGGTTACCTTCTGCTTCTGTTCTTAGCCTTCTGCAAGGCTGCAGTGTGTTCATGCTTTGCACGAACAAGGCCAGCAACTCCATCTGAAGGCACTGACCCAGCACTGACTGAACACTTGCTCCGGGAGCAGTAATCCCACAATGCATTGCTTCTTAAGGATGGTAGACACAGGTGGAGGCTTGGGGCCAAAGACAGCAGCGTATATATGGGAAAGAGAGATGCAGCTGGGGAGCAGTAAAGCTGGCTGCTCTCTATACTGGTCACCTATTCAACTTCACTGCATTGTAATTCCCTGTTTGAAAGGACAGGAAGCCTCTCTGAATGAAAACACCTCTTTATTCAGGATTAAGCATCTTGTGCGATGAATACAGTAAAGAGCAAGTATTTCGGGTCAGAGGGCTTAAACTGCCTTCCCATAAGACTTGGTGATCAATCAGCCATTGTTTTTTTTTTTTTTTTTTCTTAGTAGTGAGTCATGAGTAACACCTTAAGAGGAGCACATTTTGAACTGTTTCAGCATCCAACTGACAAATGAAACAATTATTCTCATGTGCTCTGTAAACTGAACTTTAATAATCATGAATAATCATGTTCAGCTGTATTACCGGTATTGCCTGTGGGACTATCAAATGTTCAAAGTGTTTTTTTTGTCTTGTTTTGAAAATGAACAGGAGGTGAAATAGGGTGTGACTCTTTGTATATCCCGTAGGTGAAAGGGACAAAGGAAGAATGTATCAGTGACTGAACCAGGTCCAAGCCCAAACAGTAGCCACTGTAACTAGAGCCTCATTTTCAGGGTACTGTGCCGGGATCACAGACACAAAGCAAACCAGCTTTTAAAAATATTTATCAATGATGCTGCACATTTATATTACTGCTACTACTAATGTAACTTCTACTGGTGACAAGTGAATTGTTCAACTGAATTGACTAACCCCTCAGACCAGCAGATACACTTGACAGTTCACCTTTTCATGTGCTCATGGATTTTTATGGTTTGTCTTAAATCTTGGTGCTAAGTCTTAGCACATACTGTACAGTAAAATCATATTTTGTGATAAATGACTTTTGCACCTAATTCAGCTGTTAGTCCGTTTTCTTGCTCTGCTCTTATAGTTCACAGTGATGACTGATGTTCTCAAAAGCACTGAAATAGAAGATTCCTTACAGACAGGCATCCGCAGTGTGTGGATATCCTAGCATTTGAGACGCCTCTCAAAAAATCTGTCATGGCTATTATTAGAAGACCAAAAGAACCAGTTCCAGGAGAGGAATGAGCTCTTACTCTCATTACAGTCATCAGAATCATTTTGAGTTATTTCACATCAATTCATGTCTGTGAACTGCTTCCTTTAATGGCCTCTTACTTTTTGAAGATTTTGAAAGCTGATAAGGTTTCCTGTTACTTTGGGGGGTTTAAATTCAAGGCTGCGGAAGCACAAAACAAAAGTATATGGCAGTTCTCTGTTGTTTTATTCAGTTATTTGTTATTTTATTATCAGCTCCTTTATCAACCGTATGTTGGGTTAACTGAACACCATTGCACACTACTGTAGTTCTGAGAGTTTTGTTCGCTCATGATGCATCTAGACTCCAGACTAGAAAGAATCGTATCAAAGAAAACAGAACCTCTTTGTCCCATCTGCAACTGTTTGTGTCTACATTATCCTCTTTATATATCTAAAGTGCAGCCATGTATGGTAGGTACCCTTTTTTGGAATTCAGTCATTACAAACAGATGTTACCTGAAAAAAGTAATGTGCGCCTTTCATCCTCAACAAGAAAAAGACTCAAACTGAAAGACGTACCTAAATACGCCATACAAGAAAAATGCACCGTATCCATCTCTCAAAATATAACCTTAAAAGGTAGAGGTAGAAAAGCATGGATTCACATATTGAAGAAATAAATCTAAACTTTTTAGGAGTGTGAGTATAACATAAAGACAGTCGGCTTATGTTGGCTTGTGCCATTCGGGATTCTGAAGACCAATCATGCTCAGCTATTCCATTTAGAAACGTCTTATTCAAACATTATGTATGGGTGGACCTTTTAAAGCCTCCTGAATCCATAAACACACCAGACAGGATATTCTTATGGAGCGAATCCTGTGGCTTACAAAGCCCACATGTGTTTGTGGAGAAGTGGATTGTGGATCCAAGCTTTGTGAACTTGGACACATGGCAGACACGCCATGTCAGATTGTTTCCATCCATTACAGGCCGCTTGAAAACATGCAAAGTTGTGCTGAATATATAGCAATGGTGTTAATGGCTGCCATAAAGCGGACAAGGTATTCTTATGATTACCATCCTTTCAGAATAAAGGCAACAGCTGGTGCACATTTGAAGCATCTAAAAATAGAACGTGTCACCACTATTTGCATTCAAAGACATCAGAACTTGCAGAGGTTAAGATGTTAAAAATAGCAGGCATACGCAGACTTTGAGGAGGTAACAGGAGTTCAGTCTCAAATCATGCACTCGCGTGTTCATATGAAAGTGAACAGAACACCCACAAGTTAGGCTACTGCAACCATTATTAATCTACTGTTTACACAACATTTTATGAACTTTTCTGAAATATTTCCAACCTGTACAGCCACCATTGCTGCAATGTATACACAACAATAGTTCTGAGAGAGTGAGAGTAACCTAACGTAGTCAGTATTGATGCATTATGCGCTTACACACTGAGAAATACTACAAACAAAATGGACCAACAAAACTGCCCGTTAAACCTGTCAAATGATTAATGACCATAGAACATATGCAACGTTTAGTGTACTCATTCTCACAAGCAAATAAATTAAGTCTATGAAGGGCAAGAAGCTGTTCAACAAATGAAGGATGTCCTTCATACAAATCTGCAGACTGTGGATTCACCAGTCAGTTATGATAAGGGGAATGCATTATATGCCTCATAATGAGGTCTCCCACACCACTTCCTGCAGGCTGCTATGAGCAAGGGCTCTTAAGTAGACACCAAGCCTGCAGCTTCATCAAGGCTGAACCAGGCTGTTGTCCACCAATTACCTCCAGGAAAATACAGCATTCTAATACATGAACCATGGCTGGGTAAACAGAGACTACACTGTTATGTGAGGGTTTATGTAAATGATTGTTCTGCAGCCTTTGCCCTATATTTGGTGGAGCTATGCGGAAATAGTGGCTGTGTTGATTGGTGCAGAATGGCCCGATAATGCTGTGCAACGCATGAACTTTTTGCACTGCAAGGTTGTTCCATGATCTCACATCTGAAGCAGCTGCAGGTCAAGCTCAAAACAGCACCAAAAACAAGCAGACTGATACTGCGCAGGCGCTTTCGCAGATGGGAGCGGTCCCTCGCTCTATTCCCTCCAGACGTAGGGGATGCTGAACCTATCCCACCCTGCGTCTGCTAGGGGCCTTCATCCTGCACAGAGCTGGAGTGTTTAAACAGGTGCACTCTCGTTTGATTATTGTATTAGCTATTCTGAGAATCCGAGTGTCCCCTTTCGCAATTACAGAAGCCCGCGCGTACGTGGAGCCATCAGAATGGCTCTACTGTTTCAAGGAAAAGCACAAGACATCTGCGCGGCGGTCACGGTATCTGCAATTTGTCAGAAAATCTGTCAAAAACAAGTCCATGTTTACATTCCCGATGTGTGGCTTTGCGAAATTCTCATTGAGTAAAATTTTCAGGAGCACAATTAAAAATAAGTCTGTCTCGACATTTTATCATCCAGCATTTCAAAACTCTCTCTCTCTCACACACAGACACACACACATTTGCCCACCTGTATTAGCAATCACCACAGGTATTACAATTCTGTACAGCAATTTGGCAAGTCAGAGGTGTCGATTATCAATTTGTGGCATGCTGGCTCGCGGGCAGTGAGACGTCAGTACAGCCATTATCTGGAAAGAGCCGAACGGCTCTCAGTGTCTCTTCACAGCGTCAGCCACATCGGCTGTGGAGAGCCGCGAGGTGCGAGCGATACAGTACATCTTTGTCAGAGACGGTTTGCTGTCTTAGAAGCTACGGCTTGATAGAAACACGTCCCAGCCGGCGCAGCAGTCCGCAAACAGAGAGCTTGCATTGAGGACCCTTTCAGCAAATGTACCCCAGCTTGCAACGGGAGGGTAAAGCATGAGTAATAGGTGACCTTGGGGGCTCGCTTTGAACACGCTGTAAAAATTTCCTGCATCACGATACACTTTAACGGGATGAAAGTGTCGCGGCAACACGCTCATCTGTTGCGAGTTAAAGAGCGCGGGGGTATCGTCTTGGCAGAGCTGCTCCGATCTGACCGATGCAAATAAATTCAAAACAGGTGCCTCTTCATACCTTCCTACCAGTGTGTGCGGCCAAACCAAAACAACCTGTTCCCTTCCCCCTCCACACTCCTCCACGCCATTCCGGTGAAGTCTTCTGTTTTTCCACATTCCAAGATATAACGCTTCGGTACGACCGTGCAATAGCATTTTCAAAGGTCCTCATTTAGCTGTGGTCGGCTTGAACGGGAGTCTGGCAGACCACAATAAAACCTTATTAGACAGTCTCAGTGCACTGTCTACTGACATATTTCAACACTTGCTGCACGCTTTTGGAGTTAAGTGTGCCGCATGGACCATCAACGCTCATATCACAAGCACTTCTGAACACTAAATACTTGGCACACGTCCCATTCAAATTAATTTTACAACTATTAGAGTAATACCACTGTTGTACCATCAATCAATCTGCATGGGAATGTTCATAACTGAGGGAAGCCTCAATGCAGTTAATGAACTTTAGCCTCCTCCATGACTCATAATCCTCCACTTGTTCACTCACACACTCACTCCTTAAAAGATCTACTTTATAAAAAATGATAAAATAATATTTTTTAAACCCTGAAAAAGTACAGTAAAGCTCATCTGGGTTGTAAAATCCTTGTGACTCCTCATAACTCTTTACCCAGACTTTTCACCAGAAATGATGAATATCCCTCTCAACACTAATTAAGGCACAGAACCTGCCGAAAAAACGGCTGGGTCAGTCAGTCCCAAATGTCAAAATACAACTGAGCACTCCTCCGGGGAACTAGCACTGTGGATTCATAAGCCCTGACTCTGCCCTCTGTCTCCAGGCATCCAGTCAGCTCAGGACAGCTTCCCCCAGATATCCAACTTTCACCCCTGGATCGCATGCTTGCAAAATGCCCCGACGGCTTGGAAGGAGCGGATAATGTTAAACATGTTTCTGAAAAAGGCGACCCCCTTCTGGTGCCACGCCCATCACCATCCAACATATGCTGCATAATTACACAAGCCTGCAGTGAATCTGTACGTGAATCACTCCAACCAGTTTACATTAAGTCTGGGGCATACGCGATGACTCAGAACACTGTGTTGTTAATTATTAATGAGGGTGAAACTGTTCCTTGCTTTTTGGATAAGAAAAATTGATTTCCTCTTTAACAAATAGCCATGACTTTTCTTCAGCTGCCCGCAGAGGACTGGAGGTTGTACAGGCTCCACACGCAGGTATAAAGGGCCTCTTGATTGTTTGGGCTCTGTTCCCAATGTGATAGAGCCACAAAAGCTGATTGAAGCTCTAACGCGCCACAAGAATGAAAAAAAAAAAATCAATCAAAGCTTCTCTATTGTAAGATTACGGTTGCCCTCATGCCTGTTTCGCCGATCCCTTCGCTGCTGATTAGGAACCTTATGTTTTTCCACTTCTGGCCATAAAATGATTTTTCTTCAATTTTTTTTCACCTCCGTCTCATAAAGCAGGGGACATTGTGGCTCACGGGTCACATGAGCCTGCACATTATGTGTCTTTCACTTGAACCTTCAAGTTCAGTTTGGTTCCTGGATAGGTGGCCACAAGAGCCTGATTCAAATGATAATAAAGCAATCATCCCATTAAACCCAAACTCATTGGAGCGGCATTCATAGGTTAGCAAACCGTTGAATTGGTGGGAGCTTGAATCTGATGTTCATGCATTGAAAGTGAACTAACTGTGCGACCACTGTTGTTAACATAGGTTCTGAAATGACAGCAGAGCGGTCACAGGGTCTTCAAACGGCACACAGAGAAGCTGCTGAATCAGTTCAAGAAACCCTAATGTTTGATTCATAGCTAGTGATACTACATTGTGGACAAACTTAAAGGCTGGTTTCTGATAAATTATATTTTAAATATAAGACAAATTATAAGGCGCATCTTTGAAAAACATTCACTCTCTGAGTTTCTCCAAACTATTTAGAACGCTGAGAAATAAACTGTCAAAGAAAAGCTCATAAAAAGGAGTGATCTGACACATCAGAAAAGGGTTAAATTGGACAAGGATCAGTTGACCAAAAGGATTTGGGGAGCACATGAGAGATCAGTTGCTCAGGTTTAGTTCCGTAACATCGGCAGGAAACAAACATGCAGGCATTGTGCTGGCTTAGGAAGATTTAGCAGGATATGAACGGAGGAAAGCTCCTGGATTTTTCATTCTCTTCCATAATAAAGAGCACACAAGGCTCATTCAATCCCCTGAAAAATAAAGCCTGAGGAACAAAAGGAGCAATAAACAGATTAAGGGCTGGGGGGGAGGTGTGTGTGTGGAGGGGGTGGGCATTCCTATATCCGAATCTTCAGAAGACCCAAAAAAGGGGAGAGGTAGAATGGAAGACACCAGGTGGGGCTGGCTGTTGCCATTGTGTCTGCCTACCAACAGGGCCTCGTACTCACCCTGGCGTCTCCGTTGGTGGGCCGGGAGTTGTGGCTGAAGGCGTGCGCTGGGTCCTTGTGGTACACCTTCAGGCACGAGTGATCCGTGATATTCCTGTAACCGAGAGGAGTATCCACAACTACGTGAGGGGGCCACAGCTCTGTGTAAAACATCATCAGGACTGTACTGGTCCAAAGCTCGGAGAGAGTCCTTCAGATTGCCTGTTTGAGGAAGTTCCCCCTGCTCCCTTGTACTCCGGCGGTTTACCCACAAGTGCTGTGTTCTAAGTTTTACAGCAGCTCCACCCCGAGAGGTCATGTGACAGCAATGCTGCTTTACAGTGTTGATAAAGAAATGGGCAGCTGTGTCAAAGTACACACTTGACTCACCAGATGCTTGGCTGTCTCCCTCAGACAAACAGGATGGCAGGAAGCCCTTTATCAAATGAAAACTACTCTAGGATTTGAATGTTTTCCAATTTTAAGGGAATGTAAGAAACTACACAACTGAATTCATAAAAATTAAAAGTGGCATGGGAGTATTCACAACCAATGACCTCAAGATGAATTTAGATGGCTTCTTTGATTGGAGGACTGTGTTTACATTCAAACCTGTACTCAAATGAAGTATGACACATAAAAAAAACACCACTTCATCAAGTTTGCTGATAAACATGACGTCAACAATACAACTGTGCCAATGTTTAAGACCTGATCTGTTAATACGTGTTGTAAGTGTTAGCTCGCCTTTCAGTGGCTACAGTTTGAGAAGTACAGCTACAAAACTAGCAGCATATCTATGGACGTGGTAGAGAAACACAACTGAGAGCTGTGTGGCCTGGCATCTGAAAACGAATGCCGTGGCACAACGCTGCTATTTTTGCAGGCAGGGCACTGGAATCCTTTCATTCCAGGTGCTTTTTGCATGGCTCTGACCAGGGCCAATCCCACGCCTCCCGACTGTCAAAATAATGTATACGGAAGGATTACACGGCTGGCCTCCCTGGCCCTGCTAAAAGGGGGCCGCCGACGGCATCCGTGGCATTGGTGTAAGGAGCGCGGGCGGTGTGTGACGTATCAAGCGGGCCAAGCGGGCCGAGGACTCTTGCCTCCTTTGTTTGGAGTCACGCCCGTCTGGAGAGCCTTAAAGAAGGCGCAGGCTTGGGGAGGATTCACGCCTCATGAGAACCTTACGGCATTTGCTTTTGGCGCAATGATGCATGCGCCTAAGTGCGTACACACACAGACGCACAGACACACAGACGCACATGCAAAACGCTTCACATCTGTAGATTTCAGCCACAGAGCTAGAGGGAAAAACACCGGAGAGCGACAGAGAGCTGGTTTGTGTTGAAACGGTACAAGATGTGAGTCTGGGAGAAACCGTTAATGGGCATTTTGTCCTGCCAACTGCGGAATAATAGTGTCTATAAAATGGCGAGGTTGCCCTCAGTGGAACTTTTCTCTCATTATCAATGTAGAAATAACAGGGGAGATGGGACACGGTATCATTCACACTTTTAAGAATTTCATTTTTGTCTAGCATTTGCCACTGTAGGGTGGTACGGCAGCTCCTATCAAGCAATGGGTCATTTGTTCCCTTCATTCAGTCAACCTTAATGTTGCACAGCTCCACAATTCATGTGAACCCCCATTATGGTGAGGACCCCCAATGCAGTGTAATTTCAGACTCAGGTGAAGCCCAAAAAAAAAAAAAACAGTACCAAATCATTCTGGTACTTCCTGGCACTGTAAAATATCTGGTATGGTTGCTCTTGTAGATTATTAGTCTCGGTATTCAAGTTACTATGATGTATTGTAGGTTTATTGTTCTTAAAGTTTATTGTCAGGTACTGTGTGTGTGCTATAACATTTACTGTTGTCTGCTAATATAGCATTGTTTTCCAGGTTTATATTATTTTGAACATTACTGGCTGTCCTCTCCTTATGTTCCTACTGTTGTTACTGCTCATATTTATGTATCTTGACTCGCGAGTTGCTCTAGATAAAAGTATATGCCAAATACTAAATAAATAGACACAGAAAGAATAGTAATATCCTTTCGACATGTTTTGGTAAACTGGTATCCAAGGCAATGACTAAAACTTTCCCTATTTTCATGACTGAAGGAGAACATCCAATCATATGAAGCAACTCCTTAATGTAATAAACCACCCTGCAGCTTTGACAGGTGGCCTGCATGCAAAAGCATCTCTCCTGTGGGTATGTCTGCCAAGTCAGAGTTCCTGAGGAATTTATCATTTACGTCATATTCGTGTATTAGAAAACCGACTGACAGCATTCTCTGAGAAAGGAGAGGGAACTGTTTCGTTTAAACAGTCGTCAGAGAAGGCAGGGAGGAAGGCCGCTTGTTTGCACCACAGGCCTAAATTGGGTGAAACTGCAGCTGCAAAAGAGAAGCATTAACTCCTGTTAATGATTCACCCAAAACTCACACTTCGCAAACACACAGGTGCACCCCTGGAAGACGGCTCGCAGTATTACACCTGTGGGCAGGAGGCTCAGTTAATGAGTCAGCACATTTCTCATGCAGTGGAGAGATAAGCACATTATGGATGAGGCATTTCGGAATCCATTTAGACAGAGGTGATACTGTCTAAAGATGTTTTCCTGTGCCAGCTGAAGGCAATAAATAAGGCACTGCCCCCCCGGCCTCCCCTCGATTCTGAAAGCGGTCAATGTGCAGGCACACACACACACGCACACACACACACCTCACATCGGAGAGCTCATAGTACATGTTCCTGACGTCGTCCTTGATGTACACGGCCACGCTGGGGGACTCCAGCATCTTCATGCTGAGCTGCTGTGGGAAGGCACTGACGAACAGAGCCCGGATGGTGTCCGCGCTGGTGATCTCATTGGGCATTCTGATCTGCTTCGTCTCATCTCCGTACTGAAGGTACAGCACGCCTAAAAGGCAAAAAAAAAAAAAAAAACAAAGCACCGACAATCAGCCTCCTCAGTCAGAGAGCAGTGCAGCCTTGCGTTTGGATGTTTTTCGGGTCTGACCTTTGCGATATCCCGGGGACACTGAATAAGAAATCATTTTGAGAGCCATTGCTCAAGTGTTTGGGCATCGGGTAACATTCAGCCTGAATGAGGGATGAAATTCTCATTACAATGATGCCAGTGGATGAAGGATCACAGCTTGTGCAGACCATGAGCCAACACTCCTGAAATTTATCACCCGTGTGTCGACAAAATGCACTGGTTGCCCTAAAACAAGAGGTAAATTGGGGGAATATCACCAAATGGATTACAGCAGAGACAAACAAGAAATAACTATTCTGAGGGCTGTATTGTTAGAATGAGCCTGGCTTGGATACTAAAAGACAGCCATGGCTCTGAATGGCTCTTGGCCACTCTGCAGTGCTATTCAGGGATAAAAGAGTCACCGTGTTCTCCGCTAAACATGTACCATTACAGCGTATAATTCAGTCTAATTACAGTGACGAGCTGGACAGTATAGACAAATGCACTGGTTTGGAGGGGGACATGTTCTGCTCTTCAGCAGGCAGAGAAGAGGGGACAGGGCCTGGCCCTCTGGGATGGGTGGGACAGCGGGGCTTAAGATTAAAGACACACCCTGCACCACCACCCACAGGGCGGGACACTGCAGTCACACGAGTCTACATCAAGGAGAACCTCACACACATACAGGCACAGAGAAAATTACTGAGCTCTGACATGACAGAACAATAAGGCATATCAATACGTAACAGGGTTTATGGAAGCAGCATCTCCTCAAATCCATCTTTTAAGTCTAACACACATGATTTTTTTATGTATATGTCCTTCTTTCCCTTCATCTAGAAGCACTCAGCATTAGGGTATTACGTCCCCACAAATCATCAAGAATGAATAACTTCCTTAATTTGTGGTGCTCCCCCTTACCATCAGCTCCTCAGTCTGCTCAGCTTCTCTAAAATGTCCTGCCTCACTGATGAATTTAGCTTAATTCAAGGTTTAAGCAGTAAATGTTTAAAGCCTTAGCTACTATTTCAACATGACTTTGGTTTATATTATTACATGTTATTACATTATTACATTTTTAATTGCCAGAGTCAGTGTGACACACTGCAGTTTAAACTGGGCTGCCTTTTAAAGTCCTTTAAAAAAACCCTGAGCTGTGGAACCTGCACTCATAAGTCATGTATGTTATTATTCCTCAGGACCCTTTCCTTTCTATCAATCTGTTACACCTTCATTACAAACATACATTTTGCAAGAATATCATTCTGCATAACATATTTGCACACTAAAACACATCAGACAGTTTCCTCATCCATAACTACAGTGCATAATTCTCATTTAAAACTGATCCAAATTAATACTGTTCTCCTGTAACGGTACCAATAATGTGTTACAAGTGCATGGTCCCTACCTATTACAAAGGTTTTCAGAATGTACAGCAGTCTGTTTCCAAAATGGACTCCGTGCAAGTTTTGAGTGATTGCCCTTTGGCTCTAGAAACCGTGGAGTGGTAAGGGCTACCAGATGCTACTGAAATACTATATAAGATCCTAGAGTCTACATCAGAGAGAAAACATTACCAAAAAGAAAAAAGAAAATGCTCAATCGTTTCAAGACACCGAGAAGTCAATTAGGTTTTATTGTAATAATTAATTTAAGTAAGTTGGCAAGTTTGTGTAATCAATCCCCAAGGAACTGTTCCATGCTTTCCTTCAAAGCGGTCTTTCCATGTCGAGAAGTAAACCGTTGGCAATTTCCACATGCCAATCTAAAGAAAAAGCAAGGTATTTTATGACCAAACTCTGAAGCCTTACCATTCCTCTAAACGAACCGCATTATTGACAGGACTGCTTTATTGTTGCATGGAATCAAATTGCAGCATGTGGCTTCAGAGCCAAGTTTTACTTCAAATTAGAAACAAATGTGCTAAGTAAATGGAATACCGAGTAATTGACTCAAACCGACGCCAAGGAGTTGGCTTAAGATGGAATCCATTCCACTCCTATTTATTTCCAAAATGAATATCATTACCTTAATTAATGTCAAATTAAAACAGACCTCACCAGTACAGTAGTTCCTCTATGGGGCAGTTTTTTTCACCCCAGCAAGAAGAGCATCTAATATAATCCAGAGAGTTTAAAGCAGCGGTATGAGGAGAATAATAAAACTTACAGCGTAATTTCAGAACAATTCCAGGCTCTCTGGGTTCCAATATTCCTTTCAATAAACCACTTTTTTTCCACAGGGATTGCTTCTGAAAGTGCAGACGTCTCACGGCAGAGTGTGGGAAGGCGTCTGAAGGCTAGCTGGGTATTCTAGCCGTGTCTTTTCCAGGCCCCCCCCCCTCCATCTGTCACAAAGATCTTCCCATCTCCTTCACATGGCCCAGTCTGAGGCCTATATGCAAGCAGAAGCTCTTTCTTTCAAGCCCTCTGAAGAGGCAAACCCTGTGTTTTGCATAATGTGTACTTAGAAGTTCATAAATACGGTCTCTGGTTTTGCCTCTCAAGCCATCGACATTCTTGGCAAGAAATCTTTGGAAAATTAAATCCCGGTGGTTTCATTCATTCTATAAACACATACTTTGGTCAAAGGAGGGGCTATGCAGAAATTAACAAATGCAGTAGGACAAAAATAATATCAGCATCCAACAAACTTATGAAAGCTAACCACTTACGAAAGGTGGGCTTATAAGGATCAAATCTCTTCTAGCAAAATAAAGATTAACCCAAGCAAACTTTAAGCCTATTTGTACATAATAATTATCAACAGCAATTAAACTGACACTGTGTATGACGTTTGGCGTAATGAACATCTAAAGGTTACCTGTGTCACAGAAACAATGCCAGACTGTGGGAGTCATAGAAATACTCTTCTTAACAGTACTGAGGTAAATATGCCTTTGCATTTCCATAATGATGCAAACAAAGTGCTTGCTTTTCTGATAAGAAGCCATCTTCTTAATCTCCCATATAATAAGTGGTTACTGTGCATGGAATATATAATCACTTAATGTAAGCAAATGAATTCAGATGGAGTAGCTGCGTGCCTGCTCCCTGTGAAGAAAAGCAGCTTTGAGAATGCATGGGGAAGGACTCTGCCCTCTGTGTGCATGTGTCAGACTGAGTGTCCGTTCGATGGCCTCTCCTTTGTCCTGTGTTTTGACCTGATGATTTGTCAGAGAATTCACTGTTTGCCGACTGTGTGAGTGTGTGCGTGTGTGTGTGTGTGAGAGAGAGAGAGAGAGAGAGAGAGAGAGAGAGAGAGAGAGAGAGAGAAAGAAAGAGAGAGGAAGTGAGACATGGGAAAGAGGTGGGGTTCTGACCTTTTGAATAACCAGAGGAATGTGTGAGAGAGATAGCATGATGGGCCCAAAGCACCTACTTTTTGTTTGCCAAGCTACTTCACCTGTGTAGTTGAAAGAACAGTGCCAAGTGACCTGTTCTTGGTCTGGGTGAGCATGCATGAATTGTATGTGAAAGAGACAGTACAGTACCTAGTGACCTGTCCTTGGTCTGATTGGTTGACCTGACCACAGGCAAACTGGCTCGTGAGCGGCTGCCACGAGTGAAGGCGGTGGGCGCGTCTCCTTCTGACATGGCGTCCAGAGAATCCAGGGAGGCCACGGAGAGGTGCTCGGCCTGGTCCCCCGCTCTGGGCTGGGGGCTCGGGGAGTGCTTGGGGCTCCTGCTCTGAAACCCAAAAAGAGGATAGAGAACAGTCAGCACACAGCCTTGAGCCCCATTTCACACGGCAACAGTGTGCCTCAGTATTACTGTGTCGTCAATGAAAAACTCTTTAACAGGGGGTAAAGGTTTTTTCTAAATCTATGTATTGAACTTTGCAGGTGCTCTGAGACAATTCCTGCTGAGAAAGAAATTGCACAAATTCACTCTACTTACAATGCACACATCTCTACAACATTAAATAGTTTTCATTAACATACTCAGAAATATTCATAATGAATTTTATAAAGTTATAATGTGTCAGTGCTTGTACCATCTTATGACACATTTGTAAAACTAATACAAGAACCAAAGTCTAAACTTAGTCAATTCTATCCAATTAAGCTACAAGAAATAAGCTCATAAATCACATGTTAACATTTAGTGTGCCTTTGCTCATGGGCAGAATCTCTGTGAGGATCCACTCAGTCTGATGTCAAAAAGTGCAGGCACCTCCAATAAATCTATGTTCACAAGCCCAAGAGCGGAAGGAAAGGAGCACTTTGCTGCAACAACATTTGCTTTAGCTCTTTCTCATCCGTCAGTTCATTTGTGACTCCTTGAGCATCAGTTGGGACGATCAGTCAGTGTTTTGGACAATGTCTGAAACAACCGACTGTATATTTTTTTGTCCAATAGACATGCAAAAACCAATGTTTTTGTTCCTCCTGCAAAGATCACCTAACTGGCACTAACTGAAAATGTGACTTTACATTGACTATGTTCAGTTCATATTAAAACATGCATTTGATGAGCACTTCAAGCAAAGAAGAGACTTGGGTAAAATACAACACATTTCTGGGACTGGGCCGGAATTATCAGTGATCATTCAGTGCACTTTCATTCAAGCATCTTAGATGAGGGAAATGCAGGGTCATTTTCAACCCATGTAAGTGTATAAAACCAACAGCATGCATCACTCCACAAACACACACACAGGCACAGACCTTCAAATACTTGGTCACTGAAAACCATGAATTTCAATAAATTTCATTACAACACTTCTTTTGATGCATTTCGAATCATTCCCAAGCATCAAGTGACTTGCCGAATTTTACAAAAAAAAACCCTGAGACCCGGACAAGTAAATAAAACATCCACATGGAAAATGCCCAGGAATTTCCCTTTATAAATTTTATGTTAACTGTCTGTCCAGGAAGCTTAACGTCAGTTCCTTTAGAAATGATTGATACGCAGGGTTGCAGGGCTGAAACCACTGACGCCGGAACATCACATTGTTCCTGAGGTTGGGGACAGTTCAGGGGCCTGAAAAAATAATTGCGCAAGTGGCCTGTTAAATCCTGTAACCTGATCCCCGCAGCACTGGCTGCTTAACAAGTGGCCAAAAGGTCAGTGAACAGAGAGCCCTGTCCGAGGCGCTAACTTGCGGAAGTGCTTGAGCTGTAAAGCCCGCCGTCTGGCGAAACAAATGACTTCACAAGCTGGTGGACGGCACCGTCAGCTCGTTACAGCCCCCCCCCAATGCATGAGTGCATGAGGGCTGAGACAGAGGGGGCAGAGCGGGGCACCACCGGTTCAGGGAGGGGGTTAGTTGGGATGCGGGGCACAGGGGGAAAAAGCACACACTCCACTCGAGGATGATGCAGATGAGAAAAGAATGGGCTACTAACTCTCTGGATTGATTCAATTTTCAGCAAGTACCTTTGAATGTCAAGTTCAGAATGGAGAGAGGACAACATGAACTGTAAGACCTAATGAAGTGAAAAGAGCACAGAGACAGTTCAAGGGTGCAGAGGGTCAACAAAAAACATTAAAGGGAAAAACTGTGCAGACAAAAACACCTCAAAGGCTGATGTAGAGGGCAAATTTAATTGCAAAGCAATAGCACACAGAACAATAACAGCAACAAAAATAATAATAGCATATGAAAAATATAACACAATAAACACTTTAAACGCCACCCAGCTTCATAGTTTCATAATTCTTTCACAATAGCAATTCCTTGAGCACTCTATTTCAATTAGGCCAACCAAAATATGAAAATAATTATCAAAGATATACGCTGAATAAGATGAAGTGGATAATGCAACAACAATTACAATTGTTTACAGATTATGAAAACACAAAATGAAAACACAAAAATATATATAGAAATAATGTTTCCCATTTTCTTTCAAGCAAGCGAGTATAAATGTCTTCTTCCATCAAAATGCAGAGCAGCAAAACAGAGTGGTTCACTTACTGTCTGTTAATCAGATGTTACAAGAGCCTGTCTCTCCAATGCATCTCGTAGCTATAAATCCTACACATGTGTTTTAACAATGTAAATGAAATGGGCAATAAATTACATTGACTCCTCAGGGGAACTGCTAATTATATGCTAAAATATAATGATGCGACTCCAGCAAAGGCCTTGCCAAATGGAGAGGTGGCCACTGGAAGCACGTAGCCGCCTATTACCTCTCCCCATGCTGGCAGGAGTTCAGCTCCTTACCCCTCCATCAAGGGAGAGCTCTCTCTTGTCATGAAGCACATGTCAGCCCACGCCAAGACGTTAGATGAAAAGCACAGCTTGTACTCTGTGACGTTGATTTCTCAAAGAGCTTCGCAGTTTGGGACACTGAATCTTTAGGCAAAATTAAATCCTGCTTTATTTTGTAACTTTAGTATCTGCACACATTACATTATTTGCAGAAGCTCCTATCTAGAGTGACTTACATAGGTTACATTTTTTTTACATGTTATCCAATTATACAGCTGGATATTTACTGTAGCAGTTGTGGGTTAAGCACCTTGCTCAAGGGTACAACAGCAGTGCCCCAGCAGGGAATCAAACCAGCAACCTTTTGGTTATTAGTCCTGCTCCTTACCGCTATGTTGCACTGCCACCCACAGTGTTGCATGTGTGTTTCCTTTTTAAACCTTCAGACTTTGTTCTGAGGAGTTATTGGTTAAGTTTCCGGGAGCTTCAGTCTCTGCACTAACATACTAATTCAAGCTTGTTCCTGCTTGGGATCACCTGGCAGCTTGCAACTTGAGTAGAAACGTCCATGCAGAAATGCCACTGTGTCTTCCCCAACACTATACAAGCAATTTCATAACCAAGTCCATGCAATGGAACTTGATGTGTTTCTACACAAACGTGTGTCATGCTCTCTGCATTACAAAGGTGTATAAGGTACATCATAAACATACCCATTCCACAGAGGCTTGTATAAGCATTGCGTGGCACTGTATCAAGCAGATGACTGGAATTCAACAGTTTACACTACCTTCCACAACCAGCATGAAAAAGGACCCACATTATAAATCTTCTGACCACATTCATTAATACAATCAGATGACTACTGCCCCCAGCAGGGTAGCTAGCTAGTTGGCAAAATGTAACTCTCTATATAAAAATGATAAATAGTGAAGCATTTAGCTTTGGACACAGCTGTCATCCGAAATGATCATTAGCTAATGTTCAGCTATCATGCACACTGCTGTGTTAACACAGTGGGCTTGACCTGTAAAATTCTTTAAAACCATGCATTTATAACGGTAAAGAAAACGGTGTAAAAATAGCTCCACCTCCGAGCGAGGCACATTATATATGAATATGTGCCTGGGGGTGTTTGGAGTTCTTATCGAATAGTTTACACCTGTCAGTCTACTGACTGATACAGTTCAACTGAATGAGGCCTGATATAAACCGCGCCCCTGACGCACCACCACGGCTAAAAGCACACATCAGGTGCTTCCGTGTGTCCGTTTCTGGCCCGGAGCTCTGCTCTCTCTCACTCTGGTATCCCGGAGCTGTATCGCGTTTCGGGCCGCGCTCCGAGTTTGTGGGTGCAGACCTGCTCCTCTTAGAGGCCATCCTTTGTTCTAGGAAACCTGACCTGCCGCTGGGGAAGTCACGGTGACAGTCATGGAACGGTGGTCAGACAGTTTCTGTCATCCGAGGTAAAGGTGAGATGTGTACATAGTGTCCTTCCCAGCCCCTCTCTCGCACACTCCCCAAGGGGGTCCCCAAGCCCTATCATTCTCCTTAGGGTAATTAGTTTGATTGATCCGGACTCTGCCCTGTATGACATGGAACAAGTGTGAAATCCTAAATTTATCAATTTGCCAGGCAGTGCATGCTGTGATACTTATTGTTAAAGACTATATATATATATATATATATATATATATATATATATATATATATATTTTTCACCCTACAAGTCTTCATGAAGTGTTTTTCCACCCTATGCTGAAGTGGCCAGTTACACAGATTATGATCTTACTCACTGCACTGTCAGATAGCCTTGCAAAGTGCACAACTGAGACAGTGATTATAATAAATTGCAATACTTTGCAAAGACCTCTGCTCTGCTCCATGGCCTGCTGCCACGGTGTGCAGAACGCTTCACGAAGGAGTAGCCTGCCAGCGAACTCCTAGCTCCCGGACCTCAGGAATCCTCCGCGCACACTGGATGCACTCAGAAACCAAGGAAGTGCGTTCAGCCCTGGATTATGAGACATTTGCATGGGACATCATGTGAAGTTATGTAGCATGCAGGTGGCTACAGGGCCACAAAACCAGAACAGGAAATGAAGGGTGTGCACTGCCTATAGATGCATTACATTAAAATCATTGTCACTCCTCCCAGAAAAAGGACAAAACGGGCACAGTGTGTTTGGCAGACGTGAAGTCATGGCTGTTGAAATTCTACTGATGGATGTCCTGTACACCAACAATGGTGCCTACCCCCTGCTTGGAAAATTGCTTTCTTTCATTCTGAAAAGTGGTAAAAAGCTTGAAAAACACACAGACACACACACACACACACACAGAAAATAAAATCATGCACACATATAGACAAAATGAATACACTGTGGCTCGACAATAAAAAAAAATGCTTTAATGCTCCTGCAAGCAAGTCTTTCACACTAAAGTAGTCATTTCTTTCAGTCCTGTTCAAACACCCACTGTCACCGGCAGAGGAAATACAATTAAGTAGTAATGACTGTGGAATGTGCATCTCAATACCACAAACCATATCAACATAAAAAACAGTGCTAAAAAAATCATTGTGATGAGAGATGACATGAGGAAAAAAAAGTCCTGTATGGCCCACATCAATGTATTGTGTGATATCTGGCACGCAGCCTCAGTGTTACCCCTGGTGTCAGCGATTCCTGCCTGCCTTTGACTGCACACATTTCTGCACAACAGTCACCAAGAAAGATGTCCCCGTAGACAAAGCCACTGTGCAGAGGCTCGGACTACACTGCTGGCACTGAAGCTGGAACTTGCACCAGGTCATCAACGCTTGTTATTTTTCTGTTAGAATTTCCTGAAGTAGGAAAAAAATCAGTTTTCCACTGGAAGAGACACTCCTCTTATTCTGACACACATGCATGAGGCAAGCCGTTTCCATTTGCACTTAGGATGCAAATGCTTCCGCTCTCAGGGGAACCAAAGGTCACATAAGCAAGTGAGAAGTCATCACCTTCAAGCCAATATAATTAACTTGATTCTGGCATGAGTAAAACTGTGTGTGGTGCTGAAAGCTAAAGACCCAATCTTTTTTATCCCTGCATCCCTTCAGCTCAGGCCAGCTGCATTTATGGATTATTTTTCAAGGCAACCTTTACGTTATTCACTATTCACATGTTACATAACAGAAAGTTTAGGACCCCTATATCTGCTCAGTACAGCTATAAGGATAGACTCACTTTGGGCATTATACTTTTAATCCCCCTGCATATTCTTACACAGTGTTAGCAAAATAAATAGCCTGTGGATCCTGGATCCTGACAAAATTGCGTACATCTTAATCATTTGTTCATCTTGTTCCATGTGTGTCCACCGCAATCATTCTGCAAGCGCATTGAAAGTTTGTGACGTAACATTTCTAAATCGCCTGTAATTTTTGTCTGACAGTTATATAACCACTGTGTCGGAACAGCAGGGACACGCAGGTCAAGAATAAACACATACATGCATTTTTTTCTTGAAAAACAAGAAAAGGCAGCACCTTTGCTATCCTACCATCTATGCATCTATTTGTGGCATTCGACTACAGAACAGGAGTGCCATGCTCTGTTAAGTTGGCTTTGCATTCCCCTCCAACCAGAACTAAGGCCACCACATCCACTGATAACAGTCTGTTGACCTCACAGACTCAGTCAGATCTATATCGTACAATGCAGTTTTGGATAACCTGTCACGCACATCAAATTAAGTGTATTTATGCACTGCACTGCGTGCACAATCCCCACACTAAACCTGATAACGCGCACAACAACACCTATATCTGAATATCAGGGAGAGAGAAGAGGAATTAATATTTCCCAAATGAAAAGGCATATGGTCACGGACAAAGATACGCAGGTAAGTACAGCCGTCTGGCATTATCACCTTCAGGTTGCTTTAAGATCATGCTGACTACATGAACAAAATACCACTGCATCGCAGTAAAGGCATAACGTTCAGTTCCATACAGTGGTTCAAAATCTCGCTCTTACTCTCCTGCTGCTCGGTGTGTGGAACCTACACCACACACATATTTCTTCTATCCTACCTTTTCCCACACCACATCAGCTAAAACTTTACCATTTACACCAAGCGAATTCAATAAAAATCATAAAGGGAGTCAAGAACGTAAAACGATATTTACCGTCATGTTATCAAAGGCGGGAGCGCGTTTCCCAAAAGCGGAGAAGACCACGCGAGGGCTGGAAACCCCCCGCTACGGCTGAGCGTGGAGATCTCTTCCTCCTCTATTATTTCCATTACTTTCTTCAACCGAGAGACAGCGGATGACACCCTTTCCGCAGCCAGCGACAATTCCAGGAGGAGCTGGGCTCTGTGCCAGGAGCAGAACGGAGGGTTCTGCACCGGGAAAAGCCACAGGGCTGCGGACACTGCACACAGGGGCCAAGCCCAGGCTACAAATCAGTCTACACCAATTTTGGTAAATAACTTTCGTAAAAAAAAAAGCAGGAAGTTTACTCTTTGTTTACTCATCCCCACTGAGGAACAAATGTCAAATAATAAAGTTAGACTGAACTGGTGATCTTTTTCTTTCAGAAAAATACCCATGGTGCATTGTAAAATAATCAACTAAATAAACAACAATTTCAGCTGTAAGAGCCCAGCCCTTCATGCAGAAGTCATCTCCTGTTACAAGACAAATGTGAAAGGTGTAACCCTCCCTACACAAAAATCTTCAGACAATGTGCCATAAAGACAATGCCCCATTTGCCTTTTCTTCCAACAAACTCCCTCCCAGCACACAAGGCCCTTATCCAGTGACCGTAGGAGACCTCTGGTGTAATCCATGACAGGTAAATGCACTAGTGGTCTGTCGGTGCCCTGGGGATTATCTGCCTGAGTCGGTGCCAGCAATTTAACTGCCTACTTCATTAAACCTTAAACTGGGATATGCAGTCATAAGGAAACGTCCCACTCATAAACTGTAATTACCTGGCCGTCCATCCTTGGTTTTTCAGACAAACTAAAAGCATTTGGATTTAATTTAGTTGGTGTAGAACATCATTAACTCCTGCAGAGTCTGTTGTTGGGGCAGGGTGCTCCCCCCAGTGTTTTAGCAAATGCTAGCACCACTTCACTAAAACATCTGCAGGCATTTTGTTGTAAATGCAGTTAACCCTGTGGTTCTTTTCATGGCGCAAAGAGGAGAATAGATAGGCGAAGCAGCCTATTTGTCTGAACAATGTGTGGTGTCATGGTTCATTCAGACAGGTTTCTGACAGGCCACGATGTTTACAGTGCCTCTCTGGATTCTTTCAGTTTTCAGCTCCATGTTTACTGCAGGGCGTTCTCGTGCGCTACTCCCTTGCTAACTGCACAGCTTTGAAGGAAAACACCCTCTAACAATGCTTCCAAGTCCATACTATGCCTGGACTCGCCCTGCCCAAATGCTCTACACGCTGAAGTGGCATTATTACATCCACAAGCTTCTGGCTTCATAGGAGAAAGAATTCAGCTTTAATCAATGCTTATGTGTGGCTTTATGTCCTTTACCCTTCTCTGTTTGTATAGCCTTGAATGAACCCATCTATGCCCGATGCAATGCTAGTCAAAGCCTGGCCCAATCTGCACTCTCAAAAGCCAATGAAAGGTGAAGGAGAAAAGCAATTGATCAAGAAAAAGAAGGCCTTTACACCAAGCAAACTGCTTTCCCGTTTTATATGTAGCTTCTATCTAACTACAGCCCCAAGCAGACTGATAGCTGAGGGATGGATAATAACGATCCATGGTGTTTTAAAGCTATTTTCCACATAAGTATAGAACATCCACCTATTACGTGAAAAGCACAGTGTCCTTCTATGACATGAACAGTAATCTTGATGCAGTGTGGTCAGAATGACATAGTGCTTATCAGAGGAAACACACCGCTTTGTTTCCTTTCAATTAACATCTAGATGAATTCTATGTACACGTCTTCATTGATCTGGATAATTCTATTATTCTGTTTCTGCACCTCGGAATTACAAACGGAACTCTATCCACAATGGGGCCGGGGGATTAGTCATTAAAAGAAATCAGCTTATGTAAATAGGGTCTACATTACAACATCCATGTGCTTATTTTTGATGCAAAACATCTTCCAAATCATTTGGCAGATTTATAATATTTATTTCAGCCTGAGGAAAAAAAGAAAGCCCAGCAGTCCCTAAACAGTGCTAACTTACAAATAACCCCATAAATTTGTTATTGAGATCAGTTGAATTGGACACCAGGGACTGCAGCTTTGTTTTCTCAATCCATCACCGATACCAGAACGCCAACCCCCGCCGCGCGCGAAGCGGAGCGGGTTCAAACAGCTTTGAGTATGTGTTTTGCTTCCTGTCAGGTGCCTTGGGAGTAGCGCGGCAGCCGCACGCACCCCCTCACACACACACACACACACGAATCTCAATAATGTTTGACTCGGCACAGCAAAAACACCTGCTTGCGCGCACCTATGTGGTGCTATTCACCAGCTGGAAACCCAGGCAACTACATGTGAGTTTTCAGGGTGTCATTTCATTAAAAAAAATGAAAAAAAGTGCTGCTCTGTCCTGCAGTATTTTTCCCTGCTCTTCCCAGCTCTCGCGTGCTCTTTCTGTCTCTCTCTCTATGCCTCTCCCTGTCCTGGCCTGCCTTTCGCCTCCAGGTGAACACAGCACACCAGGCGGAGGCCGCAATCAGACACCCCGTCTGCAGCTGGGCTGCATTTCAAGCCAGCCGAACGGTGGCATTCCTGGCCGCTAACAGCGCAGCATTGGCCATTTATGAACGTGTGCGAAAAAGAAAAATGGCAATTCCCCTGTCAGCTTACCGACTAAAGTCAGTTATGCTCAGCAAAAAAAAAGCGTGCATGGTGCACCTTGTGCTCAAGTCAAGTGCCTTCTTCTGCTAAGCATAACTTAATTGCGCATTCAGTTCGCCTGTGGCGCCGGGTATAGCAGGTGACTGCTCTGCTAGGCCTCATCCAGCTGATCAGCTGCAGCCCCAGGTACAGCCTGAGCAGTTTAACGGCAGCTGGGCGCTGATGATGAAAAAAGCAGGATTCATCTTAAGACTAAAGCCCAAAGAGTGACGAAATGACTAATCCCTCCCTGTGGAGATGGTGAAATTAAAATCAGTGCAAACAAATGTCCTCTTTCACAAACCTTTCCCTTTCATGGCAGGTAATGAACACGGCGCCTCTAAAAGGAATACCGCAGCCCCACTTGAGTCTTTGGCAGTGTACGCGGGCATATCTCTGGAGCAGCTTTAAACAAAAGCTTGGAGACATTAGAAACAGGGTCAAATAAGATATGGTGCCCTTCTCCTTTATTACACACTGCAATAAATCATCATGAGATGATGTCATAGACCTCTGCCCCTCTTTGAGAGATATTTCCCGTTGTTGGCAAGTGCCTCCTTATCCCAAGGAGAGGAACGATGGGTTACAATTGGTTCTGAATAAGACCAGATGCTGGTCTCAGGGTTGCCAGTACTGGAATCATTATATCTGCACTTTCCTGCTTGCACTTTGAAGTCAAGAGTCTAACCTTTGATCAAGGTGGACCCCAGATGTGTGCTTGCATGTGAGGACAGTGTTTTTGTGTGTTCCTGTGATTTGTGTGGGTTTTCCTTCCCCAGAAACCTTCTGTACTCACACATTCCAGTTGACCAATTAAGAGAAACTGTTCTCGTGATAAGTAACATGCAAAAATACAATTGCTTTTGCTTTGTTCCTCTGTACCTTTTAGTCAGGGAAACATGGCCTTTTGGTCTCACCTCTGGCTTCTAACCCTGGGATAGCAATTTTTAATTAATCCTGAAGGGGGTTTGCAACTGCTATAGACAGGCTATAACCTCCTGCCTACTGCTGAAACAGAGGCTGACAGTTTCAAACGCATAAACAAGGGCAGAGGACATGTGCCATGTCTCAGAGACTGATCCACTGTACCCACAGATGCTGCAATGAATGGAGGTGTAGCTCCCACACAGAAGTCTCTCACAAACACTGCAGCTCGGCTGACACAGACTGCTTAACGGTGTTGCCCCACAGCACAATGCGCTCTCCTCACACTGATCCTTTGGCCAGCTGGCGGTCATGTTGCCCAAAACAGACCTGGGTCATGGTGTTTCCAGATGTTTCTCACCAGCTCAGGTGTGAGGTAGACTGAGGCCTCCTGGTTCTAACAATTCAATGAGAATTTTGAGTTGCTAAATATTCCTGATTTTACTGTGCATTTTCCTTTCTGATGACATCTGCTAGTACCCAGTCAATGTTATACTAAGTTCGGAACACACCGCTGTATGTGAGAAATGTATGCATCATTGAGAGCATTCACCTGTGTACACCACATTATACTACTCAGGAATTACTGCTGCATAGTATCAAGTGGTAACACAAGATATTAGCTTTAATGGAAATAGTTAAGACACATTTCAGCTAGGTATAACAGGCTTATTCCCAATTTACTCTCTGATTTACACTCATGCTGTCAACCTGATTTCACAAAATTGTTGGCTAATTCTTATGCAATGGAATATACTAAGATGGTTTTCCCATCAGCCTGTGCTGCTAAAACAGAAATCGGCTTTGTGCAGTCATCAAGTCTACAGAAATTTTGAATGTGAAAATTTTGCATTTTCTTCAGACTGAAACTTTTGCTGCCATGGATCCCCCCACCACCACATCCAAAAAGACTAACTTAGCAGGGTTTTTCCTCTCTTAATCTATCTCTCCGCTTAGTAAGGTTATGGTTCTTCAATGGTTAATGGTCCTAAGATGTAAAATACACATGCTTCAAGGAGAAAAGAAAACTCAACTTCTCATGACAGCAAAGTCACAATAATCTAATTTTATCAATCCCGATTCATAATTTGCAAACATTACGGAAAACTAGACTACATATTCACTAAACGCCACAAACCTTACAATTATAGCATAACCAAAAATGGGCTCAGAACTAAATAACATCAGTCAATCAATCTATTAAGATCTTTTTGTAGTAAAGTAAGTGAGATGCTGCCTCAATAAAAGAGAGGGCAACTGTTACACATTACTTTATGGATATGGCATTAGACATAACCACTGTCTGGACTTCCATATGGAATAAATTTTCACCAGAACGCAGGCTAACCAAAATTCTGACAAAGAAATATATTCACTGTGTCTCCCTGGTCATAGAAACAATTGTAGACAGTTACTTTTAGACAATGCTTAAGACTGAAAAATAATTACGTAAATGCTGTGGCATATTTTCTCTTTCTTGTATTTCAGGAAGCGAAGGTCACAAACACTAAGCATTCTGGCTGGCCTCTGCGTGTTCATTCCTTTTAACGTCAGCCTACTGACCCATGTCACTCCTCCAGGATTAGTGCAAGGGACAAATGACATTCTTTGAGTCACTTGTGTCTTGACACTGAAACTCCGGAGGTCAGTTCACCAAAGTCAGCAGGTCACTACAAGCCTGTTGTTAGCCTAAATGATTGCTTCTGGACCCCATCGCTGTCATTTGTGTTATCCCAGCAATTCTCAAAGTACCAATTCATGAGGAGTGGCAAAAGCCATTAAAATCACAGTTGCATCTCTCACAGCAGAATTGGAAAACCTTGATGGAAAACAGATGTTTTGCCTCTTTTTAGATAGGAGCTTTATTGTGTGATTACTAATATTTTTCAAAAGGAAATGGGTGAATTAAAATAGTACTAAATGGTGCTTTATCAAAATGATTTCCATTTGTTTATTCTTTCAGCAGTTTTTTGGTCAGAATTAATTTTCTGCAAAGAGTTTATTATACAAACCCAGCCCTGGGCATAAACCTTATGGGAGACCAGCCAAAATAACAGGGCCCATTTCAGACTCAGCAATTTAAGTAATTTGACTCACAATACTGCAATGTAATAATATGTTGGAAAAATGGACCGCGTCTTTCTTAAACAATAAAAAATGAGCTGTGCAGTACATTGCACACATACTTTCAAAGTGCAGATACAGATAAAACTACAGATAAAAATGTAATCACAATGTTGGATTAAGATCCAGCTTTTTTATAACTCATTACTGATGGAAAATATAAAATGTATGTTTTTCAAATAACCTGCTGACCATTTACGGAAAATGTATATATGAATGAAGGCTGTAGCCAGTCTGAAATAACTGGAAAAAAGGTGCCTTTTTTAGACATCACAACTGTGTAAATCTGATATTGGCGATGTCACAACTAACACATACCAAAGCAAGAACATTGACCCCTACTTTGAGGTTCATATCCAAATTAAGATAACAATTGGACTTTTTTTTAGATTGCTAAATAACACAACACTCATCTGACAGATAATGCATTTGATCCTTAAAGATTGGTTTGTTAAAATATATTTGAAAGGTTTAAAGGTTGTTAACTTTATGAAAAAAGTGGAGCATTTTTTTCTGAAGATAATCTCAAATTCCTCAAAGAGTGAAAAAGTATCGTTGTGCCACAGTTATCTTGCCGGGCTTTGCGGTGTGGAATAACAGTATATCACAGCCAAAACCCAGGAAAAGGTTTGCAGGGGAACAGCCAAATGCTGTAAACAATGTATAAAGACAGACTTTTGCATGTAGCTGATAAATGACTGCCACTGAACTCCATGCCTTCAATGCACAAGTTGTTTTCTGAGAGAATGCCTCTCTCGGATTTGCCACACAGCAGAGGTATCGTTTTCAACAAAGTGAACGCGCTAAAACAGTGACTTAGGTGCTCTTTACAGGTACAGCAAGAATAAACACAGTAGAATTTATTTGTGCTACATGAACAAGCCCAAAGTCGCACCAAGTCTTTCTCATGCATGGCAGCAGAAAGGATGTCAGAGTGAATGTTCAGATGGTTCACTGCACCCTCATCTAATCGTTAGCAGATGAATGGGTCATGGCTATCTCATCTTCTTTGGTGGAGAGCCAGGTTTTCAAAACCTTGGCAGGAAGGGAAAGAAATTAAACCACTCGTGTGTAAGGTTCGAGGATCAGAGAGGCTAGAAACTGTACAACAGTCAATTACTTGCGTGGCATACAATACGTGAGTTTTGTCTCCACAACTTCCATTCAATGTTCTGCATTGTGTGAGGGCCATCAGTATCTTTAATTGATACAAACGTATGCTCTAACTTTGCTATTTTGTCATTTACTTCTAATAATTAAAACATACAAATTCATAGAGAAATAAAAGACATATAATAATAATATAACAATAAACAAAAATGTAATAATGAAGTTAGTCTTCATGTCTGGCTTTGAAGCGTATACAATGTCATTCATCTCAAAACAAAACTGAGAGAAAATCACTCTATACATGTATAATCATCAACATCATAATTTAAACAGCAAACATTGTGCATTTTGTAAGGACAAAGATGACCTTGGTGGTCATTTCAGTTCTTTCCACAAAAGCAAGGAGAACTGAGCTACAGAGCAACTTGGATTGTTAACCCACAGAAACTGATGCCCTTAACTGTAATAAAAAAATGACTCATTTTCAAACACATTAATGTGTGGTTTTTACTCACAGGAAGCACACAGTTACGCGCTGGAGCATTGTCAGCGCTCCTCTGAGCATGTCCCACTTTGTCTTTAACTTAGCCAGGCTCACAAGAGGCACATGACTGGCAGTGACCACAAGCAGCATTGACGAAAGCAGGCCGGTGCCTCAGAGTGCACCCGAGAGTGCCTTAAGCAACATAATGCAACCTTCGCTTGCCTCATGACCTGACTCACCTAAGGGCAGGCAGTATGAGTATGACCCTTGGTCGTATGAGGTCTGAGCGCACACTGCAAATGTCCACACCCTGTTTTCGGAAAGGACACCAATTATTCAAATCCAGAAGATTCCCAGACGTTCCGGGGGACATGGAATGTCTGTGTCACCAGTGTAGCACATACTCTAAATAATGTCCAGCTCAAGCTTCTCTGTCACACGGAGACAGTTTGGTCCAGCCCCTTTAATTGAACCTGGCTGACTGAACGGAAGCTTGCCATTAACCAATTTCCGTAACTTTCAATCTACCTGAGCGGATAAACTTTGGTCTTCTTACGCAGGAAATTAGGGGGGAACATGCACTAGCAAGCCTGTAAACCCCCCCAGCAGCACAGCCTGTGACCAGCAGTGAGCACCTTTGTTTACAGAGTGGACCATAATAGTGGCCACTTTTTACTCTACCACAACAAAACTGGTCTGGCTGGTCTAGCCTCCTAATGGCAGATGGAAACTGAAAAAAAAAATGTCTGCTGATGCAGATACACATAAAACCAGCCAATCCTATCATTTTCATTATGTTTTTACACCCTTAAGTCACTCAAAGGGGGGATGCAGACTTGTCCTCGTGCCCATAAGCTCCTTTTTAAATAACCAGGAACACAAAGATTTGTTGTCAAGGTAATGCAGGGGCACATTCCAGGTACATTTGTCAGTCTGGCACCAGTAATAGGTCAGAAAGCTTACCCGCTAATGACCTTTTATGTTAGGACAATAGGCCTCATACTCATCTAGCTGCTTCATTTTGCATGTGTAAAGCTTTCTACTGCTAAAGGTAAACAATTGGTTAAGAAAGTACCATTGGAACTGCACCTTAGCAATTCATCAGCTGATACTCCTTGCTCCTAGCATTTGCATTATTTGGCAAAGGTGAGCATCCAACCGCAGTTCCGTGATGATGGGAGACAACTTCCACTGAAGAGGTAGTTTTCCTATCAGAAAAAAAACATGCCTTTTTGTCTGCAGACATGGATTACAGTAGGCACAACATAAATCCATGTCTTGTTTATTCATCCATTCAATATAAGAAAAAATAGGCAAGGGATTGTAATCACAACACATAAACAAAGAGGTTTTTTTATATGATTATGATCATTAGCTGTGGTAATGGTGCTGCAGTGTTTCCATGTGTTTATTTTGAAGTGAAAACTAACATAAAAAGGCCAGCATTTGAATTACAAATAATGAATATAGCTGAGCTGAGAAAATGGAACAATAGTTATGTACCTTTTCACCTTTTTTACTTACTTGAGCACTCTTGCACACAAGCAAAAATATATCTGCTCTGAAAAGAACCTGACTGTAAGTATACATGAACTAAATTATAAGTTTAATTGCAAATGTAGCTTAATAATAAGCTCCCAATTTCATCTTCTCCCCTAAAATTAAGGATGCATTTGCTCTGAACCATGAAATATTTAGGTCCATAAATTTGGCAAACAATAGTAACTCAACACCTAACAGCACTTCAACTGCTGTTTAGGGCATCAGAACCAGACCTACAACCCATGATGCCTTTCACTGTGTAGAAGCTGATTGCTCATCACAAGATCGGCCCCAGAGGTGGTTTGGCCATAAAACAGGACAGCTGTGGTTCTGTCCAGGTGTAAACACATATCTCAAGGTGACCCAAGTGCAGTTGGGGGTGTGCTTCTGTGGAGACTTTAACTTATGTATTGAGGCACTGTCTATATGCGTGTATCAATGCATAAGCTGGAATTGCCTCAGCAGTTCTATACATTGCTTAAGTGTAGCCCTTGTACGCTTTATACAGCACAAATTCTTTTTTTCAGGGAATTGAACCTAACCAAGGACCTATATTCGAATGAATGATATCACCAGGTTTGATTGTGAGAGGTTGTGCCACAGTGACAATGTGTGGGGCTTGTGGATACATTGGAAGAGACTGCTGCCTTCACACTAGCACATACAAGTCCACTCAAGCCAGTGCAGACTGTGTTTTTTTCTGTCTGAATCCTGCTTGAGTTACTGAACACAGTTTAGACAGGTTTTGACAAGAAATGTAGAGATAAAAATGGAACAACAGCACCAAGATTAAACAGATCAATGAGAACTTTAAGTAATATACTGCATTGACGACTGCTGCTGTTTTCCCACCACGTGACTATGGAAAAGTCTTTACAAAACAAGTATTCCATCCATAACTGTTTTGACCTTTTTCACCTGTCTTAATAATCAGTAATTTCAACCATGCTCACTGGCTACATGTGCAAAGTAAAAATAAACAATTCTGACACTTCAAGCAGAACGGAAAGCCCAAAAGGTCAATAAACATGTAAAATACAAGATGTCCAAATGTTTCAGGATATACATGGCAACAGTAACCAGTGGCTGCGCAATTGCAACTTTGCTCAACAACACCACCTGACATTGGATATTAAATGAGAACAGGAATGTCAGAACATGCAGATTTTAAGTAATACCAGAATTAATACCAGTAGTACCAGACTGGAATACGCCTTTCTCAGGAAATTATAAGATTTTTATTAATAAACCAATAATTAATGAGGTACCAATAGCCTAGGGTGGAAATATTATATGCCTTTATTTTAAAGAATCAGCATTCCTTTGAACAAAATCAATGGTACAGTACATGCATGTACTGACACAAGTAAATAAAAAAGAAACAGTCTACTCTGTGCAATCAATAAACATGGTAATCAGCTTATCAAGCGTAGTATATGATCCTACTGAATTTCCTTGAGAACTTAAACAGAAATCGTCCGCCAATGGCGGCTGGAAGAAGGCATGGAAATACTGGCTGCACATAGCTACGTGGTGTTGACCGTACTCTGAAATACCGATGCTTATCTGTGCAGGCATCTGCCGGCAGCAGCAAAGGGCAGGAGGGCAGCCAGGACTAGACCCCCCGTCCCGCTGGGACCACTAAGCCAGTGAAAGCAGGGGAGGGGGTGGGGAAAACTGAAGTCATCCAAAACAACAAGGAATCAAGCCCTTCGGTAACATTAAACTTGCACCTTAACCCGCACTGGATTGGTAGTAAGTCATGGTGATGAATTGTCCTAGAACACAACAAAGTGTTCCTAACGGGACTTCCACTTTATTTCCAATCTCATTTGTTGTTGTTTGGGGGTTAGTGACCTGGTCCACAGGCACCCGGCCGCTTGTTTCATAATAATCAAAATTGAGCTGAAGCTGGGGATGAATCCAAAGTGTTATTACTAATTGACGGTGAGCTTCTGGTTTAGCTCCAACCATTTTGATATCACACAGGCTACCACTTCAAATCACAATACAGATTATCTTTATCTTCCATTCACCAAGAAGGTTTTATTCCCCCCACTATTCGGTGGGGTACTAAAAAGCAAATTAAACATTCAATCTCATTTAGTTCTGACATTAAATCCATTTTCAGTTATATTCACTTCATTACCAGCTTTAGCAGTTACAAATCTGCCCAATTACATTCAGTTTACAAATCATTCTGTTTACTTTTTTATACTGAAACCAATGGAAAATCGTGGTGGCCCATCTATCGATAATCACAATGTTCACCTAGCGTCTAGAATGCAACAAAACGTATCTAGACAGCCATATCCATAAGAGACATCAAATGAAACATTTTGGCATTTGCACCTCAGACTTGTTATATTGTGATATTGCAGGCCAGTCTTGTTCTGCAAAGTCCACAATAAATGTCTCACTAGAGGCAATGCAAAATTCAACAGCACTACGGCAGGCTCACACACTGTGGTGAGATCACCAACTCAAGAAGTTTTTTTTTAGTGTATTTCTCTGTAGGTGGGAAACAGACGCTAATTAGCAATAGCTGTGATGCTCAAAATATCAAAATATTTACGTGTGGATCTTTGATAGCATACATACAATTGACATCTCTTCCATGCAAAACTTAAATAAAGGTTACATAAACCACAACGTCGGTGAAATTTCTGTTATGAAATGTTACGCTACAGAAAATGTCTCAGTATGAATAAAATCACAGTACTGAATCTTGCGAACAGTAATCCCGAGGTTACAGGGGTATTGTTTTCGGGTGTATCCCCCCTCCCAATCAACCACCACCACCACCACCCCCATCCATCCAACACACACACACATAACCACGCAGGAACTCAATTTGCTAGCGAGCGATTATTACACCTTTCTACTCATGCTTCCACCATCAAACATGTACTACTTGCAAAATTTAAACACATCTTACTAAAGTATCAGAATCTATAAATGAATATTTAATGCTTTCATACAGCGTAAATAAATAAACTTGACTATCTCCAGGTAAGTCCTCCCCCGCGAGCTGTTTTCGAACGAACCAATATCTGGGTGAATAAAAGTGGATCACATAGATCCTATCGTGGAAACTTGTAATGAAGCAAGTAGGAACGCTCGATCTGACCACTCTTTGCTGACGGTAGGTTATACACTTTTATCATCTGCGAGCTACCTCGCGGAACCCTAAAACTCTTTGCTTTGTTCAACTTGAGCGCCACCTTTTCTGGGATGTCTGCCGCGAGCACCTTGGCGAAAACTGCCGACCCCATTATTACCTCGTACTTTTGCTGACTCCAGCACCTCGGTGCTCCAGACAAGCGCAGAAAATGTTAAGCTTTTCTTCACGAGTTTCAGTCCGCAAGCGAACATTCCCCCCATTTATAATAGATGGAGTGCCGACAAGTCATATTTATTACTTCAATATTTAATCAGGAAACTTAAGGGATACTGTGAGATACATGAATGAATGCATTCTGCTGTTCTCGATGCATAATTTACAAATAATAATTTAAAAGTGAATGCACTATACCTTGTTTCCAAGTGCAGCAGATTATCGACTCGTTAAGTTTGCTCGACCCTTTACAATATGTTCATTAGTTGTACTCCAGAAGAAAAGCCAGATGTGGGGTGAGCGCGCTCCATGCCTCCGTGCAGAATTAGCCGTTTCCCTGACTTGTGAGAATGGCACAAGAGCATTAGCATACAGCGCACAGGCACTTGGCTCACTCACACCAGCAGGCATCGACATGTAAAATGAGCTCCGCCAGCGGTGACATCACGAAATCTCCATGGTAACTTAAACTCCACCTAGCTGCCTGCGTGCTGAACTTACCTGTCAGACTCGCAGTTCAACTACATTTCAATCACTTTTTTCCCCAGCAACAAATTCTAGCAAGACTTTGAAAACAGCACTAGTTGTAACTGGAAATACTTCATGACTCACAATATTAGATATAGCCTACATCTAAAACCTGATCAAGGATACATTGACAAAAACATGGAGAACAAGAAGACCCTGCCCCCCACTGTTTAAAGACACTAGTTATTCATCTAAATTTTAAAATAGTATTTTTGGACAATACATTCCATTGCTTTTGACTTCCTTGTCGAGAACTTTGAAATGCATTTCAATTTTGAAACTAGGATGCAGCAAAAACACTGTCAAGACTCAAACACACAGTATTGTTACTCAGCAAAAATGTAGCAACAAATGAAGCTCCTGACATTGATATACCTTGTTTTCTCAGATCAGCGTTTCACTGTGCACACTTTGGCATCTTGTCTGTCCTTTTTATGGAACCCATGCTCTGATTCTATGTGATAAGTTGCTCACATTCTCTTCACATAAACAGACTGACATTGCCTTATGTCTGGAATTATGAAAACAAACACATAGCTTTAACATTTGACCATCTAAAACATGCGTTATTCCATGACCTCATTCAAATGTGTGTTGATGCAAAACAATGGAAACAAAATGAAACTTTCTGAAGATAATGCAGGCCAAACCTTCCGTCTAAAGATTTTACATACAAACACCTGGACAGTCATGGGTTTCAACTCATTTTTCAAGTATTCAAAGTTAACAGGCAGAGTGAATTACAAAGTGACAGTATCCAAAGACATAAATACAAGTCCTTGTATATGCATAACAACATCCATAAATGCATGTACAATATTATGAACCAGTAATGCTATATTTCACTAAGCATTAGTAACCTATCACACGTCTGAATTGCTTAATTGTAAACGTGAAAAGGGACCACATCGCATACATATTTGGATGTAATGTAGTCAAATAATATCTAATATAGTCAACTGCTTGGGAGTTTTTGAACTTTTCTTAAGTTAAATTCAAACACTTTTTAAATGTACTGTTTGTGGTATATAGGTATATAAACATTTGAAAATGTATTTATGCATGTATAGTGAGTTAAGAAATGGTATATATGTGCCTGTAGATTTACATGATAATTCTGTGATAATGCATGTGTGGTTATGTGTGTGTGTGCGAGTGTGTGTGTGCTTGTGTGTGTGTGTGTGTGCGCACTTCGGATGGTTTACATACGCATGTTTGCGGTAATTACCACTTGCAGCATAATATTTATCCAGACTCCATGAAAAAACAATTACTGTTGAAACAATCCACCAGAAGCACAAAGAACAATTCAGCCTTTGTGCTGCGATCATAAGTGTGAGATCAGGCTTAAGATGCTGATCCCTCATGCGTCTGGCGCACTGGTCGTGCTGTTTCGGTGCTGACCTTTCAGAAATGCAACATAAACCAGCATACTTTGACTTGCCATAAAAAAGAAACAAAAACAAAACAGTATTAGCCACCAAAGGGGTAAACTATGGTTATGACATATGCTGTGGCCCACTTTACATTGTTATTTATTATAATTGTGCCAGTTGTGCCAAAACTGCAACCCTTTGCATTTGCTGTAATGGCTAATAGGATACACTTTGTACTGCTCAGTAAACTGTCAATAAGCCCTGAATCTAGCTGAACCATTGCAACAGCTGAAGAACTGCAGAGGAGAGCAATGCAGCATTATTTCATGGGCCCACGAGAATTCAATCAGCAGGAACTCGGAGCCTTTTAACTAAGGTTCTAATCAGGTATAGGTGAAAAGACAGGCTAACAACACTCAGCGTATGCTTCTCTCTATCTGGCTGCTGCGAGAGGAAGATGCCATGATGAAAAAAGCACAGGACTAGGAATAAATAAATGGCGGAGAGAACAGCAGCCTCATTACCATACAGATCTTTCATGGTGAATTGCAGACGTTGAAAATTGAATGTGTCTGACTCAGTTCATTGGCGGTCAGTTATTATCCAAATTCTAAATTAAAGGCTGACTATTTTCCACTTAAGTTCCACCAGTGAAAAAAAATATTATATGTATTATTAGATAAAATATGATTAGAGACAATTATTGAAATTATCTTTGCTTGGAATATTATTAAAAAAAACATTCATCCCACCATCTTGATTGGAGACCACTTTAATTTAAAATACAATCTCTCTCACTGCAATTAAAACAATTAAACTAAATCTTTTCAATGATAATAATATTTACCAAATTGAATTAAAAATATGAGCATGGTGCTAGATTTTGCAAACAAACCTTGAATAATTTCATATTTAATTTAATTTGATAATTAATTTAAGATCTGGAAGAAATGTTAACCTGCAAGCCAGTTTTGATATTTGATGCGTCTCGTTGTTTAGGATTTGAACCAAGTTGAAGTTGTCTTGGCATGACAACTTTGCCAAGTTAAACTTTTCCAAGCACAGGGTAATTACATCACTGTTTATAAAAAGAGGGAAAAAAACTGTCATGAATAAGGTACAAGGGCAGTTTATATGAAATGCCTCCAGAGATGGAGCATGCAGCTGTGTATATAGCACGCAGAGCAAGTTAAATAGACCCCATGATAGCAACTTGCAGTGATTTGCATTGTATGCCGCCTCTAATGTGTGTACACAAGGCCCCAACAGCAGACGTGTGCTGCAGAGCTCGCAAATCACCCTCTCGTTCCTTCCAATCGCTCGCATATGAATCTGGCCCTTTGTCTCCAAGCCAGGGCTGAAAGACTCTAGGCCTCCGACAGACACCGCCACTGCAGTTAAGCCAGGTGACCCTTTGTTTTCACTGACCCGTCGAAGGAAAAACGGAGCGCCAGGTGAGGATCCCACCATCTCCGGAGCTTGCTGAGTTTACCCTCCCTGCCCCCAGGTGGCAACGGCCCCGCCCGCATTCCTCACAGATGCACAGAACAAACGTCAGTGGAATAACGACTGCTCTGGTAATGTGCAAGTGTAACCATTACCAAAAAAAAAAGAAAAAAACTGTATCAAACACAGCTGTGTGTAGTACTTCTGTGATTTTTTTGTCAATGTTTAACCAACCACTGAAGGGGAGGTGGTATGGAGCAGAGTAACTGAAGACACAACCTAAGCAAGAGGGTCAGGATGCCACCAGTTATGAGTCTGTCTACACATGCAGAAACATTTGTCCAAAAACAAGGAAAATATAATCAACAGCATTTGAAAGAAAAAAGTGAACAAAGTGAATTATAGTATAGACAAATTTTGACTGGTGCCAAAACAGAAAAAATTAATGGAATAATTTTCGTTCCATAGGAAGAAACACAATTCAATACTAATTCCCTACAGATGAAGAATAATCATTTCATATAAATGTATTCTCTGACGAAGCACATTAGGTGACTGGAAGATTGCTTACTGACTGTAAGTAATTTCATTCCAAACACTAAACTTCACAGAAAATGTTCATACTGCACATTAAGTATTACTAATTGTTTGATTTACTGTCAGATCCCTTTACAGAAACATGCGTACAGTATAAGAACATAAGAACATATTATGACGAGAACAGGCCATTCGGCCCAACTAAGCTCGCCATTTCTTAATTAAAGAGTATCAATTATTATCGATAGTGGGAATACTAATTCACTTAGCTGTGGTGTATGACCAGCAATCTTTCTCTTCTTTGTGACATTGGGATTGGAGGCTTTGTGGCTTAACTATGAGGCTAATCTATTTTGAGAGAAAAAAAAAACAGCTGTGAAAACCTCACACTTCAGACTATGAATTACATTAGCATTTGAAATGAGCTAATTTTAACATCTTAAACTTGTCCTTGGTGACACAGTGTGCCAAGTGGCCTGTAAATAGCCCAACATATTGATTGCAACACAACTGCATGTTCAGCTTCAGCAACACACATACATGTGCTTAGTACTGCAAAGCCTTCCAGTATATTTTTTTATCAAGCAAACAAGACACCCACAGACTTTTCACAAACAGTGTTTTGATATAAAAGTATGTTCACCAAAGTAATTCCTGGAATAACGTCAACATAAATCGATGCCTATAAACAAGGTTTATTGTGCCTAATTCAGTATTATTCAATGTGCTGCTTCTGCTCACCTTTTATTGTCTACTGCTGGGGTTCATGTGTAATTGCAAAGCTCACTTTCTGGAAAGTAGCTTCAACTGAACCAATTATGGTAATTTTCCCATCAGTCATGATAATTGGCCTTTAAAACCAAGCAACGTTAAGATATCTCATTCGCTCCCAAGGTTTAAAAGCCACCTCTTTCTTCCCCAACGTTTTTTTTTTAAGTTTTTAAAATTACAGTGATGTAAGTATCTCAACATATACTATAACTATCACCATCAGAACATGCATGGTGGGTCTGAAGCAACTGTTGAAATTTTATCCTCAAGTGGGCAAATTTTTCTTTAACAAATATGCTACAAACATATTTGGAATATATATGCAGAGGGCTGTTAGATGGGTAAAGATGCAATGGTGGCAAAACCTTATAGTGATGTAATTGAAGTAAAAATGTATACTGTATAGGTCAGTTCATTTGGCATTAAAAGGAAACTCTCTTCTGCCTAAGAGTAACACATTTCAGCCCCTATTACAAAATTTATAATAGCATTTAATTCCCCTCATATTGCACGCATTATCTTACATTTCATCAATTAGCTTAAAGCAACCATTCATTGAACCTACCAGTCCATTTTTATCAGTAAGATTTCTTTGCTCATTTGTTATTTCAGTCATTCTTTTTTATGAAGCTCATAATATATTTCATTACTTCATCATGTCTTTAATTGCATTTTGCTCACTTAATACTTGCTCACTTAAGAATGTTTCATTCACTTCCGTATGCATAATATGTATGCTCAACATAAAGCTGAGTCAGTGATTTGAGTCCTCTCCTGCAATTAATTCCTGGCCATTTGGTTATATAATAAAACAAGATAAAGTATCTACATGGTTATTTCCAGGGTGTATCATTTATCATGAAGCTACCACACAGCACACACTGAGCGATTTATTATTATCACCTCCTTTTGAGCAACGTGTTGCCAGGACAACTTTAAAGAGTCCTTTAGGCTTGCAAATGAGCATTGTTCTGATCCACCTTAATCTGGTTACACGTTCGAGTGTGACAGCAAATGTTTTACGAAACCTTCCTGATCTGATCTGCTACCAGGCCACAACGGCAATTAGCAAATCGCTTCAGAGAAGCAAAACAACTTTATCCAACATTCAACAAGAGCTTTCATCACTTCGCTGCTGTAACAACTCGATGTCAAGGCGACAGATTACCAATGAACAGACTGTGGTCACTGTGTGGACCGCTAACCTCTGTCTGTGCGACAGCAGCTTTGGGATAACGTGAGAGGTAGACTGACCTGTTCCCTCAGCCTCTCCTGGTGCCCCATGATGGCCGAGGCGTGGTGCGGGTACTTCTGCTTCAGGTGCTCCAGGAAAGCCTCCCTCTTCTTGTCCATGTCGGAGGGCTGCATGGCGAGGATCTCCCTGGAGCTGCGCGGCCCCCCTACGGTGTGTCTCCTGGGGACGCTGCGGCAGGACTTGGGGTCTGGGCGGCTGCTCCCGTTCGCGGCACTCTGCTTCCTGCTGAGCTGCTCAGCATCCTCGGGTGAGGTCACCCTCAGATTGCCTTTCCCTTGCTCTGGAAGATCAAAAATAGAAAGAAACAGAACATTAATTACGGCGAAAAGCCCGGATCTCAATGAGCACACGTTTCTATTTCTATTGTTTTTATTTTCCTCATTTTATTGGCAGACGCTCTTATCGGGAGCGACTTACAAGGCCATCATGACAGGATACATTATGCACATGTCACGGGAGCAACGAGAACAAGGGCTGAGGTGCAGAATAGCAAGTACCATGTCAGTGATAAAGCAGGAGCCTGAAAAACAGGGCTAAGATATAAACATGTGGTCAAGACTGTTTTCACAGCACAGATAGTACTTAATATGATCATAACATAAACACGACTTTATTCATGGTGCATACATAGTGTCTAAAAGTGTAGCATAGTGGTAAGGAGAAGGACTGAAAGGTTGCTGGTTCGATTCCCTGCTGAGGTACTGCTGCTGTACCCTTGGACAAGGTTTATCAATGTTTGATGGCTTGTGTGAAAGCAGTGAGTTTTTTTGATTGTGGTCCCAGGGTCAAATGGCTAAAGAACCACTGCAGATCAGCATAACCGTACATCAAACATACAGTGCAATGAATACACAAAACATGAGCTTCCTACAAAACACTTTCAAGAATTCAATGTTTCTCATAAAATGACAGTTGTTCCATATTTATAGATAAACCCTACTTCTGGGAGACTTCAATACTAGGATAGATCTGAGAAAGAACCCATCCACCTGCATACTAGTACTTATTCATACAGGACCCCAGAAATATAGCTTTTCCTAGGAGGGACCCGCTTTTATGACAGAAATCCTCCGATCAACTGCACGCAACGCACAAGCAACAGAACGAAAGACCCTGCTGTATAGTTAATTCACATCCCTGAATCGAGTCAGTCTGCTTGGCTTGTGTAAACTGCGACGCATTAAGGGATTTTGGCACCCAAAGAGACGGGTGCGGAGCAGGAGTCGGAGGCGTCACCATATGCCAGCGAGTCAGACAGACTCTCGCAAAGCAGCAGAGCAGGGGGAGCTCAGAGGTGTTGTTTCGGGCTCCGCTCCAGCGGTGGTTTCCTAGCCTCATTACTCCCGCTAACATTTAATTGCTCTTTCCATCCCAAAGCCACAATAAAAACCTAAAAATCCCTAAATAGACAGACTGAAGCTGTTCCATGGGCTCTTCTCTGAGAGAAGAGTCACAGATGAACTGGGATCAATGTTTCAGAGAAGTGAAACTATAAATGTATTAATGATTACATATTATACAAATATTTATACAAATATTAATATTTATTTTATATATATAAAAACATTTTTTTCTAAATGAATTTAAACTTTAAAATCACCCTCAGGCGGTGACTAAAAAAATATGTGATTTTAAAAGAAAGATGACAAAATCAAAAACACTGCACAATTCTCATGTTTAATGTATAATGTTAGGCGTTAAAAACACCACAGCTCATGAAGTAAGCAGTCAGTCACTCCAAAGCTCCACTGTGCTAAGCTTCAACTTTAAATACCATGTCATAAATGTTTGACAGGAAAGAAAGAGGAATCAATAAGCTGTATCTGAAATACAAATATCACATCAAAGAAGTATAATGAGACTCTCTTAGAGAGCCTTATAGTCTTCTTTTGTTATCATCACGCAGTGCTTATTCAGTCAAGAAACTGAATGTCTGTAACTTTCACCCCAATCACAATTATTTAGTCTGAAAGAGTTCTCATTTGAAAGCACCCATGTACAATCCAAAGAAATATTAGACTTTGTTTTCAATTAAAATTCCTGACAAAACACATTCAGCTTTTGAAAATAGAAGTCTCTGGCATTCATGAAATACGCAATCTTACAGTTCACAAATTGACATAAATTAGTATCATATATTATCCAAAAGATGAGCCTGTATACACTTGACCAAACCAAACTTTTGTTGTTATTGAAAGTTTGCAGCTAGAGATGGGAATCAATAAGGTTTTGTGATATGCATGTGCTTTAGAGTAATTTAGTCAGAAACCCTGATTTAATGTGACAGAAATTGTATCTTATTCATAAAGTGGTGAAAACTTAAACTCAAAGCAGCTGTTGCTCCTTCCTTTGCTCTAAGGGAACTGGGCAAACATTCAGTAGCTGTCCATGATGAAGTGCTATCCAAAAGTTTACACACAGGGTCTTAGCAAGTTGCTTACAAGTTCAAATATGCTTTGCTGAAGGACATTTTGCTAAAGCCTCTTTAAACTGTCAGACTTATATAAAAAGAAAGCTGTTTTTCCCCCATTAACGCATTATGATGTTGACATAAATTCGTAATGGCACCAATATCAGCAAGGAACAACAGCAGCACACTCAGAGGAATTCCCACAGGCCTGTAAGTTATGGGCTTGAGTTTAATATTGTATTGCAGAGCGACCATGTGTTCAATGAATAAAACAGTTTAACACAAGTAAGATAGGACCAAAAATCACCCACTGAATCATTCAAAATATAGCATTCACTCATTGTGTAACAATATTCTGACCTTAGACATAATCCTTTTGGGATGATCAGAAGTATCAGTTAAAGTATGTTAAAAATGTCTTTAGCAAGAGAGTAGGAAATGGAATAAAGGTGTGTGTGTGTGTGTGTGTGTGTGTGTGTGTGTGAGAGAGAGAGAGAGAGAGAGAGAGAGACTTGGAAACACTTTAAAGGGCTCACAAAAGGTGATCCATTTCACAAAAAAAAAACAAATGAATTGACATAAGAATTTTTGAGCTCACAACTCACAACTAAACTTTCACAAACAGCCACAATGCACAGGAAATAGGAGGTGCAGTTCCTTGTCCCGGCACACTTAAGCCTTTGACAGATTGATCACCACTTTGCGACTGTTCCCCCAAACAACGTTTCATTTGGGACCGATTAAGCGATCAGGTTGAGATCAGTCCCCTTTGTGGTGAAAGCACAGCTGCACACAGGGAACTGTGGAAGGGCACCACGCCTGTTTCCTGCTTGAAAGGAGGGCCCGTGGGCACAGCCTGTGTGAGAGGCTAAGCAAAAACAGCGCCCCCTGGGGACTTCTGCCAACATAGCCACTTATTCCCTGAAGTAATTCTAACAGGCTACCAGTGTAGGAGGGCTGGAGGGCCGGAGCTGGAAGCAGCAGGGGGTGACAGCAAGCAGAGCTGATCAAGAATGCACACTGATCTCCCGTGACCAATTCTTTATTTGGTCTCAATGTCAGGAACAGCAATAACAAGCAAAGGTTAAAAACAGAGGCGAGAGTGTCGGAGGATTCACGCTTGTCGATTTGTTGTTGTTGTTTTTTAAAATTTTTCTCAGCAGTGTGTTCAGAAACATGCATTCCTTTCTTCAGGTAAATCCAGTCTAGAGCAGAAAAAACAACCTTTCTGCGTATGCCTGTGGCAGGACCCTGAATGCTCAAGATGGGTGTGAAGATGTCAGTGTGTCTGTGCCTCTATCCAGACGCATGTGTGTGTGTGTTTGTGTGTGCGCGCGTGTTTGTGTGTTTGACTGTGTGAGGGTGTGTGAGACTGTGTGTGTATTTATACAAAAGCTTTTGGACAAGCACAGTTTCCGATGGTTTACCAGTATTGGGTGAAGCAGCCTGGCACAATTTCAAATGAATACAAAAAATGATGCATTGCTGCTGATAAAATCGGCCGATAAGAACCAAATGATAACAACAATAGAAGCTGGTAACCAGGAGGATGTGGGTACAGATTAAATCTATAAAGGTAAAATAAATCCATAAACAACCAAAGTCTGGCTGTCTGGAGAATGGTACACAGAGTACAGGGTATTAGTTCACATTAATGTACAAAGTAATTCCAATTTGTTTGTGCAGTTTCATCTTAATTGGAGCAATTATACATACAATGATAAGGAAAAATGAATGAAAGACACCTTGCCTTATACTAACAAATATTCCAGTGATTTCTTTGAACAGATTCAAATTTAGTACACTGAGATGGGATACCAGTTTATATGCCATTTCATATATTTTTTGTTTTTCTTGATCAAAACATTGACACGGTATTGAGGATTGGATATTGTTGGGTATATTCTATCAGTTCTGTTTGCAAAACAACCCGAATGCATGAGGTAACCAGTGTGGTTAAAATGACATTGTGTGTGTTGACCGGCCATTTATGAGTGCCCCATTTATCCCTGAGGGACTGAGGAGGGTAATATTACAGACAGAGATTTAAAGAACTTCCTTCAAGGATTTCACAAGAGCGCATGAGTTTCTAAATATATACAGGATATGATGTATCACTTTCCTTTTCACAATTTAATACCAACAAAATACATATAATAATTTTGACTTTGGTTAACAAAAACTCACACAGATAACTAAAAATAAATTTGAATAAGTAGATTACATTGAAGATCAAGCTCATCAAATCAAGTTCTGCAGACAAATTATTCACTTTATTTTTTCCTCCAAAGCTTGAGGGAAATGTGAGCTCAGTCACGAGGCGGATGTTGACTGAAAGCTTTTCGCATATACCTCTGCATCAACATGTTATGCTTTCAAAGACTACCTGTTGTTATTATGCCAGTTACTCCTCAAAACTCTGGATCAGTAGTTATTGAAGAAGCATCTGAAAAGAGACACACAATCCTCGCTTTCAAACACATAACTAAATGTATGAGGACTTGTGTTTCGATTTTATAAGCCCATTGTTATGTCACGATTCCTTCCAAACATGAGGGGATTACAGCACAATGTTCTCCTGTCTTTCAACAGCATGCCATGCAGCTCTCTATCTCAAAGAACATCCCAGCTGGCAGCACTCTGCTACACCCTTGATCCCCCCTTGCTTTTTTACGTTACGCTTTGCTTTCTTGCTGTGACCAGAAACAAATGAATAACACATTTTAAATGATAAGACAGAGAGATGTTAGAAAATTTCTTATATTGCAGTCCATCTCGGAGCAAGCCTAGCTAAACAGGTGGATTCCCTTGCCACGGACACGGACAAACAGAAAAGTACGTACTGAAAACAACTTTCCTTGGCTCGGCAGAGACAGGACGGCAGGCTTGCAATAAAGTCTATTTTTAACAGCTTCTCATCCAGTTACTGAGCGCAACGAGTCACAGGAACAAAAATGAATCAGACAGGCGCTCTGTAGCTCCTCATCCTGCCACTGAGCGTAACAGGGGATTGGAGCCATAACACAACAGACAAGACACATCCCTGGCAACCCGACGCCAAAGGTGCTTACCTTCCGGAGGACAGCTGGCTGAACAAGCCCTCCTCTCCCCGCTCGCTCCTTCCATGTTTTCCCCCCTCTGCGTAACAACTACCGCGGAAAGGCCCGGGGAGGGGTAGCGAGAAGGGCCAGGCCCGGCGGCTGCTGGCTTCGAATTCCGTACAGACCTCACGTGAGAAACATTTCATGCAGTCCACTGGGGATTTAAAGAGTCAGCCGCACTTGTGGGATACGGAGGGGTAATGGCCCACAGCCCTGGAGCGCTGTGAGAGCGTCTGTCAGGGGCTGGCTAAAACGGTCGCCGTGACGCTCTGGCTCGCAAGGCGTCCAACAGGTGTCGGGGCTTTGCAGGACTCGCCCGTCTGGACATATCGCTTTTTCTGATACCCGCTAAGCCTGTCTCCGATTTTAACCTCCAGACCAGAGCAGACAGGGCGCGTGAACAGAACAACTATGCAACATTTTTGCTCTTTTGACTGCCAGCCATCATATCAACAGCCAAAGATTCCCTTGCAGTGCTTTCTGTCAAAACTCTCCACTACACAAGGTAAAATCCCAGGATGTTGGCTCCGTGAGGTCAGGATGTAGTGCGACACCTGTCAGGGACAGTTGACATCTCACAGTGATGCTTCCCTTGGCATTGTGGACTAAGGACTCAAGGAAACCTGACCTTCCACTTTTAGACATGAGGCATAACATTGTGTGCCAGACAAAACAATGTCCACTCTAGCCCCTGTGTACAAATGAGGTGTTGTATTAGCCTAATTTGTAAAGCCCTGAGACAACTGTCTAAAGGTGCATTCTAACTGAAGTACCTATGGTATATTTCCAATCAGGAACACTGAAATGCAAGAATAGCTCCATCACACCTCCCACAAAATAGCTCAATAATTTAATGAGCTAACTTCATTCTTGTTTCCCCCTTGTTATTAAATATTGCAGACTGGATACATGATGTTGAGGATTGCTGCTTAATTTTAATGTATTTTTTAATGCTTTTTTTCCACAGAGTGGCAGTAGCAGCAATACTTATTTAGCATGAATTTTAAAACGAGATAAAAAAAAATGACAAAATACTTATCGTGCAACAAGAACACAGGAAGTAAATGGCATGACAGAGTGGGTTATTAAAAGCACTGTATGTCTAAACAAATTTGCTTTGATTGACTTTCTCATATTGGTCTCCTATTAAGGGCCTTCGTAGTCTCTATCATGCCAGAACATGTACGGTCACAGGTATTCCAGTCAAAAGGAACAAAAATAATCATATAGGAAGATCCCTGGCCAGTCTCTTTTCTCGACTGAAACACTGTTATCTGGCAAATGTTCTGTTCTGAACAGTTCCATTCTGGTCGTTTCTCCCCAGCCAGAAATGTTGAACACGTCTGCTCCTGGTCGCCCAGGGAAAACCTTGTTTGGATTTCCCACACTGTTCAAAATGTCTCAAAATGAAATAAAAATAAATGTAAATTTTGCAGAGCAAGTAATCGAAAGTGGTCAGGTCGGTACATACAAAAACATTCTTCAGGCAGATGCAAAATAATGTTGTACACACGGGAACACCGAACGGCCACCGGCTCATGGCACTTCTTCAGTAGCCCAAGAACTGGGACGGCAAAGCGACGTGTAAAACTGAGACAACAACACATGTCAATCCAAAAAAAGATCTTTCATATCTGCAACTGTTTATCCTTTCAAGGCGCGGGACCAGCAATGGTGGAGAGCAGAGATCACGTGTGTCCACAAGTTATTTCATGCTTGTCATTTATTTATGTAGGAATGTATATGACTCTCCCACCCCTTTTTAAAAAGCGGTTCCATCAAAACAAAGTGCTTTTGTGTGCCGCCTGAGAAAAGCCCACAGACTGCATTGCTATGACCAAAGTCACCATCTCACTGTCGGAATGTACTTTTCTATTAATGTGATGTTGGTGCCTGCCTGTTGCTATCGTGGGGAAGCGTGAAATTACAGATGGGATGATGTAAAACTTACGTAACCCAAAAAACATTAACCACAGTGGTGAGGGTTTTTCAATATCCACCTCCTGGCACACTTTTTGGCATTTTGGTATGAGATCACATTTTTGTACATGGTTTGATGAAAAGAGCCTTGAATTGAGAGACAAGCCTGTGCAGTTCAGAGAAGAAAAGAAAACTCTTCTGTTTCAGCTTCTGCTGCTAGTGAGTGATATCAATTCACTGACGCATCATAGGTTGAAGTGAGTCTGGCTGTTGCCTTGAAATAAACCTAATTTATGCAAGAACCACATTTCCTTATTTATCATTGTGCATTGTTTGGACAAGGTGTAACACCACGGTTCAAAAAGACGCATGAGGAAGAATATGAAGAAATGGTTGATCAAAAGGTAATTTTAGTCAAGAACTGCATAGCACTAACATATAACAGAAAGGTTCATTCTCAATGTGTAATGTAACCCGGAACACTATACAAGATATAGTCTAAAGTGACAACAGTAGAGTTGAGTTGTTTGTGTAATTGTGTCTCTTTTGTGGTGTTCTATAAATAGCATTCACAGTTTATCTGTAGTTCACAGGTTTTGTGGTGTTTTACTGAACCTCCTTTCATTTATAATTGGGCTTTTGAAAGGGCCCTGAGGGGGTTGCTTCATTAGGGTTTTACAAATGCAGGCTGACTGTCAGTCATTGTCTGCGCGTGGGACGATCCCAAGTGATTATGCGGATGTACCCATTCCCTCACGGCTGCAGAACACAATGTTTTTATTCAGAAGAAACAGGTCCCTCCGTCCACGGGAAACAACTTCACGTTAGCTTTTGTTTAACCAACCTCCTGGCATCCCGCATTTTTCCAGTTCAGCTCTGGACTGTTAAGCTGGATTACTAGCTATGAACATGGCCGGAAATGTACTGTTCAAGTACCCTCTCTTAAAGGCCCAACCATGTCAGACCCACGATTCAAACTTTCAAGCCTTCTGGTCACTTGTTAAATTCCATAACCACTATTCAACACTGTTGCCCAGATATGAACACCAGAGTTTTGTTTGAGTAAACAATACCACATAAAGACCATCCTGTTTTTGACCACATTGCAGAGGGGTCTACAAACTCACTGTGTACTTCCATTCTTCCTCAAAGCTCCTTTGTGTGCCTGGAATCGTTCCCCATTTAGACCGCCTAAATTGGTCCTCCTCTGAAAACTGAATTACCTCTCTACAGTTTGCTCCACCTAAAACAGGGCAGCAAGACCTTAAGCAAGCTCTATACAGTATGAAGAAACTGGCTGCAGACAGTAACTGTCAACACCCGAAGCAGTCTTTGCATTCACCTTGTTCTCAGCATTGATGTGGCAGATAAGGCCTTTCCACCCAGGTGTTTCCTTTCCTGTGGCCTCTATGCTGCCCGGTCACATTCTGAACCAGCTTTGTTCAAGAAATGTTTAGTTGTTGCTATGTTCCTTTCACACTCCTTTTTTAGGGTACAAAGTTTGGCCTGTGTTCTGAATTCTGGCCACTTCAGGGTTAGCACTGATAGCACGTTTTAGCTGCATTTCCTACAGCAATATTAAACATTGTAAATGTGTTGATCTGAACAAATATTTCCAGACAAGATACAGACACAGATAAATTTAAACTGAATCTGGCCAGAACACAGAATATAATTTTCTTGATAATAACTTTGACATTGCCTTCTTTTTCTGGCTTTAGATAAAAAAACTTTGATTATACAGTACTTGATCTTTATAAGCATTTTAACATGCATACATGTCTAATTGTCTAATTTGAAAAATATGTTACCCACGTAATCCGTATGTGAAATGTAATACAGCTGGTTACATCGGATCAAATAACATTATTTGAATTAAATAAATGATATGACAATCAGACAAAGGTCATTTGTGTTTCTTAGGTTTTGAATTGAATTGAAGTTGAATTCCCAATCTCGGGCCGGCTGTCAGGGGAAACTACCCTGACCACAGGTTGCAGTGATGCATTCTTGTGAATAATCTACGACAAGAACAACAGCATGGTGATAGCAAAAATGCAGCTGAACAGAGTCTGTCTCCAGTGGTATCTCATGTAGGAATAATCTCAGAGCCAAAAGAAGACCTGCTTTTGCAGTCTCTAAAAGGTGCATCTGTGCACCAGTCACCCAGTTGATCAAATACAGAGGACAAAAGAGGGGCCCTGTAAGTCACTTCACCATTTATTCGGTTCTAAAAACAAACAAATAAAGAGAGGGGAATAAGGGGCTGAAAATGGAATTGTTGACATGAGTGGCTCCAACACAGATCCGCCCCATTGGCTCTGCTGTATTCCCAGCAGTGCCCGGCTTCCAGCTTCCTGCCAAAGAAACGTGTTTCCATTCAGGAAGTCACCCCGCATGTGGGAGGACTCTCGGAGCTCTGCTCGACGATCTTTGACCCCTTCGCCCCGTGGACAGATCATCTCTCCCTCCCTTTTCTCCTGAATTCCTGTCCAGCAATCAGCTTTGGGCTGGAGGCCATCCAGGTATTTTGCTACGCACTCTCCAGCCTATGGCTACAAAGCTCTGGAATAACCATTTAGGGGACGCCATCCGCTTTGGGTCCTGGATTCAGGCATTAGGCTGCATATTGTTATGGCTACTTGCATCTTGGCATGAAATCAGCCAACTGTGAATAGATAATGGAAAACCTGTAATCATTTGAACTGTGATTATGGTGGAGAGCAAGTTTTATTTATGTATATTTTGTTAGTCATTTTTGTTTTTCATACATGTTATTTTGCTGTACTGATGGCCACATGCTGTTTCCAACAGGTGATTGATGGGCAGTTATTCATGTAATGCATTCATTATAAATCCTTGCACAAGATATTTTATGGCAACATTACAATTTTGATTGTGAGTCAACTGTGTTCCATAACGTAGCTGTCTACTTTACAAATATTACATTATAAATCCCTAAAAAAGTAAAAAGTGTGTGTTTTGGAGACAGCTTCTAGAGGCAGAAGTACAGAATTTCATACAGTGTAACTGTCCCAGGCATTGCTCCAGTTAATCTAGTAATGTTGAAAAATGAGTGTCTCTGAACAACTCAGTTGCATTAAAAGTTAAAATTAATGTTGCCAGACACACCCACTCCTTACATATTTTGTTTTATGAGTTTTTGATTCATAATGATAAAAGTAAGCATTACCATTGATTCATGAGAAGAAATAAATTAGGTAACAAAATTTAGGTAATAGAAAGTTTAGATTTGCAGGACACGTATACCTTGGTTAATGAAACCTCAGAGATGCCTATTGCAACAAAATTGAAAATGCAAATGCACTTGTTTTTTGTAATTAAATGAACACGGTTGTTTACATTTCCAAAAAGACAACCTATGTTGAAATTTGTGAATCTTACTGTTAAATAAACCAATCTCTGTCTCACATCATGAATGACAGTGATTAAGTATCTAGGGTATTCTAATCCTCATCTGTTGTGACTAAGGTCTTTTGGATAAAAGATGAACCACAAAACAGTTTCTCTACATGATGAAATGCAGCCCATAAAATTTGCAGAATTGGAAGAAATAAAAAGTAACGCTCTGTGTTCATTTGGGTTTGTGAATTTGACATTGACAGCCTTTTTAAATCAAGCAGAAACGGTAAAGGCCGGCCCAGCATGCCAGTAGCATAAAAAGTCAGAGCGAATGTGTCTATGAGTGAGTGCTACTTTATCTTGACTAATGTATGTTCAATATATGTTTACTGTGTAAATGGGTGCAGTGTTCTCTGCTCATAAGTATCACATCTGACCAGGAGGATTCTGATAATGAAGTGACTCACGGTACACATCTACTTCGTTAGCGGAGATGGCAGAGCGTTATAGCTGAGCATGTACCCAAGGACACTGCTAAAAATAAATAGATAAATGTGTCCTTATTCCTCCTCCTCATTATAGCCACAGTTAATCTGTTGCGGAGGCCAGAGATATGTACTGTATGCCACATGACACATCCAGATTGGAAGAGAGAAACCAACAATATTTGCCATGACTCAAACCATGAGGAACATGTTTCTGCAGCCAAACCCTACACAACGGTTGAGGTGGGACACAACTGCAGCATCACAATTAAGATTCAAACCTGAAAGGCACAGGTCCATCTCAATGTGCTGTTGCCATTACTGCACACAACCGCATCTGCTGACCCTTTCCTGTTGCCAATAATTTGTTAATGCAAGAAAACAGTGGCAGTGGCAGTGGCATTGTGGTACGGGGTAGGAATCTTAACCGTAACATTGCCGGTTTTAACTCCCTGCTGGGGCATTGCTGTTGTACCCTTGGGCAAGGTACTTAACCCAGAGTTGCCTCAGTAAATATACATCTGTATAAATTGGTAAAAAATGTAAAAAAACCCAAAAACTGTAACCTATGGTAGTTGCTTTGGATAATAGCATCTTCTGAACGCCTGTAATGTAATGTAAATTTAGAGCAGTACTGTACAACAGCAGTGCCTGCTCCATACCAGCATTAATTAGTATAGTGAAATGACGTATTATTTCAACAAGTATATTTCAACCAGCATACCCCATGTGATTCAGCAATATTAATATCTGAAATATACTCATCTGCTGATCAGTGTGTTTATGTGACAATTTCTAGTCATTAATAAAACATTTGTGAGCTAAATAGCGTGGCATTTCCACTCCCTAAGAGGCGGCTAATCTCTTAAACTAATGAGTGTGAAGGGGGAGCCTGATTATGAGTAATGGCGGGGGCCTTCGGCTCCTTGTCTGTCTTCGATGAAGGGCAGTAGAATGATATTGCAGTGATTTTCTCCCAACTTGAGAAAAGTCTTAAAAGGCTAAATTCCTGCAGTTATTTTTTTTTCCTTCCTTGCTCTGAAAAGACCTTCTGTGTGAGCGAGACCTGCTAGTTCATTTTTAATTGGAGGTACTTCGGGACAGTGTCAGTGAGGCAGGAGGAAGTGAATTAGATGCTTCCTGTCCAAACTGCAGTCGAGGAAAGGGAGCGATAAGGCCGTCCCTGTGAAATAAGAAGGCATGCTGGGAACCCTTCCTCCCACACGGCTTGCCTCTCCGTCTCTCTGTCTGTCCGTCTCCCTCTCACTTTTCTCACATTCTTTATCTTTCCCCTCCCTCCCTCCTTTTCTCTTTCTCGTCTCCAGTGGAGCCAGGCCCTGTACCCCCTCCCGCCCGTGTCTATGGGAGCAATGGCTTTGGCAGTAGCTCTCAGCAGGGAAGTGGCACAGGGCCTGCACTAGCCAAAGTTCGGCCACAGCCAAGCACACTTATCTCAACCTCATTAGCAGTATGTTTAACTGATGCCAAATCCCACCACTGCAGAGGCACAAGGGCACATCGTAAGGACCCATGATCTGTGCACAACATGCTGATGGGGTCCTTGTTGACCTCCTGTTCGCATTCACTATATCCGGAATTTGTTTGATAGCTCTACCGTTGTTGACAATACATGAAATGATTGATCTTTGGGGCCGGTGAATCTCCCAGTGACGGAAAACACAGGGCAAAGTTATTAGCTCATAATGAAACAGAAACTCTATAGAGAAAGAGATTATTCATTAAGCCTGAATACCGCCAAGAGTTCACTCCTCGTCTTAGGTTTATTTATGCTGTTAAAAATGCAGTAAACAGAAGCCCTGCATTTCTGTGCAGTGCTGTACCAGTGCCAAGCCCGCCGCAGAGTTAATAAGAATTGCCTTTCTCTTCCAGCTGCAGTGGCAGCGCGTTAATGATCAGTAACTCATGCTGTGTTTTCAGGCTGCAAGTCCCGTACACTGGGAAACATCTGTCCAGCCTCAGAGTTCATTTAATCAAAGACGCACCGCACAGCTCTGTCAATATGCCTCTGCTGAAGTGAGAAAATGGATTATGCTTTTCTAAGTTTTTGAAGTAGAGAGCATGAACTGCCCTGTGCTGAAATTTATTGTTTACGTGTATCATGAATAAATGTATATTTTCATCTGAGAAAGATTCATAAGCGAAAGTGACAGCGTAGGGACACTCCCAAGTTCACTCACTGACACCCAGGTGTGGGAGCCAGAGATGAATATATTCTTTGGGGTTTTTGTGAAGAATTAGTGTTTCTATACAGACTGTGTTCATGAGAGTGAGAAAGAGAGAGACAGAGACAGAGAGAAGCAGAGACAGAAAGACAAAGAAGAAAGAAAAAGACAGAGAGTGAGAGAGACTCTGAAAAAGCAAGACTCTGTATTTAAAGAATTTCAGTCATTGCTTCTATTTACACATTTAGAGAAAGATGGGTATAAAGGTTATTCTCCTGGAATTTGGACCCCTGTACATAAGGAATGTAACTCTTCACCTCAATTTCTGTTAAAAAAACTACAAGAATTACAAGAATAGTTTACATTTGCATAGCAAGCCACAGTAGCTGATGTGTCCTCTAATAAAACAATTAACTTAATGCCATGTTCTCCCACCTCATCACTCTAATGGCTCTGATTAGAGGAGACAGAGGACACCCCCGTGTGGCACACGAGGTCCTGCCTCCCTGGCCATACTGTGCTCTGAGTGCTGGGTTGAGCTGGGAACTCCCACAAGGCATCACATAATGGGCCCCATTGCAGTATGGGAGAAAGTGAGCTGAGTAATAGCCTGAATACAGAAACCAAGCAAATCGTTTTAGTGGAAGTGAATTCGCTAACCGCTTCAGTGCTGTAAGAAATGCCCTTGCATTCCTCAGGATGCCAGTTTGGACGTGGACATGTCAAAACCAATCTAGCCCTTCAGTTCCCTCTTCATGTTGGCCACACAGCAAAGACAAACTTTTCTGACAAAACCTTGTTGGTACAGAGGAGGATACTATGCTACAACAATTATAAAAGACTATACTATAATTATATGCTATGTTGTGAAGGTGCAAAATCTACAGATGTAATGGGACACAGATGTAATGGGACACTGATGGTTCAGTTTGCCTTTAAAATATTATGCACTAGTTTGCTCTCACATAGTAAAAGGAATGGCTGCTTTGAGCATGTAAATGTATTTTTGTAGTTGAGTAAACACAGGTTTTGATTCAGTGGGCTGAGAGTGCAAAATCTGTTTTCCTTCCTTTTTGGCATACATAGCGATTCAAGCCTGATTCCAAGTCTTCATTGAATTATATTACATTTTGAGCAACAAACGGCTTTCATTTACAGGGAAACATCCTCACTCAAAAATGAGTTAAAGTATCCCATATACACTTCACAAATATTCATGTTTCCGTGCCTCTTCCATAAACCCAAGCTGGGAAACAAATAGGAAAGATAAACAGAAAATTCCAGAAGGTTCACAGAGCTGCCATGTCCAATGAAAAGTAAGATGAAATGATGAAATTCACAGGCAGTTTTGTTACTGTGCAGTCAGAATATAATAACTGCAATATAATAAACAATGTGGATTGTCTACAAGAGACAATGAGCTGAACAAATCTGAATGTGTCTGAATTCAGAAAACTAAATAAATATCTTTCTATTGTTCTACAGATGGATTTGTGTGAACAGCCATCACAGGGGAGGGTGTGCAGTGGACTACACGGTGACTACTAACACTGCACCAAGCCCGAGCTCATTCTTCAATACACACACACACAAATGCACGTGCATACACGTGCCACACACACACATGCGCGCACACACACACACACACACACACACACACACACAGCTCCCCCCAGCTCCACAAAATCCACGCAGTCGGAATGCACAGGTCTCCAAGTGCCTCATATCTCACACATTCCAGCAGCGGGAGCTGTTTCCCTGAGCAGTGCTCTCATAATAAGCAGGCAGACTCTCATCTGCATCACAACCATGTGGAAAATCTGATCAAATGTCATCATTCAGCAGGAAGTCAGGGGGCTGGTGGGGGGGGAGGAAAGGGTCAGAAAGTCACGCTAAACCGTGCCACCAGGAAGACAGACTTATTTATTTCCTTTCCTGGAATGGAAAATGCAGGGCAGCACAGCCATCAGGCAACCGACTCTGACATGTACAATGCAGTGTAAGGCCTTTCAGAGCCACCCCCCAGAGACACAACACTCACATCACACGACAATTTTGTGAATCCCCTTTTAATTATGTAGCGATACGTCTTCAAACAAAAGTCCCCCAGGGCCGTTTTTACTTTGGCTGTGTCAACCAGACAATGGTTTTTTAATATTGTCCATAAATAAGCCGAGGCGGCCCAGCAGCATTGCCGTTACTTGTGAGCGAAGCAGAAAGGGGAGAACGCTGCTCTCCGCGGTGATGGTTGCCCGGGCCAACGGTAAAGCCTGCAGCATCCCAGAGGGAAACGCTGAGAGGGACAGGCCTGGGAACAGCTGTGGGGAGAACACGCCAGGGCACACAGCTGTGCGGAGCTCAACCCAACTGGGTGTGCACTTCTGCTCCGCTGCCAGGGTAATACATGCAGTCATTTCCCATGCAATGTCTCATATTAGAGCTGCTGTTTATAACGTTTGTGAGATCACAATTTTTCAGTGTCTTGTTTCTCACTTGGGACATCAAAATGTATGATGACATTATATTGTGCAACAGGTACTTAAGAGTACCGTTTATTCAAATGTAAGGCAACATACCTAAAAATAGTTGTTACTGCTACAGCGCTTTCAACAATTCAAACTTGATTTACAACACAAACAAAAGATTTTTTGGTGCAGTGCACGACATTGTTCAGAACTAAAACACAATTCAAGCACTGCATCAGAGTAAACTTCACTCTCCCTGCAACACTTCGAAGGATAAAAAGTTGAAAAAGTAATCAAGGGCATCTCCTTTATTGAACTGCAAAGAGAGGAGATGCAAATATAGACATAATTGTTAAAATTGATCAGTGTGACACTCCCACAAAATAAACTTATCCGCATAGGAAGCACACCCGATTCCAGCCACGAGTGACTGAGTGTGATTATAGAGTGTATTGTAGAGTCCTCAGTCAGCTTTGGGCAAGACCAGACTAATCGATTACAGCTCACACACCAGGAGGAATGAAGATGAAAATACCCCTTAGGAACAAGACACTGACAACGAGGGAACAATAAAAAGTTCCCATCAATCTGACAGTGAGAGCCACAATTGACATTTACTGCTGGATAAAGCTCTTGCAGTGATAGTGAGACAGCTGATGGCAAAGATAGATGGTGCTGATACAAGCCTCTGAATGCCATTATTTCATGACAGGTTCCCTGGCCTAGACTGCTTATAAATATATCAAAAAGAAAATTGTTTGCATGAAACTTGCATGGATAGCTTTCAAGAGCTAATTCATAGCAGCACTACAGTCTGTATAAAGCTACAGCAAGGCCATGCAACTAGAGCTGATATAAAATGACACCATGACACACATATTTTTCAGGTTTTATTCTTAATGAGCTATGTCTGTTCTTTTGGCAGGTGCTCTCCAATATCATGGCCACAGAGAAAGGAAACATAAAACAGAAAGAGTGAAAGACTGAACAAGCTTGAGTGCTATTAAATCAGAGCGCAGAACTTGTTATTGATCCAATCTGAATAAAACCTGGGACAAAGTGTTCCCCAACAAAATCAGCTGTACAGCACTTTGGGCATTGCACAATCTAATTTAATTCTGCTCCAGAAGGAATTATTCAGTCTCAGTCATTTCTATTCAAATTTATGTTCAATAACCCCTTCATATTAGTTTTAATAAAAATTGCTTGCACTGCGATTGCTTCCTGCCGCAGCGAGAGGCAGCTTAGTGCCCAAGCTAGGCAGCCAGTCAATCACACATTCATTCCAAGTGTCTCGGCTCCAGCTCCCTGCTCCCTCATTTCTTCATGGGTGTGTGGAAACTGACTCAGCTGCAAATTAAGTCTCGCCGCTGATTGGTGCACAGACTCAATATCAACAAAAGACTTCACACTGTCGCTTGACCCAGATTATATAATAAACTCGAGTCATCTCAGTACAACCCATGATTATCGGTATCCTGCATTTCCTTCACAGACACCCATTCCGGGATGACTTGCAATTTGTGGAATTTTACATGCATCCCTCTGTTATTTTTTAATGAGGCAGTTGAGGTAATTTGTTCTCAATGCAACACCTCACGCTTCCCAAACATATGATGTTTTCATATGATTATTTTTGACCTCTGCTGTTACGGCCATGGTCTAGTGTTTGCTTGTCACTTTACATGCCACTTTATTTGCCACTAGGTCTCTTCAAACAGTAAAAAAGAAGTGGTGCTGTTGACTTCTCGTGGAATTTAGCTTCTACAAACACTGGCGCCTCATTGTTCAGTTGAAAAACCATGGTTTGCACAGTAATGCAGCGACATCCATCTTAATTCAGTCGGGGGAGGGGGTGGTGGTGGAGTTGGGGGGTTGTAAGTTGGCCAACCACAGAGAGAGAAGTGTGTGGATTCCTGAAGACCAGCCAGACTACTCAAACACAGCGGTGGATCTGCAAACAAAGCCGGCCCATGTTTGCACATTCCTGTCTGCCCCCCCTCCCCCAATCCAGAGAATCTGCACTGTGTTTAAACATCAAAACAGGCTACACATGTGTGAAGTGCTCATAGGAAGAGTGTCTGTCCCTTTGACACTCTGTAACTTAATGTAAGATTTTAGTAACAGCGCCTGAAGCACTGTCACTGGTGATGGACAGATTTTGCTATTTTAGCAGATGGCAAATATTCACACAGTGCAGGGGGTCAGCAGAATAAAAGTTATACCACAACCACAAAATTCATGCCACAAACACATAAGAAGTCCCTGTGGCCATATAAATGTAGAGGCACACTTATGTTTTAGTCACGCTCAAAAAAAAAAAAACAATCAGTGCAATGCATGCCTCACAAATGATTTCACAAGATGAGAATGATTAGAAATAAAATATAAAAAGGTATTAGCAACATCAAAGGAGGGTTGTAAGAGTTAGAGTTTGATGCAGAACAAGGACAAAGTAATGCGATACATTGAAAATTTGCTTTAGGAGAACTGAACTGTATGATCAATTTTGTCTTTTGAAAGGCTTCCAGTTTATCAGCGCCACCCGGTGTTAGCAATATGTACTACCCAAACAGCTTTGCCTTACGATCTTTTGTTAGAACATTGGGAAGATCTATCAATATATGCAGTTAGGAAAAAGGCTACTAAAGAGATAAGTGCAATACAAGTGTGTGTCAATTCTGAATCCCATTCAAAATTCATTGCGTTACAGAATGCTACACCACACGCCTGAAGTCTCATGTTCCATTCTGGGCAAAGGCCTGCCCGTACAGAAAAAGCCCCTGCATCCTAAGATGATCTATTCCCTTCCACACCAGTGATCCCTAATTGTCCATTGTTTTATAAGTGCTTCAGCGCTGCGGCTGGGATCACAGGGCCACTGAGCATGTGCAAGCCGATTTGGTCTCTCTCCGGCAGCACATCATCTCCTCTCAGGCCGACTCCCTGCTCAGCAATGCCGTCAGGATTAAAGCATCCCGATGATGTAATGCTGGGAGGGCTGGGAAAGTTTTTTTTTCTTCTTCTTCTTCTCCTTCTTCTTTTCGGTACAAAACTCTACCGTCAGCTCATTGATTTTTATCCAACTGTTAAAACACGAGGAGCCGGCTTGCAAATCACATGAAAAATGTAATTCTGTTCGAGTGCGCGGAAGCTCAGAGCCGGAATAATGAGGGCGTTTAAGTCTCTTAAGCTTCTGTCTTTGGTATGCTAATTAGAATATTATTCAAAAATCATAACTCCTCCTTTGTCTGGTGTAGGGAAAATGGTGGGATTCGCCGCAAAAGTGAAACGCTGTAGCAATTAAGTAAGTGCACGGATGAGCCCCGCCAAGCCTCGCAGGCATTTACATATGAGGACAGTAAACGCCTCCATCCTGTGGCCTGTTTTTCACATGGTCCGCCCTGTCATTTTTAATCATAAAGCGCATGTACGTCCGGAGAGGAGGCCAGGGTTTGAGCGGATTAGCGCAAGAGCCATGTCGTCATCAGGGAGATCCGAAGCAGCACAGGACACAGATTACCGAGTTCAGTTCAGCGCCATATACAAGTCAAGTTAATAATGCAGAATAGCCGTGCATTAAATAGCATTATGCAGTTACACACTGCTGCCAAGGAAAACATTTCACGTTTCCTGAAGGCCAAATGGACTTCTCCTTTCTGCAACTATACAGTGAATCACTGCCAAAAACATGGATAGCTCATTACGACATAAATCTGCAGGAAGTTAGTTGATACATTATTAACAACAATTTAGCTGATGTATGACTTTAAACAGAGTGCTCCGTAGACAGACAAATCCAATTTGATTAAGAATTATGATTGATGTGCTCTGATATTAAGACAATCATTACATTGAACATTAAGCTTATCGGTGCTTACAGGAGGGGTGTATTCAAGGATAAGCAGAAGTAATGTACCATAGAAATTTCAATAATTTCAAAGATTCACATTGGCTAAAAGACCTTTGAATTGTAACAAGTTCAAAGAAGATATTTCGTTTATGAAAGTCAACATTGTACTTTACCTTCAGTAAGGTTATATACTTACCTTCAACAGGTTCTGTTGTTTACCCCTTATTCTACAGAGCTGTATTAGGGACGCCAATGTTCTGATTAATCTGAAGCTTCACATTTGACTGCAACGGGATTAGTAATAACTGGTGGTGAGATCAGCCCAGTTGGAATTTCTGAGGTTTCCAAAGACATCCAGAGTCACAGCTATTTATCTGCGAGAACTTTCAAATAGTTAAAGCAAGGTTGGACTTCATACTTTTATGAATATACTTAAAACACTGGACTTGAAACATAGTCATAAATGTAGCCGTTATGCTCTGACACATTTCTTCATGAGAAAAGGCTGTGTCTGTCAATACTGACAAACCCTTCTCCTGTATTTAACAAGAGTGGGTGTTCCTTGGACATGTGGTGTTGGATTTTTCCAGGGTTTTGAGGGGATTGGCAGTTACATATGAAATCTGGTTGCCTGTCCAAGTGTACTGCCCTGTGGGTGTAACTCACTTTCTCCCTGTTTGTGTGTATGCAGTGTGAGGGGCCTACCACCAGTTCAAATAGCTACTCTCAAACTAATCTATCCCTGTGGTTGGCTTTGGTAAGAACAATCTACAATGCACTCATGTAAGGTCCTTCTGCTGTGCAGAGGATGAATACTTCACTGACTGTGACTGTGGATATGCGTTGCCTGAATTACATGCTCAGTAGTCACCTATATCCACACTATTCCCTGAAGAAATTCAAATTTGCCTTGCTCAATGGGTACAAAAAGCTAGTTCCTATAGAGGCACCAAACCTGTAATATCCATACTGCTCTTCCTCTCTGGAGTAAGCGCTACGATTCTGAAGGCTCATTGTCATTATGACAGAGCTGTCTGGAGAGCTCTACAGAAGGGACATGACTGCAAACCATTTTGTTGTTTAAAAGAATTCCATATTTTAAGAATCAGGGACCCATGGTCTAGATTGCATGTCTTTTTTGTCTATACGGTATCAGTATACGGAAGAATTGGCCTGAAACCGCTCCTCTGAGGTTAACCTGAGAACCGAGGCTGTCTTCCTTCTAATCACTAAAACATGTGCTCGGTTGAAATGACTCCTGTGCCTTTCGGAGCAGGGATGAAGCGGCGCATTGTTGAAGTGCGGCGGGAAGGGTGCATACTCGTACAGAGGAAATGAGGCGGGAAGCAAACGTTTAACAAAAGCACTGGGAGGGGTGTAGGACGGCGGGTTTCAGTGGGGCACAAACTATTGTTTATGTTTTGGCAGCTTCCTCTCTTCCTGCCATTATAAGGACAGACAGCTTGGGAATGTTCCCTTCACCTTGTTTTTAGGTAAGGAGCAAAATGGGCATGCAAAACAAATCAGAGACAACTAATGGTGGACAAAAAAAGAGCTCCACAGAGGTGAATACCTCTCCACAGGTTTATGCTTGATCGTTACTTCTTCTGCCTTATGCTGTAAGCAGTTTGCATTACCTTCCTCTAGCTAGCAACATTAAAAGGATATTCCTCAGACCGTGCTGTGTACAACAGCTGCATGGCTGTTTAAATAACACACTGTGGTTGCGCTACATCAAAACAGGAATGTTAGTCATTGTCTTGTGCACACCACACATACAACCCAAGAACTTAAACCAACTAATGTGGACTTGCTCTCTCTTCCTCTCAGTCACGTGACTTCCTTTGGGCAGACACTTCTGCCCTGAGGCTGCATGTGACGTTATATCCACCCTAGGACTACCCATCCGCCTGCACACTGTACACCCATCTCACACTGAACCATGTTTTCACCATCTAGTGGTAAAACAAGGTACTGACGTTACTGTGGAGGAGCTCCATTATTCAGTATTTGAGGCAAAGACAAACACTGCTGCTTCGACAGCTTCTTACCCCTGTTGCAACCAAAAGCCTAAAAAAACACGTAACCCTAAAATATGTATTCAAAACAACGAGATAAAAGGTAAGAAATATGAATGCATTAGCACAAAGGAATAACCAATAAATTGAACATTTTTTTTCAGAATGAACAAATATGTAGGAATGACACTAATATATTAAACATGCTACAACTTCCAGATATAGGCATCATATAAGGGATGAAAGTGTAGCCACAGCCCGAGAATGATCCTTAAAATTTTAGATTTGAAAGCTACCACATGCATGCTTTTAATACTTTGGGATAACACCACACACAGTGCAGTTCTTGACAAACTCCTTGAAGACCACAGCCAAATTATTGTAAAGAAAGTGTCTCATTGCTTCACAAATCTGTACAGAGCCTTCCGGATGAACTGGCTGAATATGACAAGTCAAGTGTGGATATCGTGACAGGAGAGGATAGGTGTAAATCTTCAGCTATCACCTAAAATGAAAGCAGGGCCCTTTATCACATTCCTTCAGGCTCTGACCCCCGTGCTTTTGTTGTATCTTCATATGAATCCAGTGATGTAGCTGGAACAAATATAACACTTTTAATAGGACCTACAGCAAAGCTTACAGAGGGAATACCACACAGCCATTTGGCACAGGAATGATGCTTAAAGCATCAACATTCTTAGCATGCCCATATTCCTCAAACTACTGGCTCTCTCCCCCCACAGGTCACATTCAAAGATAGTGAGCATGTTTGCGATACACTTAAGGATTCTCCATAAAATCTGTCAAGCTGAAACAAGGGCCCATTTTCATCATTCTCTTATGGCTTTTTTAAATTTTACTACACACCCTCACTTCATTCTAAACTTGCACTATATATTTGCAATGCACTATTCGAATGTTCCATCCTTATGAGCAGGTCCAGCATTTATTGTTTTTTCTTTTCTACAGACCAAACAAAAATGCCAGCCTTTTCCTCCAGCTCATGTGTTGGGGTCTGCAGTCTCCACATGGATTCCATCTGAGCACCCAGGTGAAAACATCCAAACCTACCCTCCTAGAAAACTAGCAATGTGCGCTGTGGACCGGACCCTGCATGTTTCACGCATGATTTAGAACAATGTAATCTTTCTTTACATGTACTGCGCCAGTCTGAAAATGTAACACAACTCTACAGCAGGCTGGTGGAAATAACAATGAAGCATTCAACACGTCGGCCGCCAGCAAACTGCAAACTACTCCGCAATAATGAGTAATTAGCATGTGCGTCATTCAAGATAAATTGGAGGACACGGCAATGCATGGAAACTCTGGGAGTCAGTAAAAGCTGGAGTGCAAGAAATGCCTGTAGTTTGCAGAATTTCATCCATATTTATTGGGATTAGTTGACTTTAATACCCAAATTTTAACTAAAGGCGTAACTTAATTAACAGATCAGTCATGGGGGGGACGGGGTGGAGGTGGGGAGGAGTGGTGAGAGATTGCTGCCTCTCTGGAGCACAAATACCTCAGACTAGGATAAGGGATGAAATGGAAGAGGCAAATGAACTTCCAATTATACTGCATTGATATGAGGCATATTGAGGGATTATCTGAATTTTCCTCTAGCTCATCAATTAGGCAGTAATTGTGATTAGCTGAGAGGACCATCTCGGTTTCATAACTCACTGCTGAGTTAAGTCTTGCTGTTTCAAGCTGATACTGTAGTTAACTACATTCGCACGTTCTGGTGAGCATAATTCGAGTATGAAAGTTCTAAAGTACAGAGACTGAAGGCATATTAAATTGTAGATTATGTGCTTGTAAATACGGCTTTCCATTTAATAAAATGATTTTACAGGCATTCTTAAGACCAATGTAGCGTCACTTAGGCATGATAGAGTTAGTTTACAGTCATTCAGAATTTGTCTAGGGATTCAAAAACTTTAAGGACTCCCTTTTCGTTTTTAGCTAAATTCCCATATGACTGCACAACACTTTCGTCCATGACTACACACATATACTGTACAAAAATCAAAAAGCATAATGATGTTACAGAAAGAATAAGCAACACATCAATGTCATCTACCTTTCAAATCTTCCATATCAGTCCTAGATATGAAGATGTCAGATTCAGATCTTGAAAGAACAGAGTCATAAGTTGCAGGAAAATAACATATCACTATATCGGAACATAAGCTTTGATTACTTTTCACTCTAGTTGTACAAATTGTCAACTTTGGGAACATGGGAACAATGCATGCAGAGGAAAGTGACTGAGGTTTGCAGCAATCTGTAATGGGGAGCTCACTGGATAAAATGCCTAAAAGTAATTTGAAATGTATCCCTGCAATTGAACCAAGGAAAAGTTTGGGAACCCATGGTCTCCCTTATCCCTGGTTACACTTTGTTAGGCTTTGCCAAATTTGTGATTTTTTACTAATGGTTCAAACTCACTCCGAACCTTTAAAGTCAGTACTGCCCACTGACATCTCTCGCTGTTACACTTTCTTTTGGATCTACTACATATGCATGCTCTGTGTAACAATTAGTCTCAGTAAATCACTGCAACAAATATGCATTTTGTGCAAGCTTGTTGCTTACATGGATATTTTTCCCACAGATTTCATAGAACTATTATAAAACCTGGTTTGCGTAAGTGTATCTTTCAGTAGTTCAAGATATCACATGGCAACTTCCAATGTAGGTTAAGGAACACAATGTGGGCCATCAAGGAATCATTCTGACACAGTTTACACTGATGACATTCCCACCTACTGAGATACTTTCCTTAGAATAACACTCTCTCTGAAAGGCTCTCTAACTGGAGCCCGAAGTCCCACAATGCCTTGAGTTGCAGAACAAGCTGTCGCTCCATCCCCCCACACCTTTTGTTTGTTTAAGGACATGTAGTGAATGGGCCGGGATGTTTACAACAGCTGGTCGCTGCACTAGAATAGCCTTCCTCTCTGTGAAACTCCACATAGCACTTCAGGATAAACATGCCTTCAAACTCAGCTTATAAATAGCACAGGATGTTTCAGACTAACACTATGGAAAGTAGCGTCAATTTATAGACTCTTATAGCTTAGGATAAAGAAAAAAATGCATGTATGTGTGCCTCTGTAAACGTAAAGCAAATTTAGACAACCTAAATCTAGCCCCCACTCCCATTCTCTCCCTCTCTTGTGTGCGTGTCTATATATGTATATGTGGTTTCACATATACATATATGGACACACACATGCATCCTGGGTACCCTCCTAATTTTATAGTGTCATATTTCTTCTACAATGAATTACTGAGAATTAACTTTATTTTTATTACCATTTCACAGTCAGCAAACACATGTCACAGTCTCTTCTACAGCTGTGAGTGATCAACCACATAAACACCATCTACTGCCCCCAGCGCAAGGTCAGATTCATGGACAGCGGTGCCAGGTCTTTCATCTGCTGACCTTATGACAGGTCAGCTCCCGGTGTTAGAGCAACTGAGATACAAAAGGCTCCTATAACACTTTCCACATTTGGACGCCTCAGATATTAGGGCTCCACACATACCGAGCCATTGATGCTGTGAAAGCATTTACAACCTCCCCCGGTGTCTGAGCCTCACTCTCAAGCGAGTTCTGTTGACTGCGCTTCCCGCCTCTTTACTTCTTAAGCTACACGTTTACGATCGCAACGGCAATGCAAATATTTTCCGCGCTGAGCAAACTGTGCCGATAGTCACAGTTCAAGTTACACTCCTCTGTGAGTTTGGACTCCACTGCAAACAGTCTTCGCACTGTGCAAACTTGACGGAGATGCAGTTCAAATTACGCCTAACTGCAAGTTCGGATTCCCTGTATTTGCTCTCCTTCTGTTGCCGGTGAAGGGCGGGAAAGTAGCTAAAAACTCCTGTTATTTGCCTCAGTGCATTCACCCTCCAGTTCGACAGCAGGAGCAAGCAGCACAGATGAACATGATTTTACATCTGGTCCACGTGTGTTGCACATACTACCTGTGTTTAGCTGGGGTAATATATTTGCTTTCGCTCTTGAAAGACAGGTTAAGCATGACTCTGTGGCTTCCTCAGGACTGGCCTGAGAAACAGAGATGCCCTCACCTTTGGCTTCTTCCACCCAGGTGGACTGCTGTTAAAATGCAAAAATGCAACTGTACCTTAACTTGAAATGAATCTAAATGTTTATGCCATATCTGTGCTTGGAATGTCTGTCAAAATCTGTTTTTTTTTTTTCTAATCATTATGCTATAACGTTAATATGTGGTTACTGCACATTATAAACAACCGATTAAGGCACAGGGGTGAGTAATTGGAAGGAAGGATGTACTGGAACAAACCTTACCAGTGCTATTTTTTTTAGCACATTACTGTAGTCGGGATCACAACAGCGCACGCACGCTGACTCCGATGCATGGCACAGAAGGGCGCCCCGCAGCACGGCCATATAAAAAGTAATTTCATGGCATGGAGGATTTACATTTTCCATAAGCGCAGTGCTGACATCACCACAGGAGGATCACTCCACATAATCCCAGTCACACCACAGCATACATGGTTTTTAACTCCTGCTGACCGTTATGTAAGATCACATGATGACGAACAGAGCAAGCGAGTCTTGAGCAGTTTGAGGTCTTTGTTGTGATAACGGCAGTGCCTTGCGCAGCAGGCTGTAAAATATCTTTTCTCAATCACATTTTATCGACAGATAAAACATTGTGGACTTTGTGATTAATCATGGCAGACTCATACTGCATCCCTGTGTCCTTGTGCAATTCCACTGCAGGATTTCTCACACTAAATTCCATGCGAGGAGAATTAGAGTGATTAGCGGATTTGCAGTTTTTAAATTAAGTTGTAACAAAAAAAGCATATTGCATTGAATATAATAAAGAATTATTGCTCGGACTGAAGATGCCCTCTCCATAGGATTATATTCTGCCCATATGTCACTTTTTTCCCGTTAAAGTCATTAAAATGCAGCTATTAAGAGGTGATGGAAAGCAATTTCCACTGCTACTCCAAGGAATTTAAACCCAGGTTTATTTGTGAAATGGAAAGGGCTTATCTTGGAATAGTTTTAAAGGTTTTCTGATAAGGTGTTCACATCACGGAGTGTCTAAATTTAAGGCCCACAGGAAGGAATGTTTTTTTTTACCCATTAGTAAGAGGACAAGTAAACTCATCTGTATTTTTGACACAATTACAAGCCCCATCACAAGGGGAATAGATTGTAGAAAATTACAAATGAATAGAAACAGATTTAGACACACGCTTTTTTTTTTTCTTATTTAGCATTTAGGTCATTTCAATAATGCATGTGAACATTTATCATTTGCCCAAATGACATTTTTCATCTCATGTGACAGATCTTTGTCACTGCAGGGGACAAAATGTCCAATCATGGCAGTATGTCTAAACACAGTGCTCTACAGCAGGGGCACACACAGTCACACACAGTCACACACAGACACACACACACACACACACACACACACACACATGCTCCCACACCATCACAACACCTCAAGGATGCCAAGCAACTACTGTAAGATCTGTTGATTTCGCTCCACCAATTAATTCCAACTCTGCCAGACGAGTTCCCTTCGCTGTCCTAACCTTAAATGTTCCTTAGTAGACTTGTCTTGCAGACATTGGTTCCCAGATACGTGACATTTCCTTTCTTTAAATAGAGTGCCTGAGGAAATGGAGGCAGGATCTACCGACTTGAAGGGGAGCAAAACTAATGGTGGAGTGAAGCCAGTGTAGGCATTTTACTTGTCAGTTCAGCATGTATGGCAATGCATTGCAACTACAGATTGTGACTAATGTGAGAGTTTTCAATAGTTGCTGGCAGTGTGATTTGACAACTACTTGTCAGGTTGTTTTTGTTGTTGTTAAGTGGATAACTTCGACAGAATAGTTGAGAATAGCAACAGCTGAAGAAAGGGAGGGAAAGTATGAAATGCTACATTAAAAATGCAACAGATCTGCTGCCACAGACACAAAAGGAGTCTACATCAATCTATCAACTTCACTAGAGATCAAAACAATGTGATATTTTTACACTGGCCTTGAAAATCTTTACTTGGTCTTATAACAAGTCTCCTGGCCCACAACGACACCGAACACATTCATCTGGTACTAGGCCCATGCACCCATTAAGTTACATCCATGGCTTTCTTAACCAACTAATCTTTAGTTATTAAGTCTGAGTGACTGAGAGTCTGGTTCAGCCTGCAGCCTGGTGAAAGCTAACCCTGCCCACATCTTGCATACAGTGGTTTTCTAAAGTCAGGTACTCAGAACTGGGCTGCAAGGTCCTAATCACTGGTTCCCAATAGCAGGAATTTGCATAATGCATGAGTATTCAGTTCAAAAATAAGCATGCATCACTGACAGACAAGCAAACAAAATTAAGCTAACATTATTCAGAGACTCTTTCTTCTAAAACACCTCCAAAGAGGTCCTGTTAAAGGGCACGAGAGCTAATACCTTCAAGAGGAAAGTCAAAGTCAGATGGGTGCAATGTGTTAAACGGCTCTCGAGAAAGATGGACACCTGACATGAATCTCCATTCAGTATTGCCTTCTCAACCCTCCCAGGGATCAGGACACATTGTGTTTAACTGAGTCTTAAGCCATGTGCCCCCCACCTCCCCTTCCATATCCCCAGCCCCCAACCAGCTGCTCCCCGCTCTGGACCCGGCGCCCCATCAAAGGCCCGGTCCCAGAGAGTTCTACCCTCCAAGAGGCTCGTTAGTGACAGCGCACCAATTAAAACCTCTGTCAGCAGAGCACAGGAATGTGGCGAAGAGCACGCGCGAGCGGGGAGCCCCGTTCACAATTAATACGGATCAAAAGCTTTGGTCCGAGCGCACTGATGGTGCGAGCGTCAGCAGTCATCCGCACCCGCCGAACAATCAGACTTCATCAGCTAGCATTTTAAGAAATGCTTAACCGAATAAAAACATACAAGAATGCCTAAGCCCCAAATGGCAGCGTTTCACGGTTTTTGTGTGGTTTTTTTTTGTTTTGTTTTGTTTTGCTACATCAATGTCAACCTGCAATGTTACCAAAAAAAGGGTTCTGTGGAAAGCTCTGAAAAACACATTTGAACACTGCCAAGCAGCGAAGTGAGGAATGGGCTTTCCAGAGCAGAAGTAGGTGCGCGCTCATCTTTCTTAGAAGAGGAGTATTACTCCTCTTCTGGGCTCTGAAATTCTTTCCCTGCTATGTTACGGATTAGGCCTGTGCCCTGCTGAGAGAACGCCACCACTGATGCATCACAGAGTACACAGAATTGAGGAGGTAAAGGATACCGACACATTGGTATCTTGTGATCATATTGCTATTACCTGCCATTTAGCACAGCAGCTGTGTCAGTATGTCAGAGACGCACTTTTCGATGTGACGTGCAGCTGTGAGAGGGGAGGCGGATGAAGTTCCCTAAAACACACTTATGCAAACTGACCTTTGAAGGCACAGCAGGCAGACACACTGACAAAAAATGCGAATTCCATTCAAATAAAACATCACTCTTTTGTCAGTAGGGCCGTGTAATATAGTCTAGTAGTTAAAAAGCCTTGACCTTAAGATTATTACTGTTCTTCATGCAAACATCGCTGTAGGGACGGGCTGCATTACCATAAGGCTCGCCCCGCAGTTTTTTTGTCAGTGAAGCGCTGCATCCGCCCGTTACAGCCTTCATGTTGCAAAAACCATGTCCAGCTTTGGTTTCATCTAGATTTAGAGCCCATCATTGGGCTGAGAGTGTTTGACGTTAAGTTGAATTTATATTAAACCTTTCTGTGTCAGTGCTTCTGAAACTTTGATATTCCTCAGGGTTCCCGCACGGGATATGTCCCAGCTTCTCCACATGCAAATCTACTTAAACGTGGAAAACCCGGCGCAGTCCAGGGGTATCATAAATCCAGACTGGAAAATAGGCAGACTCTTTAAACCACAGCAAATACTTTACATTTCACTTCACTTACAGCATATTCCAGGATACAGTAAGGAGATTTGAACTTTATCATTGCCGCATGAATATTGTGTAACATTATTAACATCAAAGTGTTCAATATTTAGGGAAATTTAAAGGTTTACAGGCTTAGAGATCCTAAAAAAAAACATAAATACAACCAAGAATGGTCAAATCCAAATAAAACAGACTAAAGTCTAACCAGAAGTCAATTTTAACCAATTCACTCTCTCACTAAGGTCCCTTTTAGTGAAGTAGAGAGCTGAACCATTATTATCAGAAAAGCCAGAGCGGACCATTATACCGATGCTCATGTACTCATGCATGTGAGATGCCTCCATCATATTTATTTGTTTAAAACGGAGAGAAGGTGAGAGTTATAAGAACCATGCTTAATACTATGTCAGCATTTAAAAGTGCTGTGATCTACCAAGACTCATGTCCAGCAATAAGACTTTCTTTGACCTACCACAAACTTATTTTTCAACTAAACTAAATATAACAAAGATGAACTTTTAAAAGCTTATGAATAAAGACTTAGGCAAATAAACACCCACGTAACTGAACTCCTTCAAACATTTCTCCATAAAGAAGACAATGAAAGACTCACTAGCCTGACATGTCATTACCTGCAAGTTAAAGAGCTGATGATCTCTCAAGTGGAGGATCAGCTTTGTAATGGACACCGAGCATCACTGTGAGTGCATTTTTCTACATTTCAAATTTCAAAACACACAAATAAAAGCTATTTTCCAACTGTGTCTTTAAATGTGGGAGTCTAATTATCCCAGTTAGCATTCTTAGCAGCAGGCGAAAGCATTAGGACGCAAGAGTTCAGTAAATAGCAACGAAACAAACAAGCCAAAAAGAACCGAAAGCCTTCCGGGACCAGCACTGCGTCCTTTTAGTGAGGCAGCTGCGTGGGTGTGGGAAACGTAAAGCTACTCACCCCCTGTCCCCCGCAGTGAATCGGACGTCCTTGTGTGTCCGAGTCCCACTTGCTGCTGCTGCTGCTGCTGTTGGGAAGTTTTGAGCCCTGCCCCACACGCTCCGTTTCGCTGTTACTCAGCCCTGCACTTCCAGGGCTCTGTGTGTTTACGCTGGCTCCAGTCACCCCCCACCCCAGTGGGAGCAGAGCGTTCCCTCCCCCCCAGATCCCCCGGAGTCACGGAACTATTGTTGGGGCTGTTTGAGAGGAAGCGTGTGTGTGCATGTGCGTGTGTGCGTGTGTGTGTGCGTTATCCCGACTGCCACTCTCTCCAGTCCTGCTCACCTCCGTCTGAGAGTGGAGGCAGGACGAAGCAGGGGAGGAGAGCAGATCCCCAGCTAAACGGGAAACATGTGGAGGACTTCCTGCTGTGAACTCCCACCGAGACACAAATTTAAGGGGGTGTGGAATTTTCTGGCTAAGCCCCCTCAGTTTGCTGTCGCGGAGGGTGCGAGGGGTGGCCCGTTTTGGGATGACCCTGCTCTCTGTTCCATTTCAAAGCATGTTGTCTTTCCTCCCCGAGTGAGAAGGCCGGTTTTCGTCACCTGCCTTCCCCCACCTCACCCCCCAACCAAGGCCCCCCAACTGAAAGCGGGGGAAATGTGAGAGAACACAGGTTGAAGGCACAGAAGACTCTGAAGACTCTATTTAACATGTCTTCCACCTCCTCCTGCAACAAAAAAAGGCTGCATCCAGCTTATCGGCATGCAGGATGGGTATACCTTCAGAGTGAATTTTCAGTAAACAGGTTTAGAGTGTAAGCAGGGAAAGCCTTCCAGAGATCAAAGGCGGCAAGGCATAGCTAAGAAAACAATGGAAAAGCGGGGGGGTGGGTGTTACTAGGTCTCTATCAGTTCTGACAAGTCTTAACACCATTTGTTGTGTTTGCCTCTTGTTTACATGAAACACTTAATATTACATATTACCATGTGGTTCTGGACTAAAATACACTTCCACTGCTGATGCCAAGTCGTTAGCGCCAGCCCTCAGATACTTGCCGTGGCATTGTGGGGGAGTATTCAGACACATTCAGCCTCGCTCTCCTCAGGGCAGTGCAAAGAACCCGCAGCTGTGCTCATAGCCAAGCTGCAAGACACGCCGGCCTTCCTGCACGCCAAGAAGGCGTGCTCTTCAAGTCTCCATCTTTTGAATCAGTCTACACACCACATGTTACTGTGGATATCTTCACTGCAATTGCACTTCACTTAAACCTGGAGTCACGGGGAGATAATGCTCACTAAGTGGTCCCACAACAAGCTTTGAAGTCATGCAAAGCTGATATGTATCTCCGAGGCTGCTGGAAATGAATACTATTAGGACTGATGGCCATGATAGGGAGCTTTGCTTCGTTAACAGTTAAAGTCTTTTTTTAAATTCACACAACTACTCTTCTCACAGGATGTTTCATACCAGCCACCATTATTCAAAAGCTGTGACGTTTCATACTGGACACAGGCTTTACTAGAAAGAAACCAGCAAACGCTGAGGGTTCTGGAGTGTGTGGTACTTTCTCTGTTGAAAAAGGGGTGTAATGAAGCAGCCAAGGCAGTTCCGGAAAACCGATGGATCTCAGCATTTGCGCTCCTTGAGACTTGATTGAGTGATTTATTAAAGCACACCCAAAATGAAGACTGAGGAATGCGGTTTCACAGAACACAGAAAAGTTAAATGATGCTTTACAAAAAAGAAAGCAATGACATCACTCTGTCTCTTTCCTCTCGAAGGAACAACAGGACTCGGCTGTCTCTGATTTGAAAAATCCCTTCTTGCCAAATCAATCCCCAAATGAATTAAGTACAAACAAATGGAAACAGTTGAAAATAAATCAAAGGGTGACCATGGTGGGTACACATCTGAAGATGTTTTCCCAGAGTCCTAGCCGAGGCCTCTGTCTGTCTAGACTGAAGGCTTCCAATTATGATTCTGAGCAACTCTTTTAATTAGCCACCTGTTTTGGAGGACAGATTGCATTTATGAAAATAAAATGCTGGATTCTTGGATGCCATTAAGCCTGGGGTTCCTCAGTATCTACACTAGTACAGCTGGCCACTGCGAAACCTTCTGCGAGACTCTCTCTGACGAAGGATTAAGTTTCATCATGTCCTTAAAGAGACAGCTGCACCACATGTTAATGTATGCATAAGAGCCCCTAAGTTTGTATGCAGCTGTTGGATTCACCATCAAATGGCTTAGATTAATCAACAATGCAATCATCAAGCATGTTATTAAATTGGCTAAATTATGTCGGCTTTAGAGTGTATTTAAATTGTCTGGGGAAGGCAGTGCGGGTACGACAATGTACAATTGTTCACTAATGGCTAACAGTATCTGTAGCATTACTCTAACACTTTAATGTTAATGATGCTGTGGGAAGATGCCAAAGAAAAAAAAAGACAAGAGCTTGTGAGACAGTATCTCTGCGGAACACTAATTTAATCATCCGATGAATTCTGTTCGTATAAAATACGGTCAGCCATCATTAATTATCTATACTCTGGCACAACCTACAGGACATCAAATATACCAACACTGTGGGAAAAAGTGTTGAAACAAATTGAAAAAAAACCCCATAAAATGTTACAACTTGAAATACCAATACAAAAGAAACATATTAATATGGACACTACAAATAAAATAAACCTGTGGATCTCAGTGGTGTAAATCCAGCAGGAATGTACTGAAATTCAGTGGAATTACCGGCTGCAAAGAAACAATCTGCAAACTAACTAACTTAGTGTGCTGTCCTGCCATCTCAGTCCTAGCAGGCATAGAGAAAAAAATCACCTCTTCATGTTTTAATATTAACTTCTGTGGTTATCACCGTGCTTCTGGCCATGTTGTGCACTCTGACTGCATTCTATTTCCTGAGAAGGACTGTAGGGTGTATTACATCCATGAAGATCCGGAACACGCCGTGGGGAAGCCCTGACATTTTATTTTTTATCAACCAGGGCCCTGAAGAAAGGTTCTTTTTACAGTTATTTCATAAGCTCACGTCTGGGGCAGCGGAATGGCTGGTAGCTTTGCATGGGCTTGGGCAGTGCCAGTGATGGTCCGAAGGGCATGATGTGTGTGCAGTCACACACAGCCCAGACCCGAATTGATTTTCATATCATATTTTTTACCGTCATGTCATAAGTATTACGCAGAATTTCTAAAATTAAGTTTCTTTCTTTTCATGATTACCAGCAGTACTCTCAAAAGCCTGCAACCACTATGTGTTTATTATGGAAGAATAATTACACACTCTTCCCGCTCTATGTTTTCACAAACTTGCAAAGTAAAGACAGGAAAACCATGCCACTTTCCATGGTTCTGGAATCCTAATATAACACAGCTGGGAGATACCATTTTAATTTAGAGCAACTACTGTTAAACCTCCACTGATCCATGCTGGATTATGTTCACTCTTTATTTTTATTGACGGAACATTAATCATTGATTAAACAAATTAATCTCAGAAGAGATCTGTTCATTTCAAATGAAAAGCTGAGCTGCGGCACAGGTCCGTCCAGTGAGCGCAAGACCACCAGGCTAGTGTAAATACACAAGATATTTTACCAAGTAAATTTTTACCGGAGTAAATAAATTAATAACAGGAGGGTGATGCATTTATCTGAACTGAAAAGTGTGAGCCACAGAGTCGCAGGCGCAGGTTTGTGAAGTGAAGACAATACTGTCAGCCTGGCATGTGACCACTGGAGTCATTAAAGTGCCAGAGCGCAGACACAGACGGAGATAAAGCCGTGGCGGATTCCCTCAGTTTGACAAAGCTGAGGTGATTGATTCAGTTCACTCATGCCCTGGGGTGGTGGGGAGCGGGGTCTTCTCTGTAGCACTGCTTTACTGCACAGCAACCGTATGCCTAAAATACATCCCCCCACGCCCTTCCTTACATCTGCGATGACCCCCCTCGCTTTTTGTGCTTTCGGTTGTCGTGGTGTTATTAAGGAACGCTTAAGGATCGCTTCCAGCTCAGTGGCCCCCTCAGCGGTGTTCCACCGCACTGCCCTGCTGCGAGCGTGCCACGAGATAGCCAGCCTCCAGGATGACGTGGAGATCCAGGCCCCCGCCCCTGCGCATCGCCACGCAAACCCACTGTCTCGCCAGCCTCCAGTCACGCCACCGCTTCTGGACCAAAGTTGCTCCACTCCTCACAGCAAACCCATGCAGCACAAGAGAGAAAGCCTGATGTGAGTGTTACATTTTCTGCTCTGATGTCACAGACATGCCCGTCACGCTGGATGGCTGTTCTGTACATTTTTGCTGCTCATGGAGTGCATTGTACATAACTCAAATATTGGTTAACAGACATATTTTTTGAATGTGGTCAAGAATATATCTAATTCAGTCCTGTACACTGGTTTTTGAAGTCAGCTATCCATAGAGTGTGCACAGTTTGAGAGATTTGGTCAGAAATTGTTCGATTATCTAAAGTATTACACACCATTTTGTCACACAGCTAGCTAACACTGGCAAGCTAGCAAGTAGCTAACACTAGCAAGTAGTTAATTTTAACCAACTGACAACATACCATAAGCTGGTTACCTGGCTAAAATACATCCTGTCAATGCAAAATGCCATCTTCTAGATGGGAATCTATTGCTTTATAAAATGTACATAATACAGCTGGCAGCTTGTTAGTGGCTAGTTAACAAGTCTCCACAGGGAAGAGTGGAGACAGATCTCTGCTCTTCTCCTCTGAGAATCAATGAAATGATGTGGCATCCACTTTCTCTTGCCCATTAGTGCAAGTGAAGACACAGCTGTGAATTGCCATCCTTTTTGTAATGCCTTTCAGAAAAACGTTTCACCTGAATATCATTGACTCTAAGTCCACTCATTAGGCAGTACCAGAAAACTCTTTAAATATGCTGTCCACACTAGTAGAGGCTAGGACTGTCAGAGGCAGAACCCTTAATGCAATGATATCTCATAACTGAAAGTGCCTGGTTTTGACCATACATGGCAAATTTGGCTAACCATCAAATGAACTGGAACTGGCTATTGTCTCATTGTGCCCATCTATGTATAAATTGGAAATAGAAGTACTGCAAGTGGAGGGACTCCCGAGTAACTCAGTGGTTAAGGCACTTACCTTCACTACAAGCTGAGCTCCATGGTCTGGGTTCAACCCCAGGCTTGTCATCAGCCAACAATGGCCCATACCACCAAAACAAAGTAGCTTTGGCCCACTGGGGATAGGAGTGAGTATGCCAGCAGGGCTTGCCCATCTCACCACACCCTGCAATTTGGCAGGAGCCTTTGAGTTGCTCAGTGGAGTAGCACCTGTCCTCCAGTGAGTGCCACTCTGTAGAGTGCTATGTGAATTCTAAACTCTTAAATCCAATGTCAAAACCTGCTGCCCAGACTACAGCGCTTGACAATTCGCTACGATTAGGAAAAGAAGGAAATCAAAGTGCCGCAGACAAATTAATAGACTAGCGTAAAACCAAGTGCAGCAATCACTTCAAGACTGATAAAGCAGAAACACGAACAAAGAATTAATTGAGGGAGAAAGCTATATTTGTATCTTTTGAAAAAAGTTGAAGAATTTTCAAGTTAAAGAATCATTTACACATTTACAGTAAAAATCTGTGTCACGGAAAAAAAGACATGAGCATGAGGATGATTACCTCATAATAACAAGCCAGGAGGCTGTGCATTTGCATGCAAAAGAAATGACTTTAACTCTGTCATTGCTTCATGGAAGAGAATGTTGTGTGTGAAAGTGTGAAAGCTACATGCCACAGTCTTAATACTTCTCAAACACATTTAGTTCCACAATTCTGAGAGACATTTAAAAGGTAGCAGTTACACTCAGACACTGTCCTTGGCGGATGCGGGCTTATCTTGTCAGGACAGATAATGACACAAATACTATTGCAGAAAAAACCCTCTAACCCGTCTAAATGGAATTCACATTTTGCTTGTTAGCTGAGATGAAAGCAACAGCCATAATGAATGAAAACTTGGCAAGGGAAACCCAATGCTATTAGACTGTTAAAACTCGACAGGTGATCCGACAGGCATTTACTGCACGGCATAGACAATCCAACTTTGATCTTTTAACAGTGTGCTTGGCTTTGTTCAGTAAAATACATTCTTTATTGTGACCTGCCATGCTATTGGTGAGAAGCACATTCAAGCAGCGTCGCTGCTTGACAAGACGTCTATGGTGAGACCTGTGGAGTAATGATGTGGCATAAACATGAAGAGAAGAAACAGCAGAGCAAGAGCGTATGCATTAATGAACATTTATTAACGGCTGGAATACGGCCACTGCAAAGCATGGAGCAGCTGATCAATGTCTGAATTTTAGCAATAATGGCAGATGTCGACCTCCAGACATCTGGTGAATTGCTGTGAATATCTTTTTTTTTTTTAATCTCTGCTGTCTATCTCTATCCATCCACATGATATTAGCACAACCAATGGCTTTGATCAAACATGCCTTCTTTGGTAGTGCTACAAATGTTCTACAGCAGTCTTACAGCCCTCATACAAACATTTGCACTTTTGTACATCGCTTTGGATAAAAGCGTCTGCTAAATCAATAAATGTAAATGTAAATGTAAAAACATACTTCTGATCCTTTTGTGCCCTATAGTCATAGGTCTTGACTCAAACACGTAGTGAGTGAAAATGGTGGAGAGGCACAGGCTGCTCAACAGGGGGCGAAAGACATGCAAGCTATGAGGACAACAGGGAATCAAGCTGTGTGGGAATAATCCAGGAATTCTGTCAACTTATTCAGTGACATAAAATATTAAATGCACAGGCAGTGCTTAAAACTGATAAATGAACAGGCAAATCAGAGGGCAGCTACTTGCACTTGGAGTAGTACAATTGTACTCAAACCCAAAGTAAATGCCCATAATTTGGCCCATAAATTCCTATGGGCAGGAACAGCACAAAAGGGCACTTCTTGCTCCATACTATACATAGAGCTCAACAAGCACTTTGCAAAAAGAAAAAAAAAAAAACAGAAAGATTTTGGGGGGAAAAGAAAGGTGAAGGTGGGTCTGACAAAGGTGTCACCACACACTAAAAAAGCAGGGTTCAATTACAAACCTTTAAGAGCTAAAAACAGTCAAAAGACTGATGGGGTTGTGCTTGAGACTGATATCGGTCCTTGCAACTGCCTGCAAAAGGCATTTTAGTGCTGATTTTTGTGTGTAGAAATGAGCTAAACCCCCCACTTGCCCCCTGCATTTAAACCATCCCCCATGACAGACACTGGGTCTTTTCTGACGAAAGCAAAGGGCTTACATCTTTCATGTTCCATTCTAGCCAATTAGTAGACTTGAACTTGAGCCAGAATTCCAGCATGAGAGTTCTCAAAGGGGAAGTTTCACTTTGTTTTTTAATGAAAAGGATTAACCCAAGTTAATAGAAAAAAACATAATTTTATTTAGATGGTTATGGCAAGTTTCAGTAAAATGATTTATGTCCTTTTTGAGCTAACAGCAGAGTATGCTTTTATGAACTTATCTGTCTACTTCATTTTTTTTAATTGACATACAGTACTAGTCAAAAAATTTGGACACGCCTGATTAAGGTAATGGAAAACATGCGTTCAAAGACATTTTGATATAAAGACTTGTGCTTATATGCTTGAAATTTGTTTCTTATACAAACATAAATAGTAAGGTTGATGCTTAAAAACATTTTGGCTATTTTGAAGACTCTAAAATATAAGCTAGTTTTGATTTGTTTAACACTTTGTGGTCACCGCATAATTCCATTTGGGCTATTTTATAGTTTTGATGTCTTTACTATTATTCTAAAATAAAGAGTAAAAGTTGTGTTCAAACTTTTGACTGGTACTGTATACTGAGAAAAACTCACTGTGATTTGCAATTGCCTGAATCAAACCCCTGGATGGAATCTCTCTTTGCCACAACAAGCTAACAAATAAATATATAAATGTGTGAAAAGAACACCTGGCGGCCAATCTGTCCCTCTGACATAAACTCCTGTGACATAACTGCCAGCTGTCAAAAGCCATATTGTGACACACAGGTTGAAAGTTCAAAGTTAGCTAGTATTGCCTAGTCACTAATGTGACCTGAGTGGCAGCATGTGGAGAGCTACACTGCAGACATCTATGGAGTTAAACCCACTGTGCCCACATCCTCAATATTTATACATTCAAACACAGGACAGCAGTTACTGCAGACGGAAGAGTTCCAAGGGGGAAAAGAGGCATTAGCCTCACTAACCAGCCATATGTCAGAGCTGACTACACAACTGGTGACAACTGAGCATTAAACTGAGATAATTCATGCACACAATCGAAAGTAGCAGAGGCTTCATCTCCAGCCCAGGTGATGGTCAGCGGGTGTTTCTCATTACATTAGGGATGTGCGGGTAACAACTAATTCTTTCAGTGTGCTTTGTGCATACTCATTCCAATTAAGTGCATAGGAGTCACCAGAGATAGGAAAGGCTGGCTAAGTGAGACAGGCCTGACAGATTTATGGCCAACAAAGTGATGCTGTTCACAAGACTGACAGCCACTTTATTTCCTAGTCTGAGTAGGCTGTCACTTTCCCAACTTCCTGGGATGGACTAAACTACTTGACCTAAGCAGCCAATTTTATGTTGTTCAGATGATGGGAACCAATAATTTCAGTGGGAAGGGATCTCCCATTGCCTAGTGTAATGGATCTCCCCTGGAGACGCTGCAGATAAGAATTCAAGTGATTGAATATCTAAGTGGTACTTAAATCTCAAAGATTATTGGTCTTTAGTGAGAGTACTGCATAAACCAATGTTTTGTTTGTCTCCTAGTTATGTTCTTCACCCAAAAAACAATTAATGTGGATTCCCTAGTGGCAGAACCAATTCTTTGCTACAGACACTCAGAGTACAGAACACTCACCCAAGTCTTCCCCACATTACCACAAGTAGAGTGCAGCAGTGAACTTCTCTGTGAGCATAAATAAATCTGACACGGTTGTTGTCCTGGTGTTACTGGGTGAGGCCTGCAGAGAGTGATTTGCAAAATGGAGGAAATGCAGAATCTCTTCGGCCATCTGATACTGAAGCCAAGGATGCTTCCAAGGAACCCATTCCACAAATACACACTACAATCTCTAGATCTCCAGTCAGGATGATACATTCCCGGTCATGCCCCACCCTACAATCAAGGGAAAAGCCATTATTCACAGATAAAGTATGTGGACACAGTGTAGTGTGGATGTTACTGTACTGAACTCTGGACTTGGAATCCCAGGCAGCATATTACTATTGTCCCTTGACCATTGTGCTTTATCTCAATTTAAATAGAAAAAAAACAGCCACAGAAATGGGTACCATTTTTTAGGATGAACAATAGGAATTTGGAAAGGGGAACACAAATTTTGGTGATTTTTTTGGGTGCCAGTTTGCTGTAATAATGAAAACTGAACTCTACTAAGAATCTGTGCTTTGTAAGCTTCTACAAGGACTTGAGTTATTTTGCCTTATTCACACAAATGGAGTTTCTTCAATAGATGAGAATGCAGTCAGACAATGCTGTGGAAGATAAGGCACTTTGCAATATATCTTGCAATCAAATTCACCATGAGTTTTGACAAAAGCAAAAGATGGAACTGAAAGAATAACACTGTAACACGGGTCAGACTTGTCTTGGGCTTCAGAGACTCTCGATGCCAAACAGCAGAAATAACTACACAGTAGTGCACAATGGGAGCAAACAATGCCATCCATTGCACCTTTTGTACTAAATATAACAGTATGCGGTACTCCTTACAGCTTTCCTTATATTTTACATTATTTAATCATTTCAGGTTTCAATGAAATTGCAAATTAATTGGGTCTCTACTGTTTTTTTTTTTTTAATCTAGTCACTAGCCCTTTAACCTTGAGCAGCAGTCCATGCAAGTAGTAGAGTAATTAAAGGGACATTAATGGGCATGCACTTTACAGCCTCTGTCTGCAGTGATTACTGCACACACACTGCAAGCGCAGGCAGATCCCAACACAACCGCATCTGTCATTCCCCTTTTTATTAGCCTCTTCAATTAGTGAAGCAGCAAAACAATGGGGGCTTTGAGAGAGAATCACTAACAGGTCTGGCATAAAAAAAGAACTTCTAATTGGGCAAGGGAGCCTTAATGGAAACTCTGCTTTATTACCCTGACAAATAAACTGAGATTTAAGTCCCCTTGACTCTTTCTGTGCTCCAAACCAGGAGCAAATGATCCTACGCTGCAGGATGAGATGTCTTGATGATACATTTGACAGTAAACAAAAATGTTTGATATACAGCAATGAAGGGCTAATATTTGCAGAAGTGAGACCACATTTGCATCCAGGTCCACTGATACCATCACAGGCCCAGTTAAATTCTTTTATTCTCCACACTGCAAAATGCTGTAACATGATTGGCTGACTGGGTTTAAACAGAAACTACAGATGGATGACAATCTTGTCTGACTTAAAACATATTTTTTAACTCTGTGATCTAAGGGTATAGTGGTTTTATCCATTTCCAAAGACTGAAACAAAACATTAGCAGGGATACAGTGTGTGTTACTGCAGAGAACAACAGGTTTACATTAATATGAGTTTCAGATGAAGAGTTGTAATTAAGCTGGTATTTTGGTGTTTCCAGGGAGGTACCTGATTTTATGACTTAAACTATTGCACAGCTGAAACAAGCTCAGATGTAGGGCCACAAATGTGCAAAAAAGCAACAATGTCAAATTTTGCTTGGATACAGGTTCCTGGATGGAGATATAACTCCATTCAGGTTATTGCTAAACAGCTCAATTCGGAAAAAAGTCACATAGATTAAAATTGGATTTTATCAGCTAAATAGCTTACTCCTCACATGGGTGGCTGCCTCTGCCATTTCCAAACAAAATACCTCTCCCTTTTTGAAATGAACTGTAAGTCCAGAGCACTGAGCTCGAACAGGCACCCACATTTACCTTGCATCTTTCAGCCATCTTATACAATATGCTTTAGCACTCTGTATGGACCAATCAGCATGAACGTACAGATTAACTCTTTTTCGGCCACACCCCTAACTGAGTTAGTCATCATTAATTGGCTCTTTGGTATCTCAGAAAACGTTGTGAACTCTGCTTAAATGGAGGCTCTCTCTCTTTGATTGTGTGACACTAAATTAACCAGAGGGCCCTTCCTAATAGTAACATTAATATTTATTGTCTAAACATGTCTCCTGCATATTATAATCAATTAGACAATATAGAAAAATGTTATTTTAAGTCTATACTGTCTATATAGGCACATTTATTTGTTTGGTGATATGTGTTGACAGTGCCATATGAGTGAGTCATTTTTAAACTGAAATCGGGAGGAATTAATGGGGTTATCCCAAAGTGGTTTCAAAAATTGGCTTCAGAGCATAGAAAGCAGAGAGTAATGATGAGAAGGAACACATCTGAGCAGGCTGTTGTCAAAAGGGAAATTCCCCAGGAATCGGTCTTGAATGCTCTTCCTTATTTACATAAATGACCTTGATAAAGAAATTAGTAACAATAAAAGTATAGTAGATACTAACAGTAAAATGTGAATAGGATGCTGAGAGATATAGCAAAAGTATTCAGCACAAAGTAAACACGGTTATATTCATGATATACAATGCCTTCATTGGAACACTTTTAATGTACTGTGACCACTTCTGGGAACCACACTGTAAGACACCATAGTAATAATGACACAGAAGGATAACAAGACTGGTCTTGGTTATCAAACAAATAAGTTATGAGGATCAATTTGAGACACTTAAAGTCTTCAGTCTCAGCAAAAGGAGACTCAGGGGATTTGACTGACATTTTTTTCTTTTTTAAAAGTGGAATACAGAAGCTATTTATGGTTGAGTTCTGTCAGCAGAAAAAGAGGGCACAGGTGGAAATTAGTTAAATGTACATTTCACATAGACACCAGAATGTATTTTTTCATACAGAGGGTTATTAATGCCAAAATAGCTGGAAGCAGAGTCCCTTGAATTGTTTACGATCAGCCTTGATGCAGTGCTGAATAAACCACAGAAAAAAAAACAATCAAGCATAAATGGGCTGCAAGGCCTGCTCTTCACATGAAACACTTTCTGTTGCAAAACCAGAGATCTTATTATGTAATATTTTATTAGTCATATCTCAACTTCTATCAACATTTTAAATCAACCCCAGGTTATTAACAGTATCCTAACAAGTGCTCTTTTTTGTTTTTGTAGTGGAAGTGGTCAAAGGTAATGGTGTAACACTCAAGAGCAGGTAGGCCATTTTGACCTTTAATCTTTTTAAAATCTAATTATTTTTCTCACAATGAGACTGCTGTAGTATCAGAATATGAGGTATATATGTTCTCTGACAGCCTGTGTTTAATCAGTCAGGACACTACATACAGACTACACAGATTATACGATTGCCCCATTTAATACTTAGCACTGGTTAGAATAGATCAGATTTATCACATATAGCAGTCAGACAGCAGCAGTCAGACCTGCCTCAACCTGGCCTGTAGGAGGCGCCCTCTTTCAGCTTCTGATTAGATCTGTGTCCTCTTGTGACATTGCTCTCCCTTCAGTACAAACTGCACAGATGGTTCTATAGACGTCTGCCAATACCACAGACGTCCTGATCGGACAGAGGAGACTTTCAGATGTTTATCGCAGCCAGTCAGTCAAGCTCTCTGCCTCACTGGGAGGGGGACTGCAGCAGCATATATGATGTGGACAGACAACTGGTACATTAATTTTAAGCGTTTTTTCTTACCATTCGTTTCATACATGTTAAAGGCTTGAATTACAAGTTTGATCCAATTCAAAGAATTAGGTGGGTTTATGCGGGTAAAGTGGACCCACATTAGTTTTCTCACACTAGCTGGTGTGCACACTAGGCTATATAAGTGGGCTTAAGTTGCCTCAAACGTAAAATATGAAGACTGCTTTTTGATTTTACCAGTGGCACACCTGTCTGACAAAATGGAAACAAAATATTTTCAAAAGTCAGGCCTTTTTAAAGTGTTTTACATTCAGATTAGATATGGAGCACTGTGCCATGACCGCAACATCATGCATAAACATTTACACTCAAGATTAATATAGACCTAGGCATGTTTCAAAACATAATTACATCCTGCCAAAGGCAATGGACACCATGTATCATGAATACAATGCTAACATTTTATTGTCAGGAGAACTTCGATATTAATATTGATTTTAATATCCGCACCAAATAATGACTGCTCTGTATCAGCATGGAACATTGGATAACCTGGAAATCCTCGAAGGAAATACACCCACATTTATGCAATCAAATGCATAGCTTGCAAAATACCTTCGGTCTGGAGGAAGTTGAAAAGAAAACAGTTCATCAAACATCTTCCAATTCATTGCCTTTGCCACTGAATTCACCCAGAGGGAAACTATGTTAGAGAGTCTAATAGGCTCATTCAGTAGGATCTTTTCGCAGTACAGCTTTCTTGCCCTTTTGTGCTCCCAGAGAGGCTAGCAGAGTGTGCATCAAAATGGAAAACACATTATAACATTTTGACAATGAGCAATGCATTTGAAAATATTCTTTTTTCCAAGGCCTATTAACATGTGGGATGCAGTCTAAAAATACATGATAGAGTAGGACTGATTCAGCCTTTTGTAATCTAAATATTAAATAAATAGAACCCCTTCAAAAATGACACTTAAATCACCACAAAGAGACTACACATAATGGATCTCACCAAAGAGTCACGAAAACAGATTTACCACTGGCAATGCGGGTGTCTGTGTATATGAGACTACATGCAACAATACATAGATGCAAGAAAGGCTTTGAAACAAGCACAATGCATACAAAAACAAACAGCAACTACTGCACGGACAACAGTTACTGCTCAGAAAAGATTTCAGACTTGAAAATTTGATCAGGCTCAAAAAGTTTGCCCGCATCTAGGTAAACTAGGGCATGTCGCTGCATGTCACATATCAACGCGACAAACGCGAACAGCCGCTGGCGAAGAGCAGCATGCGGACAGAATGTGGACCGCAGCAAAATGACTTGTTTGACCATCCGGTCTTCGTGTGTCACACAGGATAAGTCAGTTTCTTGAATGCAAACTGCAGCGGCATAGCGAGGCCTGAAACAGGTGTATTTATTGAACACAACTGAATAATTACAAATTGCACATAACATGCTATCATTCCTTCTTCAGTTAATCGATCCCCGCTGTAATAGAAAAGCATATTGTGAAATTTTCTGTCTTGGTGGGTAATTATATATATTTTTAGTGGCTAACAGTGAGTGGGCAATTTCATTGTTTCGGTCTAACTTTGATGGTTCAGGTTATGAATGCATAAATAATCTTTCAGGTTGTTATGCTTCTTGTAAATATGATTTCACATGCTGTGGTCTGACAATAGCTGCCAAAATAATATGTCTTCTCCACAATGTCACAATAGCCCCGTTTGAATAAAACAGAGATGGCCAATGACGTAGCACTAACTATGCGATTACGGCTCAGGGAAAACCCAGAAAAAAAAAAGACTACAGATGAGACAGAAATTTCTCAGGAACTGGCAGAGCAGAGGAGCTGCAGCCCTCTCAGATAACGTGTTGAATTTGTAACAGATGACTGTTGTCTCACCAGACTGCAATGTTCCCAAATAACAAACTGTCTGGAGAGCAAATAAACCTAAGATCTCAAAAGGCAGGCGGTGGCAGGCGACACCACAGCCAAGATTCCCCGGGAAGTAGACTGAAACCCTTTATCTCAGACGCAGACTCACTGAGAGGCCCACATTTTGGGTACCTGGAACACGGCCAGCACCCTATTTCAATGGACAAGGGATAAAATTGTGCGACCCTGGCAGTTTCAGCGTGTCACTAACCACATCTTCTCTGTCAGCAGTCCCAAATCGAGGTGACATGCCACGCAATTCACTTGACACAAAACATTCTAAACCAATCTCAGTTCAAACACAATCACTGTCAAAACATTTCTTTAATGAAAAGTCGGAACATATGTTTTAATGAAGGAGATTGCCATATAAAGCTACTTTCAACAGTTTTGAAGCCAGTATTTTTACTTTTGCCATATCCTCTCACTGGACAGACTTAAACCCAATGTGCTACACTCCAAAAGCAGAACAGAAAAGAGTTCACGGAGCAAAACTCGTACAGCTGGCTTTGATACTTGCATTCATCTGTCAAGAATCTCATTCAGTTTTGGTCTTGCCCATTCCCATATCCACTGTATTTCATGAAAACTACGCAGAAGCAGAGCTTGGACACTAGTGAGAGGAATGTAAGTGAGACTTTCCTGCTCCCAGATCTTGCTGTACGGGAAAAGGACAACCTGTTCCATCAAACAAATTTGCTCTATCTCCCATCATGCTCAGCAATATCATTTCACAATGATAATGATATTGCTTGTTTTTTTTTAAATAATAATACTATATTTAAGATTACCACCATGCAGTAATAAAAAAAGAATAGAACACAAAAGAAACACTAGATCTTGTGCATAGTGTTTCTAATGACATGTTCTCCAAGGTTAGGATTAGCATCCTTAGGCCTGATTTGACATGCTGTATTTACACAACAGCAAAATGGAAAACAGAAGAGGCTAACCTCTGAATAACACCCGCTCCGGTGCAATGTTATGGAAAAGCCATCAGATGAATTCTGTAATTATAGGGTTGGCTGCTGTTTGTGTATTTTTAAATTTCTCATGCAAAGTCACTGAGCAGGTGCTGCCTGTGTCCGCCATGATGGCGATAGCGTGGCGATAGCGTGGCGCTTGCGCCGCTTTTGAAGGTCATTAGGACTGCTGCTTATCTGGGACGGCCATACAGAACGCAGCAGCACAGCAAATAGAGGAAGAGCCTATGTCTGGAGAGCACTGTAGGCAGACAGTGGTCCTAAAACTGAGGAATCTCAGGAATGCCTTTAAAATCGCAATTTATAGGTTTGTAAAGCTCATTCCATTGCGTTGAGTCTATGTTAAGTGGAAATGCACACACATGGAGACGTCAGCAAGATCGGAATCGCCATATATCTTAATTTTTACCAAGACAGTATGGGAGCGGCCACAGGTTAAAAACGGTGCAAGTGAAAAGGGTCAGCGACGCCATCTGTCTGAATTACATGCCTGTTCTCTCAATGGAGCCATTACACTCCTTCCGCTACACCTTTGAATGAAGAGCCTTTGCCCTTTTAGAAAGAAAAAAAAGGCTTGATTGAATATGGATGTGATGAGAAACATGCTACCAGCTAGAAAAAATGTGTGAACACAGGTTAAAAAGCATGATTGGTCAAAAATTAAGAGTGAATGCACCTCTTTAAATGGTAGAGATGGAAAACATCTTTAATTAGGTAACTTTATACCCCGCAGCTTGGTATTACTGGATTTCCTGATTGCCGAGGGCAATTTCTTTAATCGGAGTTACACCATAATTAACAGGGCCGAGAGAGACCACTGTGAGCCAGCCTTTACAAAGGGGCTGGCTATACCCCAACACCAGGCAGGCACACTCACAGAATGGGCCTCTGTTGCTGGCACTGATTCTCAGGGTCAGTAACAATGCCAGCCACTAGGGAGAGACTGCACTCATTGCCTACTCTTCTAAGAACACGAGAAATAAAAGTCTCCTGTTTGGAAAAAAAAGACAAAGGCATTTTTCCAGTGAACTTGCCCATGTGAGGACTGATTGATTGTTCTACTGATTTTGAAATTGGATTATGAACGAGAAGGTGGTTTCATAGCAGGATGACACATTTTAAAAAGAATAAACTTGCTGGAATCTGCCAGGAGGAGAGACAGCAAATTTGAACTGCATCTCCAAAAATAATGTTACGGGTGAGGTCTGGGTGGGCGTTAAAAATATAAAAGTCACAATGGCACCCCTCAAATTGGTGCCCACAGTGAAAAAGATCCTGGTCCCTCATGAGAGGGGGGCTATCAGACTCTTACTGTGACTGCTAGGGGTAATGTCACCATTCACAGAAAGCTCAGAAACACTGTAAGCTAAAATAGCCACAGCACAAGTCATAACAACATAACCTCAGCTAATTACAGAGGTACAGTGCACAGTACCAGTTCTGCTGCATTACCAACTCAATGTGCTATCCCTTTACGAAAAATCACTGCGAGAATCTCTGCTTCAATATTTTTGCACAATACAACACATGTGCTACAATTTCTTCTGACCAACCTGCTAGCTACCACAGCCTTCGTATTGTGGCTCTTCTTCAGCTACAGGTTCACTTCATTTCAGCTGGTTTGTACACCTGCCTTCCTTCCCCACCACCCCCGCCCATATCCCGAAACTCAGTATAAAGATGAAGGCACTGACTGGGCTCTTTAGCACTTCATGACACTTAAAAAACAGAGGCCCATGAGCTGGACTGAGCAGGAGGCCCAGGGGTAATAACACAACATTGCACAGGTGACTGCTTCTGAACCACATGGTTAATCCCTTTCACAAGACCCGGTCACCTGACAGAGGCTGAATTTTGTCTCTCCCATCACTGAACGGTGCATCGAGTTCAGCAGGGGGTAGGGTGGGGGGGGGGACGGACGAGGTCAGGACGAGGCAGGGCAACAAAGCAGACCTCCCTCTCATAGAACGTGTTGGGTGGAAAGAACCCACAATGAGTTTCAAAGTCATTAAACACACACAAATAGGCACGCAAAACAGTCAGGATTTGAAAAAGAAAAGCTCAGGCTCAGTAAAACAATAAGCGGTAAACTTTCTTGGCACAGCCCTAACATAGCGTAGGCCGACTTGCATCGTTTAAGAGTTTACACCTGCCACATTCTATTTGGGTAGCTAAATTACCTTGCTCAAGGCTGGAACAGCTGAGTTCCATCTGAGCCGCAAGCCTACGAGTGTCCAGCGCTGTAACCACTATAGCATATACTGCCCGCTTTCAGAGGCTGCGTTTCCACTGCTCCTGCTGTATTATTTTCTTTTCCTGTTGTGAATGCATCAAAGTGGACAGCTACAGAGAGTAATGTTCAAAGCTATAAACATCATAGGGCTGTGGAGCTATAAGGGTTTACTTCCCGTACAGAATCACACAGCTGTCTGACCCAATCACCCTCTGCAGGCTGGCATGGTGTGATGGCATACAAAGATCGCCATAATTACTGTCTCACGTATACTCTTTTACAAACAGCCATAGATGGGTTACGTAACACAAAAATGTAAAAAAAAAAAAAAAAAAAAAAAAAAGGGGTATTTTGAACAAGAACCGTCTAATCTCCAATGAAGCATTAACAACAGCAGCAGAAAACCTCTGCATCACAGCGATTATAAATAGATTATAAATGGGCAGATATGGCTCAGAGAACAGCGAGACTCCGTTTGGGGAAGGGGGTTTTACTCTTGTTTGAGAAAGGTTTGTCTTTACTCTTGTTTGGGTAAGATTTGGGGAAGCCTTTTACTCCAGTTTATAGAAATAACCTTTGACCAGCAAACAGTAAAAATATATGTTTTCACATCTTTTTTACTAGATAGCAATGACAATTATTAGATACATCACAGTTATTACATTGTACTGCATTATTGACATTTAGAAGACGCTCCCATCCAGAGTGACTTACATAGCTTACTGTTTACATGCTTTCCATTTAAACAGCTGGATAATTACTGACGCAATTCTGGGCTAAGTATTTTGCACAAGCGTACAACAGCAGTGCCCCAGCAGGGAATTGAACCAGGAACCTTTCAGTTACAAGGCCTGCTCTACTATTCTACATTGCTGCCCTGATTGTTTGCCACCCATGATAGTTTGACATAGTAGCGTACTGTTGGTGAACACTCAAACACACAAATGCACACATGGAAACACGGAAACTGTACTGAAATCGAGACAATAACATTTCTGTTTTTCCTTAGCAACAATCAACTCATCAGTACTGAATGAACCCTTTCACAGGTCCTGTAATGACAAAAACATCTTGTCATTTAGTCCATTAATCCATCACTACATGGCAGTTATTTTCAATGTACTCCTGTGGAATAACATGTATGCAAATGCAGACAAGTCCACAGACAATATATGATGGGAAATGATGTAAACCAACTGAATAGACCATTCATGACAGAGCAGTGTAGTACTCTAATTGAGTAAATGTGTGTTGATTTCCCTTACACACACACACACATATCCTAACATTCATTTAAATCACAATGCTTACAGTGGGACTCATATTAAAAGAGCCATCCTTTAAATAGCCTCGGGCCAAAAACAGTAGTCAGTGACGTTTTCCTGATAATTAATTCTGATGAGACAAGTTGGCCACATTGCTCCTGCTTATGGAAATTCTGCTAACACCTTGAAATGTATGCAAATTAATACAGAAAGACACAATGGTCTAAATTTATAGTGTAAGTGATAGATGAAATTGTATGAATAATGAAATAAAGTGTTCACAAATTGGTGAATGGTGAAACAGTGAAAAGGCAAATTGTCTAATAATGATTGGCTATCCAATAGTCATTAATCAGTCAGTTAATCATGACTTGAAAGACAGCAAGCCAAAGTAGTCAGCCTTTATGAGCAGTTATCTTTCAATTGTCATAGGACTTATGTCTGGAAGGCAAGGTGATGAGGTGGTGTCCTAACCATATATTAATGCAAAGTAAGAGCGGAACAGCAGGAAACGAGCGGCCCGGTATGGCTGTAATTGATTCTTTCTGATGAATGTTAGTATCAGGCCTGATGCTTTGCAAACAGAGCTGATGTACTGCAGTGTTTTTCAGTATTTACCTTCCTGTATCACATATAAGACAATTCTTCTTATAAGTGATAAATACAATGCAGCAATGGCAAAGCAACAGATATTATTTTGCAATACACACCCTAAACCTTACCTGCATTTGAATCCATACTCTCCCCACAAAAATCACCATGACCCTGGAAAAGAGTGGCCAGTGCAGTGAAGAGAAAATGCCCTGTGCTTTATGAGGTTACTGCTCTGTGTCATACAAGAAGAGACTGCCATGTGTTCTATGAGGAGATACTGCTCTGTGTCCTATGAGGAGAGACCAATCTATGTCCTGTGAGGAGAGACCACTCTGTGTTCTATGAGGTGATACCACTCTGTGTCCTGTGAGTAGAGACCAATCTGTGTGTTATGAGGAGAGACTTCTCTGTGTCCTATGGGGAGAATCTGCTTTGTGTCCTATGAGGAGACAGTTTTGAAGAGCACCCAGAGAAATCCCCACACATCAGGACCAAAGGAACAATCTTATTTTAGCAGACGGAAAACTGATTATCCGTGCTTAATGGAAAAACACCTATACACCCATAAAAACGAAGTACAATGACTGCTGTTGCAGTCTGCAGTCCAAATTCATTGTCTGGTGTCATGACTTACTTATTGCAGAGTTAACTGGTGAGTCACTTTAGCCCCACAACAAAACACATCCATTTTATTAGGTACTTTTGGGGAAATCTATACACACTCAACAGTTTTCCTTTCCAGTCAAGGATACCCAAAGCTAACTGCTCCCTCCACTACGACAGTAAAACACAATTTGCTGCACACTGTTATATGCAACATAACTTCCTGTATCCACACGAGAGCTACAGTGGGCCCCTGCATAAAACACTCCACATCTCATTTAACCTACTTCATTTAAACATTCCTACATGCTGCATGATCTCTGTTGTTACTTTAGAGATGCCAGAGAGTCTGTCCTCATCTTGGAATACAAAGTTATAGTTCTCTTTCCACTCCAGTTCTTGTCCCTTTTAAAATTAATGCTTTACAGAAAATGGATGGGACATGCATGCATGGGAAAGTAATGACACAAATGAAATGTGAACACAGTCTAAACAGAGAAAACATGCAACACCACAGCTGCCCACAATAAAGGTATAGCTACATGTAGCACCATAACAAATAAAGAAAGGAAGAAAAAAACACTATACTCTCCCCACCCACATACCCACAATACAGCTCACAATGTATCTACTCACAAGCATGCTGTTTATAAAGTGGTTCTCTTTGGGGGGGGGTGTGAGACAAGGAATGACATCAAACCTCCTTCAGGCTATAGCCTGCCCAAACTGCAGCCTGGGTCTGAAACTCATACGAGATTCACCAGGTAATTCCGGCTGTCTGAGACACACACGCCTGCACGCCGCCTCTTGCTCAGAATGACCCAGTTCAAACATCGCAGCCGAGACTCGGTGAAGAGCGTTAAGTCAACACTAAAGAACAAAGTGGACCAATCTAGCAGAGCTGGGATTATAGGAGACATTTCCCACAGCTGCAAAGTAGACAGGGTAACCGCAGGACTCAGCACATTTAATTCCAGATTTTCTGTTTTTTTTTTTTTTTTTTTTTCAGAAGTTCGGAAAGTAGCATACCAGTTTCCTTCCAATACCAACCAGAGGCTTTTCTCTAACACTGCAAATGTTTCAGAGCGAGGATGATTAATGTGAAAATTTTTTTCTGCCTCCGGCACAGATGTCTGCCAAGATTAAAAAATTACCAAAAGACCTTTTGTTTATCATTTACTAATTGCAGGCACTTTTCATTAGTTTATATTGTTTGTAGCCCTAAACATGACTCCTAACTAGGATCGTATTTTCCTTAAATGCAGTTGCCTTAAACACTTCATAGTGCTTGTCAAAAGGCAAGGCCTATATCACAATACTCAGACACCACAGAAGATGCAGTGATCTCAACACACAGTGAACAGGAATGAAGAGTGAGCATCAAAGTATTTGCCCCTCTTTTGCAGTGTTGTCTCCATGAGAAGTTTATCTCAGTTCAGATCCATGATTATCTGATGGACTTCAGAGGTAAGGAACAGCAGTTAGTAATGTAACCCCTTGCCTTATGTCGGTTTTCTTTTTTCAGAGGAGGAACGTGACCTAGTCTTAAAAATCCCATTGAAAGAGTAATCTTTTCTTTTTTTTTAGGAAATTGAGGAAAGAAAGCTGCAGCTCAGACCAAATTAACGAGTAACACATGCAAGAAGTTGCTGGGGTAATTTCCAGTAAGGGCCTTAAATGACCGGAGCCAAATGCCAGGCTGACTATCCAACCATGCCCCACAATCTGCCAGAAAAAAAAAGAAGTAGATTGACGTGACAAACAATTTCAGCGATACAAGTAATTCACAGATCATTGAGCATGACAAAGGCAGGAGCAAAAGGCAAGATGGAGGCATGTATACGCATGCCCCGAACACCTTCTGGAGAGGCAGACGGGGGTCTGACTTTGCTCCCTGGCATCGCGTCGTCTAAGCAACTTCCCCTCACGCGTCATTACAAAGGGCCGTGGAGAGAGGATTCAGATCAGTATCTCAGATGTGTTACAGGAAACAAAACTTATATGTGCAAACATTCATGTGAGGACAAGTCCCCCCTTATTAAACCCTATCTGCTCGCAGAACCTGGAGAAAGAAGGAAAAAAAAGGGCTTGGTGAGTAAAAGGTCTACTCTAGACGGTGCTTTTCTTTCTGTCTGAAAATGCTGAAGTGCCTCGGGCCATGGTGAAGGAATGGTTGCTGATGTGGGCCTATATCTGCAGACTTGATTCCTTCACTCTTAACCCCTTGCTCCCCCTGCCTCCCTCTGCAGACTGATTGCACTGCCAGTCACGTGTGGCAGACAGTACCTAGCCCTGCCTCCCTCTCCCATCCACCACACAGTCCTATGGACCTCTCTAGTTGCGTGGGCATGGCAACCAGGGAGCAGCGCGCTATACAGCGTGCTTCAACAAAGTCAAGCCATCAACTCTCTGAAAGGGGTTGAAATCAACAGCTGTTTGCTCCACAGCTCAGGCTACCTCAGAATCCCTTACACATGCTGGTACGTAACATCAGCAGAGTGGTGCTGCGTTACCATGACGCTAAACCCGAACTGGTTCAGTACACATCCACCAGTACGACTAGATAATATACAAATATGCAGTCCACGAAGGTGTTCTGTACATATGACCAGAGCACCTGGTATCATGGAGTACACTGCTCCTACTATATATGTGCACCATGAGTGCTGTCTCTGAGTGACAGAATGATAACCTGTGGATGAAATGATTTGCTACAGTATCCTCACAGCTCACAAAACACAAGAAGGCATTAATAAGCAACACGTTGGCCAGCATGAGCTAAGTTTCTGATTGATGATAATGAGTAGGTCTCTTTGATCAATGCACTTTCAAAGCTTGTGTCAAACTGAGCTGTGAGGAAAGGGTTAGTAACATGTCTTTTAATAACTGTCCGTGACTTTTTTTGTAAGTCTAGTTTAGCGGAGCAGGCATGACTCACATCTCCAGTGATAGCGATTTTCAGAAGTGAGGTCTTTAAGGATAAGCACGCCTTTCAACTAAATCAAATCCAGGCAGTTTTGGAGACTGTCAGCAGAGAAGGACTTACACACACTGGAAATGCCCTTCATCAGTGATGGAGTGCAGGCACTGCTAATGTCTCTGTGAAGACTTCCATCTCCCAAGGATGTCCATCACTACACACAACCACTGCTCTGTCTCCAGTCAGGTAGCGGGGGAGACTGGCTTTGAATCTTGCTTATGTCCACATCAATGTCAGCTCCAATGTCAGTGTGATCCAGAGACAATAAAAATACAACAGATTTCAATGCATCTCTGGAGTGCCAAGCTGTTACAAAGCGGCTACACTGTATTTGTTACAAATCCATTTCTGTAGTATGTGTGACCCTGATATTCCTTTATCCGTAATGAATGTTTTACTCTCAATGTTAGAGACAACTGAAACCTAAAATTTTTGAATGAAATGGTGGGGTTTCTCTGCTCCTATGACTTGTCAATTATTTCACTTTTCCTTCTAGAATTCATAGGGCTGAAACTCTCCATACACTTTTTACAGAAACAAAAGGATTTTCTCTGTCACTTGTCTTGTATTCTCCTGAAGCACAGACAAACCTAGCTAAATCCCCAGAGAAACGGAGCAGTAAGTAATCTTGGGACATGCAAGGAGGAGAAATAAATGCATTATTCATATTCAAAGTCATTGTTGATTTTTTGGGTTTTGTTTCCTCAGCAAACTCTTCATGTAATTATGATAACAATGATTCACTAATATATGAATCTGAAAGTCAGCGAACAAAAAAAATGAACAAACTCTGACTGGAAAGCAGAATTCTGGCCTGTAGCCTTTTTTGAGTGGTGAAATCCGAGAGCTGCTAAAGATGGGACATCTGGTTTCCAGTAGGGACCTGCCTGTAACCTGTTTTATGGCCAGGTCCGCCCACAAACGCTCACGACCTCCTGTGGCCACCATTCCTCTTTCAGCTCACAGCGCATGACCCGAGAGACGCTCAGACCGTGCCAGATGCAAATGATTCTGGGGTGTAAGAAAAATAACATTCACTATTCAGACATCTCAAAAGAATTTGAGTGGCACCCTCGGCAGACGGCCTATACGCTGTGATTGGCAGAAGGTTCAGTTGGCTTAAAAAGAAAAAAAAAAAAAAACAGGGCTGACAGGCTAATCATGTGTGCATGCTGTGGTCTCACCTGACAGTCAGAAACCAGTGAAGAGGAACAGCAAGCAGAGCCCAGCCACGGTCACGGGGCTCCACACATTGCCCTGACTGTGTCAAAAAAGTTATGAGGTAACCGCACGAACGCCAATAGACAGCTTAACTACTTTCATACCACCAGGAAAGAAAAACACACAATACAATTAACTTGCGTGCTTTGAAAAGTGCAACAGCAGGTATTAATTCAAGCCCGGCGATTAAGTTGACCCCACTGAAACAGAATGTGATGATGAGGTAGAAAGTAACTAATCTGCCCGGGGCAGAGCGGAGGGGTAACCCTGGCCCTAATCCACACCCTGCTGGGATGGGATTGGAAGAACAATGTGGCGGGCTCATGTGCCTCAGACAGGAATGTACTAAAAAACAGCAAACAAACCGCTGCCAAGATGACTTAAGCCCTCGAATCCCGTGGAAGTGGTCCGGCCGCATTGAGCGGGACAGGCAGCGGCCGCACCGGCATAGCTCTGCATGTTCTTTCAGCGGCAGCCAACAGCTCCGGTCTGAATGAGAAGCCTAACAGAGCAGATCTGATCTCAGGTCAGCCTTGGAGCCCGCGGCTCAGCGTGAACCGGGGCCCCCGGGGAGGGTTTTCAGGGTCCTACCTTTAGGTGGGCTCGGCTTCCTCCTTGTCGGCGGCGGATCCTCCGTCGCTGGCTGCTGGGGGGGCTTCTGCCTCACCAGGTTCCCCTCGCTGCCCGCCCTCATCAGCTTCTCCCCTACGCTCAGCACCCTGGGCCTGCTGCCCTGGCACTCCTTCCGGGGCGAGGGCAGCTTGGACCCCGCTCCGGCCGAGGACGGCCGGGCCAGCCGGGACGGCTTGGACATTTTCCTCCCACCAGGGTCCAGAGAAATCTTCCGGTTCTTCTGAGCCTCCCACGGTCCCGGGCCTCTTCAGGTCTGGTGCACTCACGTGCCGCAGGTTCAAACTTGCGAGGGTGACAGGAAGGAGGTAGGATAGGTAGGGTCGGCAGGGACAGGGGAGGGGGGGGGGGAGTTCAGAGGTGGCAGGCAGCGTTATGAAAGGCGCTCTCTCTGTGACCTGGACAGACCGCGAGTGCAGGCAGGGCTCATCTCTCCTCTTCCAAGGCCGAGAAGGCACAGAGAGCTCCACGGGCGGGTCCCACAGACTTGTGGAGTGTCAGGAGGTTGCCGAAGTAAACACAGAAGAGTGGTCCGCTTCAGCGCCAGCACATTCCAGCTCTCCCCTGCCTGCTCTCTCTCTCTCTCTCTCCCCCTCTCTCTCTCTCTCTCTCTCTCTCTCTCTCCCCCCTCTCTCTCTCCCTCTCTCTCTCCCCTCTCTCTCTCCCTCTCTCTCTCTCCCCCTCTCTCCCTCCCTCTCCAGCTGACTAGCGCTCAGTTCCGCTGCTCTCTGTTGGGCAGATGCTCAGTCGGTGACTGTTACAGCCCCCCCTGACAAGCACAGACTAGACACAGGGCAGAGCTGCAGCCCAGCGGAGCGCTCTGGAGAGAGCCCGCCTCCTCAGGTAGAGCGGCTGCAAGCCAATCCAGATGTGAGCTGCACAGAGCGGCGTTAGCCCAGCCCAGGAGGATTCCGCTCACTCGGCTCTGCCCACCCGTTTAGCTCAGATCGCTCCCCCACCCCCACCCCGCTCCGTACTCCTCCTCCTCCTCCTCTTCCTCCTCGCTGTTCACATGTGTAAGGAAGACCCCCGGTCCCCCCTCATCAGTCATTTTCATGACGCTAAACGCAGACACAACACGCTCCGCAGGAAATATTTATGCCGCATTAATGGTGGTGGCAGTGGTGAGGGGAAGGGGGGGGCAAGTGGAGATGATTAGCGTAACCGCTGCCCGCTGTCGTGCTTGACTTCAGCACAGAATAAACCTAAGGAGACATAAAGATGTTGTGTTGTGTGTGGCGCTCTGATAGGCTGTCACCAGGAGATGAGCCTGCCCTCCGCGGGCTCTGGAGAGGGAAGAGGGAGCAGGAGTTCAGCTCTGGATCAGTGTGCTGGAATGCCAGTACACAGAGGGGCATTATAAAAACACCACTCTGCTCTTTGTGTCTGGAGATTTATTACAATTGCCGTGAGGGACAGAATACACCACATCTATATTTTTCTTTTTTTTACATACTTTTTTACATATTTTCCTGGCTCTGATTAAAGGGAAAATAATAAATATACTAATCTGTCATAGTATGACGCGTGCAAGAACGATGACAACAGATTGTGGCACATAAGCTGTTTCCCCAAACAAATCCTTTGTACAGCTACAGGGGATAAAAGAAAGTATTTTTTGTAATAGCAGACTGAGGAGTGAAGCTGTAACTAACTTAAAAAAAGTGTAAATCTGTGCTGAATTATTGTGCTTTACCAACAGGTTTATAAAGACTACAAATGTCAACAAAGGACATTCGTTTTATAAAGAAAAATAGAGGTCATTTAAAGGTCAATTACATTAAAATGGAAATTTCCTTTTTTTTCCCGTTTTTGTTTTGCAGGTGCCTGTTTCTTTTTTCCAGGGTCTGCAATGTCATACTCTCACTCAAGTTAAATGTGATTTTTGCCACCTTCCTAATGAGAAGGAATTCACACAAACAGTGAATTTTCCGAATAGTGAAAGGCCATTGTGTCACACAGAATGCATGTTTCACAGTATGCTGTGTGTTGCTCTTATCGGCCCTGGCATTGCATGGTCTTAATGATTTTCCATGCTCAGGCTGCGAAGCACATGTGTTAATGGCACCCAGTCTCACGCGAGGCGAGCTTGTAAGCAGGAAATACGACATACAGTGACCGTCTGTTGCGTGATCACAGATTTAACACCCTCAAGAGGATTAGGATGTGACAGTGCCATCAACGTGGCCAGCAAATATCTGTGGAAAGAGCAGCATGTCAGCCTGACCATACCAACGGCTCACACCACATTTAAGCCTGAAAAACACACGCTCATCTGAGCTGGATGACATTGCTGTGTCCTGTCATTTTGAAGCCTTTTCACAGGATGACACATGCTCCTCGCCTCTGGTTTGTACTTTTATATCAAGTCCCTTTCTAGACTTTTTGACAGAAAAACACATGCTTCCCTAAAATGGACTGAACAAACTGGGTCATGTCACTTTGAAGTCCTTTCACAGGTTAACACGCTCAACACCAGTGAGATGCACCTCTGACACCTTTTTCAGAGGAAAACACATGCTGCCCTAACTTGGACCATAGCACTGGGTCACAAGAGGTACGGCCTTTACGGAAGAAAAACATGGGGAATTCTCTCTCTTTCTCCCTCAACAAAGAGGTGTATTTCATATAGTCACAAACCGAATATGTATGCAGAGCACCACCGTGCTGTTCACAGCATGTGAAAGACACGCAGAACGTCTTCTGAACCAGACCCAACTTTTCAGGCATGTCTGTTTGAGACTCCAGAGTGCTCAACCATCAGACATATCCAGATCGCAATGGAGGATTGGAAGTAAAGAAATTTTCTTTCCAAAAATTGTGCCTTTGTTCCACAGTCCTACTTACACCTGAACGCCAGAATGGAACAAAGGCAGCCTCTGTCTGAGGGCTGAGCTTCCACATGGTTAAACTCTGCATTGCGGATTGACGTGCACTATGACATATAGTTCCAATACAACTGGCAGCAGCCACCATGAGGCTTTGCTGCTGGCTTTTGTGGCTACGTGTATACAACACGTATACAAGACTTAACGGCGCAGAATTCTACCGTGGGATTAGAGAGAATACATCCCCTGGGGCATGGCATTAGACTATTAGACTATTACACCATCTGGACATGATGGACATCAATCAACTTATCTATGCAAAATTATTATATCAACACATATCTCCAAGATGAGGTTGTACAGGATAAATCCTGGGTGCTTTAGGTTTGACCCATATACCGTACAATCCCATACAGGTTTCCATGTAAAGCAAAAAGTAATACATCACTGCTCAGCGCTTCGGTACACAGTACACTAAACTAGGAGAGGATGAAACAGGTCAGCCCCGAACATTGCACTGCATACAGAGTTTGATTTGCAACTGCGTGTGAATCAGTGGTATGAAGTGCATAGCTGTCAGAGTGCATTACCCCAAAATAGGACCACAAAATAATGAAAGTAGGAATATTGTGCCATGCATTTGCCCAAGATCATTCCTAGAGTTCTTTTTTTTTTTACATCACATGACAGTGCAGCATTCACAAGCTGTTCTCTGTTTGGTGAGGCTGCCCACATAATGTTCTCCCTGCTCTTTCTCTTCAGAAATCTGAAGAATATGTGAATCTTCACACGGTCATACAGCACTACTGGCCTCATTGAACTCAAACTTTTACATCTCATTAAAAAGCCAGCCATATGAGATGGGTGACTTTAAGAAAGTGAAATGTATGTACATGTTCTGTCATATATTTTCCCAATAAATATGGACAACTGGTTTCCTTTTTCACTGCTAATATTTTTTTTTTCATCTACATATAACTGGTATAAAAATATTATCAAGTCTGAAAAAATATGAATACAAACACAAATATACATACACACACAAATGCCAGCACATTTGTAAAATCAGTGAAGCTGGGGTCATTGCTTGTTGATTTGTTGCCTACATGTGAGTACATATGTGTGTTGGTGTGTGTGCGCACACATGTGTCTGTGTGTGTTTGTTTGTGCAAAAAAATAAGATTATATATAATCTTAACTTCATGCACATATACCCATCACACAAACTAGATAATCCTGACCGTTAGTTCACAGAGAGCACAATGGAACCCCCGGGGTCCTAGACACTTACTGCAGGTAATGGAATGTGTTTTTAGTATCCTGCTATGACCTGCACAAAACAAACAACTGAAGACTGAATTCAGATGCATTAACCTCAGGAACTCTGACAGCCTCTATTGATACTGTCTGTCATCATTTATCTCGTGCTATTTGCTTCATACAGCAAAGCAGCTAGAGCCGCTCTACAGCGCAGCTGTGCTCGGCTGCCTTAGCAAACACGCTGAGCTGGCCAATCCCCCAGAGGGAGCGGAGAAGACATAATCAACAAAGAGCAATTTAGAGGCAACAGAATTAAATATGGCAGCCTTTGTTCTAGCTTGTGTTGTGTGTGTGTGTGTGTGTGTGTGTGCGCCCACATGTGTGTGTGTGTGTGTGTGTGTGTGTGTATGAGTGTGCATGACTCAGGCTGAGCAAAAAGCCCTCTAATAAAGAAAAGCCACAGAAGTTTTCCTACTGGGTCTCTACCAAGAGCATTTCAGTTTGAAATTCAGCTTAATTGTATATTACACTGTATACTTTGAAGCTATTTCTGTATTCAGGGGCTTCTTATGACTTCATGTAATTTATGACATTATATACATTTACAATGATTTAGAAATTTTTATTTTTTTCCAACACAAGTTCTTAAAGGAACCAAAATGTACACAATAGCATAACCTAAAAAATCTTGGCTATCATTCAACAGTAAATATGTTTCCAATCAGCTCTTGACCGCATTCACAATATAGTCACATATGAAAACCACAGAACAATTTCACACGCAGAAAGAGCTTGTCTGTCTCTGTGCTTGTGTTTGGATTGGGCAGAGAGTATTCTGAAGAGGAAAGGCGAAAGGGAACAGAGAACGCAGTGTTTGTGCGCGCGCTGTCATGGCTGAAGCTTCAGCATTTGTCCAGATATTACTTCTGTCCGAAAGGCATTTGCAGATTTTTTTCCCCTCTTCATGAAAGGCAGCAATTTCACAATGCAGAGCACTGACATTTCATGCTGTCAAATTTAGTTTCATTCCATTGATCATAAACTATACAGTTGCTCTGATTCACTTTCACGTATTGCAAATCACAAGAACAGTTAAACAGAATACAAAATACATTTAGATCAATTTTTTAAAAAGTAAAAAACAAACAAAAAAAACTGTTGTGTTGTTTTTCCTGATGGAGAAGGCAGCCAAATTCCCTTTTCTGTGAGGTTGATTATCACCCTCTCTTGCGGTAGAGCAAAAGACTTCCTGCCACAGATGACACCACTGTCTGTTCCTTGGAGGGCTCCATCTAATCTCTGCACATAACTCATTTCTGTGCTAATGGGCCTCCAAGAGAGTGCGCATAAAGCTAAATGTAACAGAAAGCTTTTATGTGTAATCCAGACCGGTGATACCTGACAGCATACTGCTTGGGTAAATCATTCATTTGGTTGGGAATCCACTTTACTAGGGAATAGGGAACTCATTATTTTTGGTGGGCCCAGGGCCATTGTAGTTGGATTAGAGGTTAAAATGTGCAGTCGAGTGGGTCTGGGTGGTTCTGTGGCATTCAGTAATTAAAAGGTCCGTTTAAAACCTTGCAGTGGAAATACCCCTGTGAATGAGCCAAATGCTGGGTCCAGTACCGTACATGGCTTTTTATAAGGCTATACAGTGTGATGATGTGAGTGGGTCTAGGTAAAGCACCTAGGGGCAGCAGTGTAGCATAGTGGTAAGGAGCACGACTCATAACTGAAAGGTTGCTAGTTCAACTCCCTGCCAGGGCAACGCTGCTGTTCCCTTGGGCAATATATATTTAACCCAGAATTGCCTTAGTATAACATGAAATTTCTAAACTATGTAAGTCGCTCTGGCTAAGAGCATCTGATAAATGTCACTAATGTAATGTAAAGGATACTCAGGGGTTAATTTTTACATTACCTATGCTGATTTCAAAAGGTTGACTCACAACAGGGATTTTTCATTCACCGTAAAGCACAAAGTGCATCACAACAATGTGTGTTCAACACATTCTCAAAGCACAAGACAATCCTGGCCTCCTGCCATCTGTGATCACGTCAGTGTGACATTTGTGTGCGCTCTTTCGTTATGCAACAGCACACGGCTCGCTCTACCTGGTTTGAGCCCCGGTTATGTGGTTTCCGATCTGTCTTTAACCCAAGTTCACAGTCACAGTTCATACAAAGGACACATCCTCCTTAATCCAACATTATTATGTTTTTGTACTGATAGGGTTGAGTGTCTGGTAATATATTTTCAAAGATTTAGAAAAGTGAGTTCAACTGTTGATATGTTCAGCTTAGGTGCTTTATTTGCACAGGTTCACGTCTGAGATGCCTTATTCACCAACAATTAGTAGTCCCTAGTGGTATAACACAACTGGCTTTGTTCCGCCAGGGTAGAGTGGGTTTCACCAGCCAGGGTCCACTTATCTTGTCACTGTGGAACCTTCTAGCAGCTTGTGAGGAGCCTGACAGTCACTGGGATGATGTCAGTGTAGAGATGTCAATCCTCCAAATTCACTTTCTTGTGGTGCACTGTGGGACTTGTAGTGCAAAAAAGAGCCACTTGCATGCAATTGTATTGGAGAATTGTGCTTGTCTCACTTCAGTGCTCCTGGATGGGCACAGAGGGTGTACAAAGAAACAAGCTCACCACAGTACAATTGGCAATTTTGAATTGGATGAAAAAAGGGGGTACACATTAAGAAACTAGAAAAAAAATAAAGTGTTGATATCTGAGGTTGTGGTAGAAGTTGTAATGACAGCAGTGATGCAGAAAGATTAAACTGTTTAAGTGTCCTGAATATCAGTGTATAGGTTTGCTGCCTGAAAGGACAGTCAAGCTAGTGTATGTGAATAGGTTAGAGAATGTACAAGATATTAAACCGTAACTCCCCTTAAAAATGATTAAGTATGTCACCCAAACTACTATCAACACTAACACTAGTAAAACAAAACAACACCAACAATAACAATAATGAAACATACAAAACAAAACACTACTTAGAAAGCTTGTCTTCAGGTTATTACAGGCTTTAGGCGTCAGTCTCCTCAGTAAATAAATGTCACCTTCCTCTCTCCTCATTTGCATTCCATTACTAAAGCATACGCAAGGGTTTTTTTTATGACACACAGGAAGGTCCACAGCCAGAAGTCACAGCTTGTCCCTCAGCATCACATACTCATCACTGACACAAGCTTCTGCCCATTTGCCTAGATGATGCTAATCACCAGACAATGGCGACAACGCATGCATAATAAGCCAGCGCCGTTAGAAAAAAGGCACGCGGCTGAAACATCGCACTTCTGAAAGAGCTCTCTGTAGGCCTTTCACAGCGCAGGTACTTCACATACCACGCACTCCGGTTCTGTAAATAAACTAACTTTCACTGGGGTTGTTTCCAAAGAAAATCCAGGTAGGCCAACAGTGCCTCTGCTGTTGCGTACCTTCAAGGCCGAAGGCTTGACACAGTTATGTAGAGTTTATCGGCTTTGCCCGGCCACGGCAATCATCAGCTCAGAGCACAATGGGTCAGTGTGCTGTGAAGCAAACGTTGGCCGCTGAAGCCTGGGGGACTTCCACTCTCGTTCCATCACCCCGCTCCTTCCGAGCCCACATGAGTCATGAGTGATTACCTATTGTCAAACCACTTCCTGCTCTCCCAGCTGAATCACAGCGGTCAGTGTGCTGCATGCTTTTCCTCTTTTTTCTGATGTTCAGTCATGTCCCTAAAGAAATCAAGCGAACTGTAAAAAAAAAGGAAAAAACAAAAAACAAACAAACACACAAACAAAAAAAGAAAACTTGGCTGGAGTGAAACTGTTTTAGTTAAATGCTTCCCATCTGCAGTTATGATTTTAACAGACCCCCTGAAGTATATGTGGAAATGTTCAACACTGAATACCTTTTGAATGACCCGTCTCCCTGTTGTGTGTAAAACAACCAAAACATCATTTTGATTGAATTTTCTAGCCAAAAAAGGACACTAAAATTGACAACACTGGCCTGAATGTCCAGCTGCTACTCTAAGCTCTGAACTGTCTGGTTGCCTTTGGTGGCAATGTTATATGTTTTGACTCAAATCCCTTTTGAGATGTCATGGCTGGTATTGTGTCACGGTAAACAATGGTTTGTGGACCTATTTCAGCGTTTCCCAAACTGCTTTTAATTAATCTGGCTTGATTGAGCTTTTAATTGAATACTGATTTGATTCTGAAATCTCTGGACAGTTATTCACAATAATACCTTTTTTTTGCTTGGCTTGTTTTTGTTCATTTAAGTAGATAAATGTCAAGAGATGTTAGCTCCAGAGCAGCAGTCAATTAACAGCTCATTCAAAACAATTTAGCCAGGCCCAGATGGAAAATAAACACAGAATACACAGTGGATCCCCACAACCGAGCTCTGCAAACACTGACCTCCTAGACACTGGGGGTCACGGCCAGAGCAACCTTCAAACAAATTATTCACAGATGGAGTGACACTAATGAATAGCACATTTCAATGTATCTATTTTACATTTTCATTTGTTTGTCGTTTCACTGAAAAGACTTTTGGACGTGCGCAGCCCATTTTTGAGCCCCTTCAGAAAACATCTAAACACAGCATGGAAAATGACACTGATAAACAAGGCACTGGATGAATTTTAAAAACTCAATTAAGAGGAAGAAGCTATCTTAGACTGCTTGTAAATTTTTTATGCAAATTATCTTGCACCCTCAAATAAATGCTTCAATACAAAAAAATCATTTCAGCTTTTAAAGGACTTTGACAAATTTGTTTTTGGGATGATTATGCTCCACAAGACCAAGGTTCACAAATCGCTGACAAGCATTCATATGGCTCTGATCCATTTTCTTTTCTTTTTTTTATCTTGAGAAACTGAGCCTGAAGAGTGTGTCGTGACAGTTGCAGGTTGGCAGTGTTTACAGGACTGTTTCAATCCATGTTAATTGGGGACTAAATTGAAGCCAATATTCATGATGAGCACAGCTGCTAATCCACAGCGTGGTCTGACCCGAGCATTTATTGATTTTTTTTTTTAGAGGAGGGAGTTTATAAACTTCAGGACTGCATTTCCACAAGCTTTGTCACTCGAGGGTTTCAGATTGAATAGGGTTTCTCAAAGTCGGTGCTGTCCTGTACTGACACAAGGGGCCATAGTAGCAGAGCTGGAAAGATAAACTCCAACAGCATAGCGCCACACACACTTCAGTGCTGGCTGTTACTCTCAGCAATCACAATGTTGTATGCGAGGAGAGAAAAAAAAGCAACATTAGCTCTGCCTCTAAGCTCCAGTTTATCTGAAGGCATTTCTAAATCAGAAGGCACTAAATCAGCCTTAACTAACCTTTCCCAGACAGGGGAGATGGTTACGGAGACATAGCCAGCACTGGCCACAAGTACAATGCTGTGGCTGGGGTGTCCTTCTGAATTAGCTTCAGAAACCACTTCAGGAATGATTTACCGTCTGCATTCTCCAGCGTCTCTCATATCACCTGGTCACACCGCAAAGCAAGGAAAGGAGGCCGAGCAAGTCAAGAGTAAGACAACAGAAAAACAGAATCAATGCAAGACACGCAGCTCCTGCTGCAGTAAGCTCTGTTGAAACCACGTTGAAATATCATGTGGATGAACCAGTAGCTGTTGGTGCGAAATCGACATAACGATAACGAGGCAGAATAAACATTCTTATTAAACAGTTTCTGCTCTATCATTAGTACAGAGTCTTTCTAACTCTAATCTTATTTGCTTCTTAACAATACCTAAGTGTTGAATACTAAGTGAAAAGTAGTCAAGCGCAACATCAGTATAAATTCTGAGCAGGTGAAGTCACACTCAGTGGGGGGTTAAACTTTGAGTGGGGGGTTAAACTTTGAAACATTGAGTTTTCATGCGTCACACCTGATGTTTCCTGATGTTGCGCAGAACTGATAGTCCCCAAAGCCAACATGATCATCAAAAGCGTCTTATGGTTGGAGGAACAAACACCTAACCTAACGCAGCATTATGCTGTCAACAATTATAGGAGGGGAGTCCTTCGAAAACACATCAGGCATAAGAGAGAAATTGTCCTTCAAAATCAAACTGCTCTCTGATATCCCAAGGAAACAGCACTGACACATCTGTGTCTGTTTAGGAAAATATCCTTTGGTTAAAAGATTCACAAAGTTTGAAAAACCAATGCATGTTTTGCTAAAAGCTATTAAAGTAAGTTTAGTGCTCACTGAACCTTGCAGAATATTACTGGGAGCAAGTCTCTCTGTGGAAGAATAATGTTTTTTTTTCACTGTATAAATCATGCATTGCATTCATTTACATACTATACAGTATATAATTCATTTTAACACATATTGTGATACAAAAAGCATCTATTTTCATGCAGAAATGCTACAATATGCATTAGTATGTGTATATGCAACCCCTACAGTGTTTTTCTTTTACTAACATAACATTATCTTTAGTGAATTTGAGCAATAGCTGCATTTACACACACACACACACACACACACACACACACACACACACACACACACACACATATATATATATATATATATACATGACTTGAAATCAAGCAAGACAGCCAAAATCTTGACTGCCACTCAGTGACCCTCATTGGTCCTACCTCCAGTGAGTTAATCGAGTTAATTAACACCAGTTCCGAAAATACGATCCTTCTGTTTTGCTTGAACTTCAATGCTATCTAGCTAAGACACAATTTCAGTTATATTTACGATCTATTCTTATGCCTATATGCAATATAGCAGCAGATGGAATGTGCCTGTCGCCCCAGGGCACAGAGAGAGACAGTGGATCCCTTACAATAACCACACAATCAGGAATGATCAAGCTCACATTTTACTTCATTATGGCATTTTGTCAAAACTGGATATTGGACAAAACACTGCAGTGCTCTGCATTATGACACATAGAAAGTATTGTACTTCAAAGGTGGGCTCTCACTGGCATACTCACATTCCTGTTATACTTGGTACTGGTGTCCAGACTCCTTTTTATCTGGCCAGTATGTACAACCCACATTCATCCACTTCAGAGAAATTAAAGTGAATCATTTTGTCATGAAACTGCACCCATGACTTTGCTTTGGAACTTATGACAGATGAGCTGCCAGGACATATGCACGTCCTAGGCTTATATCATAGGCATTTTACCTAAAATATATCCACCAATATATAGGATTTAAAACAAGAACAAAATACTGTATGTATCACCCAGTTCATCCACAGTACTACTAAGTCAGACTGAGACAGTGGAGAGACACCAGAATCCAAGGGGGCAGATTACATCCTATGTTGATGACATCACAGTCAGGACTGGGATTGTCTCATATTACCTCTTGGAGTGATATGGCCAGGACCATCAAAGGGTCTGCAGCTCAAGGTAATCTCAGGCAGTTCAGGTGCAGTAGAAGTAACACTGGGATCTCAACTTTTAACCACAGACAGCCTTACCAAGCTGAATTAGAATTTCATTTTCACAAAATGTCCACACACTTGCCTTGGGGTGCAACTAGACAAAATCTAATTATTTTGAGGAAATAAAGAATTGAAGTGCAGAAGCCAAGCACCTCAACCTTTAAAAACAAAACCCGTCTTATCACAATGATAATCAAATTGAAATAAGCACAATGCAGTGCGTTACATCAGCATTCCACTTCCTTAACTCATTTTTAGTTTTAGCAGAGGGGGCAAGTGCATAATGCTATCTAATGGTAATTACATCCAGTACCAATGTCAACAACAACAACAAAAACAATTCCCAATGTCTACATTTCACCTACATAAATGAGAAGAATAAAGTTGGCATTGATTGACAGGTCAAGAGGGTTTCTCTCATTAAAGATTCATAGATGCTGGTATTACGTGGAAACCACATGAAACAAACAGCGGCTTCAAAACATCTTATGAATATTAATGTGTAACTGCTCCGGTGATCAAATTAAAACTTTAAGACAGGATTTCAGCATGCTATCACAAACATATAGCAATTATAATCATGACACTGACAATTAAAATGGCGGTGCGCATAATGAGTGAACTGTTCCACATGAAGTGGTCTGCAGACAAATGAGGGCGAGCTTATCGAAGGATGAACTGAGCTGTGTTTTACTGATGCTCCCCTAAACGCGGCCTCAGATCTCACTTGGTGGAAGGAGTGCACCTTTAAAAAAACGCGACACACGGGAATGGTGGTTTTACAAGGGGGCTGATACGTTTCTGTGGCTCAGATTTCTCTGCCGTTCGTGAACCAGTGAACAGGAGAAAATGATCATCAGCTCTGTCATTATCTGCACTTTCAGCCACACGCTCCTTCCCACGTGCCTCGGTGGCAGACTCCGATAATTCATTCCGAGACTGCATCTCCTCCCAGAATTCCAAATGAGAGAAGCTGTCTTTGCGACTGTCACAGAGCCCAGGCAAATTTCATAACTGCAACCAGGTCATTAAGATTTGCCATTAAGACAACAAATGTAAACATACAATCGCTAAAGAAAAATGTGTTTTGCCTTCCTCTTTGTCTTGTCAACAGACCCAGTCAGTAGAAAATGCAGATAGGAAGAGACAAGTTTGTCTGTTTTTTACTATTCCGGTGTCTAATCCTTCAGTTACATTTTGTTTGCCCTCTATGGAAAATCATTGTGTCTGGCTTGTGTAGAATAAACACACAATACACTCCTACACTGTGTTTTTATAGAGACATTCTTTAAATATTTATTAATATTGTTATTCATCAGTGCTGTTATCATGAAGGTACATACAATGAAAACATTAATACAACAGCTGTATATGTAAAATTAGACCAGTGACGACTATTTCAAATATGTGAAAACAGACACAAGTGAGGCAATTAAATTATACTTTCAATTACACTTCCAGACACATAAGTTAAATTAAACTTTCAGAAACATATTCAAACAATGCATAATATACATAATAGTATGCTATCCAGCAATTTTATTGCATTGATTTGCATGTTAAAACTGTAAATATGAAAGCAAACACAACCCAAGCATAACCTTTATGAAATGTGATTTTGTACTAATGAACTCAATAAGAAACATAAGGAAAACAACCTCAAGGTTATCGTCTGAAAGCAATCACTTTTTTATTTTTGCACGTGAATCCCACGGTGCACCAAAACCTTTGCTATTTGAACAAATCAGATTGAATTAAGATATGGCCAACCAACCACACATATCCTGTTAGATTAGGATCAAATCAATTAGGTCAGTACCAGTAAAACAAATGCTGACATAGCCAGGGTAAATCATGCTTAACTTCAAGATAACACTTAGCCTATTGGTGGGCCCTGACCTAGACTGAACTCGAGTAAACAGACAACAAGACCGTTTGACAACTGAAACAAGGCCCCAGAAATGAAACTCATGCACTCATGTCAGATCCTCTCAATCCAGCAGCAGGAGCATCAAGACCTAGGGTAAATTTTTATCGTTCCTGAGGGAGTATTGCATCTCCTTGTGTTTGAATTAAATCTAACCAACAACATTGATTTTTTGGTTTTGGGCTCATGAATTCCTGAAAGCCCTCTCTGCTTATCCGGACAACTTGTCTGAGCACTTTATCACAGAGCTTTGTCTCGTTAATCTATATTTGTTTCTGTGAGGGTAGCCAGACAGCCCGGAATATGGCTGAAGCTCGCATAAACAAGTCACCCAGCGTCTGAGAGCTCTACAAGCGAGAGGAAAGCCACGGCGCATTTCAGATGATGTAAATAAGAGCCACTGTCAGCTAGTTTATGGTTTATTGATTTTTTGTTTTACTTTTGGCCACATAGACCGATCACTGTGTCCAGAAAGTGTATTGTCTCGGTGGAATTACTGAGCTTAGCCCCGGAACAGGGAGGAAATGCATTAAGTAGCTTCATGAAGCTCCAAGTTTTTCTTCTCCATTAGACCGGGAAATAAAACTGTCACCTACACACATGTACGGGAATATAAAATATAGGATTCATTATTTTCATGGCAAAAATACAGTACCTGTGTGACACAATGTTATCAAAATGGATGGTCACTGCCTTTCACTGTTTTTAATGTAATTTTAACTGGTTTGGTAGTGTTGGGGTTAACATACCTGCCCTGAAAGTGGAGGATTGTGGGTTCAGACTGCAGCAGAGTCTTAAACTGATTTCACTTTGGGGAATTTGGCCCAGTTCAACAGTGCAGTGTCTTGTCCTTAGGGGAGACTAGCACAGTAAAAGATTCCATTCTGGAGGTAACAATCAGATCAGCCATACCCTATATAATGTGAGCTATCCAGACGCAGACTTAGATATGAACAACAACATTTATTTACATAAACAGATGTGGGCCAAATGAACCCACTGTGCTGTTGCAAGAACAGTCGAGGTCAATTGCTTTGCTCAAGGGTATAATAGCAGCATCCTCTCAGCAGTTCAAACTCATGGCCTTCAAGTCCAGAGACCAGCATTCTCTACGCCATGTGTACAGCAAGCTGTCACCTCACATTGCCGTGATGGCATTTTTCTTGAAATCAAGCAGTAAACATACATCCCACGCATTCAGTGGAGCACTTGCAATAACTGCGTACAAAAACACATCAACACTTTTCAGATGGAGTGTCAATTTCTTTGCAAAAGTTGCGAGCAGATAAATCTCCAGGTAACAAAAGAATTTTGTTTTGTCCCAGGCCTCCCAGCAGTCTTCCAAACAGACGAGCAGGTTCTGTGTTCCACACTGCCCCCGCAGGATGTCAAATACGCCTGTTAAGCTGGTGTGACCTTTGCTTTGTGTCTTCTGCAATGCCACCGCTGTCACACTGAGTCAACATTGTACCATCCCCATTTGCTACCTAACTGAAGGTGATAGGCCTCAGAACAGGGTAAATGGATTACATTCGCCCTCTGGGAATGTGCACAAGACACAAGGAATCAACTTACAAAACATGGTGATGTACGTAAACTTCTTATACTGAGCGCTAGAGAATGAGATTTTTCGGACCAATCTAACGGTTTAGATGAAGTTGTCTAATATAAACAATGTAATTGTGGCATTTTGACAACAAATGAAACTTGGTGCAGACAGCAGCACAAGTGCCATTTTGGGATGGAAAAAAATGTTTTAATGTGTTGTCCCCCCAAAATGAACAAGAGTACCTGCAATGAGCTTCACCTTGAGCGTGTTATGTATGGGGAAGACATAATGTCTGACACTCCCCATCTCCATATAGCGCCTACCCCAGCCCCCCATATGAAGGAGAGGGAGAGGAAGAGGAAGAGAGAAGCATACGAAAGACAAAAAGAACTCCTTTTGTTAACAGGCATGAAACAGTTTTGTATCGATTTATTTAACAGCCATTCCATGTCCAGATGAAGGTGCTTATAATAAACGTTGGTGCAGCTGATGGCGCAAAGTACATTATAGGGAGATTGTACTTAGTGAAAAGTTCCTGTTTTTGGTCTGTCCTGTTCTGGACAAAGTAAAGTGAATGTGATCACTTGCATGCCTGACTGAGGCCGATGTGACCCGAAAGATATTTTGGAAATACCATCAACGCACCAGTGTGCTCTGAAATGGGCCATGGTGTAGAAAGATGAGGCTGCTATCACCTTTCCAGTGACAGGTAGGGAATAAGGACAGGGAGAGTAGGTTTGAACACCTGCCACAAGCACATGACAGCAGTCAATCATACTTGATTGTCTGTCACAGAGAGTCTTTCTTTAACTTTGTTTCCTCCTCTCTCTGTCCCTCTCATTCTCAACTGTTTGGCGACAAACTATCAAGCGCCATCTCTCTCCAGCCTCCCCACCGCTAAGGATTCGAGAACAACTTCTTTAATTACACTGCATTTCATCATGCCACTCAAAGATGAATCTCAAGCAAACGGGAATGGTTGTTGTAAGCGCTAAAATAACAAAAAAAATGACAGAGAAAATAAACATGGAAAGCAAGAGCCAAGTAAACACGGCAGATACACCACGCGATGATGGATTTAGGTGTTCATTAGAATTCTCTAAAAACTCACTACCATATTTATTTAGCTTGGACTTTGAAAATGGAAGACAAGGCCAAGGAGAAAAGCAAAGGAAAGGGAAGAGGAAGAAGTGGATAATACCAGTAAAGCAGCACTACACTAGGCAACATCATTTCCAAAGTTCGCCTCCAGTACAGTACGCACCCTCAATACAATGCACACTCATCAAACTACACCATAACCACAACACTACACCATCGTAAACATTACTCTTAACCTTAACTACACAACACCATCATGATACTACACTTTCAGTGCACTACATCCGTGCTGCTCTGACCCCTTTCTGCCGGACACTCTAACTACATGACACTCTCAATATCCATACCACTAATCATGTCCTTTCAGCATTACAGCCTCCACCACTACACATTACACAGCAGCTTTACAACAGTAAGCCCTTATTACACTGCCCCGTCCCTACATTACACACTCACTACTCATTTCCAGCCATTTAAACTTGCCCCTCATACAATTTTTGGCGAACTCACTTGAGAGATGCAGTTTAAACAAGTTAATGCAGCTGCACTCTGAGATATTTTTCTACACACCCAACATCAAGGGGATTAAGTGACGTTTCCTAAGCTGTAAATTCACTCTGAACCTGCATCTTGCACAATAATACCCTCTTTCCTGCACATGAAAGCTGATCTGTGGAGTATTCTTTTGGCAACAGTAAACACAAACAGCCTTAACCCCTGACTGACATGCAATCTACAGGGTAGGAATAAGGATCATTTGTCAGACCACAAAACTAAAAGTCATTTTCAAGTAAAAATTCCAGCCACAATGATAAAATAATAATTAAGCAATACAAGCCTGTTCCAGAGGGAGATGGGTCTGAACTTTGTGCATATTTATTAAAGTTCATTAATATTCTAGCTTCAGTGAATTGCCTGTGACCTGGAAACATTCAACACCCTTCAACACTGTTCCAGAACACCCTGTTTCCTAACCGAATGTGATATGAAATAAAGGCTTGCAATTACAGCTTCTCTGAGATTCTTTTCTTGTTACATTTGTGACCATGGTGCAAGAAATAGGGGGGGCTTTCTGAAGAGACTGATTCTTAAACAAACGCCTTTTATGTGAGAGTTTATAAGACACATGGGGATTTGCACACAACACTTGGGGACCGACTAGCATGCAGCTACAGCAACACATTAATAGCCATCTCTCTGCATTGATGGTAAACGACTTAATTTATACTCCTGAGAATTACTTAAACTGCTTTTTTATTTTATTTATTATTACTGTTTTTTAACAAGCAGCACTGTACTCATTTGGGGGAACCATGTTGTGTGCAAGACCAAATATGAAGCTTTATAGTACCAAAAGCTTTCTGGACCAAAAGGGTTTAAGTTGACTATATATCTCATTGTACTCTACGTTCCCTTCAATGTTCCTTTCCGCTACCAGAGGCTGTCAAATATGCAGGTGGTATTCAGCAAACTTCCCATGAAAAATTCCCCAACGGTTAAATTTAACAGTGTCTCCTTTTAAATAGGTTTTATGGATTTCTCTGTGGGGAATGCATAATATTAATAAAAGGATGCACTGAGGATGCACAAATGTGACTCCCAAAACAATATTAACATTTACAAAATGTACCATAAGCCATCAAAAATTGACATTCAAATAATAATATATGAATGATAAAAGAATAACATTTCCCAGTTTCTGTGAAATGCAAAAAATAAAATGGAATGAAATTAAATAAAGAACAATGTACTCTTTGAATAGTTGATTCAATTGAAGTCACCTCCCAAACAAAGTGTGTTTGCATTGAGCACGGCAACAGTATGTGGCATGGCGTGGTACAGCAATGAGATGCAAAAACAAAGGCAGCGAAACTTAAGTTTCTCACCTATGGAATCAAGTTATCCACTAAACTATTATCAGACAAAATCAATTGCTATGTCTTACCCATTACTATGCATGGTTTGAAAAAAACAAAGAATGGACTACAGCATGGTTAAACTGCATTTCTCTGGCAGAAATGTGGAGTAAGTATGTCAAAGCAAAACTGGCTCCTGGTTTCCTATCATCGCTCATTCATTTGACACTTGCCGTTGGCCAAAGATAATTCATTCCTTAAATCATATTTCAAATGGCACTTATACACAGGAGCGTAAACACCTGATGGTTCTGGCTCAACCCACACAGCCAGTCTCGGTACAGTCTGAGGAAAGAATAATATGCCAGTGTGGCTGTGCCAGGCGGCGCTGATTGCTTTTGTGAAAGGGGAGCATCGAGCTCCAGCTGGTAGCATTGTGTCACTGGCAGTCACAGCTGGGGGCCATTTGCTCGTGCTGAGAGAAACATGTGAATGGCTCGAGGACAAACATGGCACAGCCCTTTCTTGCCGTGTCATGAATCATGAACACAAACAAATGGAAGGCTCCAAAAACGGGACAACTGGCTTCCTATTCTCGAGCCAATTCCCCAAAATGTCCCCCCAGGGGTACCTCTCTGCTAGCTGGGACAAGTTTTTTTTTTGTTGGTAGAAATGGAATAATCCATTGGCCTGAAAAAAAAGAGCTACAGCTTCTGTGGCCTTGTAGATGATGCATCTGTTCACATTCTGTAAGGCTGTAGGTTCAGTTCCCAGCTAGGTCATACAAAAATCTTAAAATCTGTCCATACCACTCATTTTATTATTTTCCCCCTTTTTCTACAGAACCATGTTGAATGCCGCCTGAACATCAAGCTTGCCCCAGCAAAATAGCCACTGCACACAATGGGAGTGTTGGGCAAGAGGCGTGCAATCCTCCAAAACGAACACAGGCTAATGTGACAACATTTGACACTACCAGTCCCACAATGCAATAAGACACAAAGACCAAACAGATAGACTCACCCCCCTAGTGCTATCTGAGTAATTCACAGCCATCCAAGTGAGTTGCAATGTGTTCAAGCAGTGTGACAAGCAAACCCTGGCCAACCTACCCACCCCTATCCCTGACACAATAACCAATCCACCACTGTAGGCTTGTGGTCATCGTCAGCAGATGACATGGCTGGTTTCGAATGCTGGTCAGAGCTCAGCCTGCTCTAAAAACAAACACCTTTACTATCTGAGCCTTTCGGAAGCCCTGCTCTATTATTTATTCTAAATAAGCCAATGGCCACATGCTGAGGTTGTCTCTGTTTTTCCTCCTCCACTTCTCTGTTTCTGGAGAATTCTTGACATTTCAAAGTACAGCCTGGAAGCTAACACTTCAAAAGGGCGGATTCTAGGAAATAGCCAAAAAATGGTAACTTTATGTTACAAAATGGCAACACATATTTTGGTGAAGTTTAACAGATAAGAACCCCCATTTTGTGGGTAGGACCCTTGTAACAAAACTCTTTCAATCTTTTTGTCTTCCTTCACTGTTATGTGTTGAGCTGTCATTTTTTTATCTCCAAAAAAGGTGGTAAAATGCAATAATCAGATTTTCTGGTACAAGAAACAGGTGTTAGTTGTAACAGATTATCACAGAGAAGTAAATTACTCAACATAGCCTTAGGGTAAAACAAGCCTGTGATACTCACTTCTTAAGAGTCCAGAGAATCTACAACCACATACATTATTGAGCACAAGCTGACAAACACTTTTACAAACAGAATTTTGTTGAGTAGTAGTTTTTTTGTGATGCCGAATTCATTTCTGCTGTCTGGACAGTTGTGTATTGAAAAGATTTATCTTAGAAAGGCAATAAATCAACATGGCTCCCAGGAAAAAGGGAAGTGATTAGGTAGTTTATACTTTTTGTGACAAGTCATTTAAAATACCCCTTTTCTTGCACTTAAAAACAATTTCAGAATTTTGATTTAAACAGCCATAACATGAAGCTCAAACTAGAATAAGTAAAGGATCAACTGCTTTTCTCTGTGGAATCTAAACATATTATAAAGGGATCTGTGCAAAGATAGCAGTGGAATGCTAAGATTTCCATATAACTGAATTCTCAAGAGTCTAGGACAACACAATGAAAACCCAACAAAAAAACCATTTAAGAAAAGACTCTTTATTCAGGAGCACTATTTGGGTTGTTCTCAAGCTAGAAATACAATTTACCTTTTGCACATGACACAAACCATTTAGAAATTATTAAGAGTGCTGTGGCAAACCATGATTCATTAAAACTTCCATGGCCAACCAAAACTCTTCCATTCATGCTCACAGTACCCCTCTCACCATGTCCTCCTACCTATTCAAGCAGTTCTGCTGAATCAGTTCTTGTGGACAGACACATCCGGATGCTCATGATTTGCCTACACAGAGGCTTGGGCTCCAAGCCAGCAGAGGGCAGTATTCTTATAGCTAAGTACTAGAGCAGCTGTTGTTGGCATTTGGTAATCATATATCAAGCTTCCCTTAGAAGTTAATTGGAAATAGGACTGTAAGCTTCCTTATTCTACTGTAAACACAAGCTCACACTTGGCAGCTCATTCCAAAGCCTTTTAATCCCCAAAGTGATTGTTTTCAGTAACTATGACAACCACATATTTGCTGTGTGAGGTCTTCTTCTGAGATATAGTGAGCTGCAGTGCAATATAGACTGGAGGACTGTGTTCAATCTTGTTCAATTTATGTAAGGGTTCACCACAGGCATTGCAGTGTGACACATGGGACCCTTTGGTTGCTGAACAGGGGTGTCAGACTCCATTTGTTCCAACCAATTATCCCTGCTGTCAAGTTAGCTAATTACACACATATATTCACACAAAACACATTTCCTTATATAGACCAAAAGTTAAATATTTCAGCCCCAGGCACAATTTCAACTACAACATATGATTTTATCATCAGAACAGATCTGAAGCCCAGTGACAGCACAAGCATAAAATAACCAGTCGAGTGGTCACTGGCCATTTTATTTCTTAATTATTACTGACTCTATGTGGGGCAGAGGTAAATAGGAGAACACAAAATATGAACAAACAGCTCCAACAGCACATGCTAAAAAAGGAAAGCACCCACTCAACATCCCTTGGCCTATCCCAACAACAGTACAGAGGACTGGAAGCAATGAGCCACCCCTGGGTCACTGGTGAAATGACCACAGGTCTATTCTCCTTGTGAGTGAGGCCAATGCTCTCCAGCATCCTGTAGCTCTCTCTTTCGGACAGTAGGCCTATGGAGCATGGACAGTGGCGGAGAAATGGGAACAGCTTTCTTAGTTCAATCATCTCCCTTTCCGTCGTTGTGAGGCCGAACTAAGAAAAGGATTGAGCGCATGAAGAAATTAAGAGCGTGGGATGAAGCAAAAGCTAACACGGGCACTCTAGACACTGAGTCTGAGACGCCTGTTAATTTTTTTTCTTCTCTCTAAAAGTGAGTTCTGCACGCTAGAGGCCTTGAAAATGTGCACTTCCTACCTGGCCATATGTCATTACAGGAGAGGACTGTGGGAGGGAGGAATGGGCGCAGGCTGAGACGATAAGAGAACAGACACGCCGTGGATGTGTCATTTTTATTACTGTAATAGAACAGCCGCTGCAGTGTATCACTAGCTACCTAATCACTTTCAACCCAATCGGTGTCTCTAACATGTCATTCTGATTACCGCTCCTCCAAATCGTTTAGAAAAAACTCCTGTCTATCATGGCCTAAAATGCCTACAATGCACTGCCTATGTCTACTGTGCAGGTAAATGTTAACTGTGATGCATATGAATGATGTGAATTTAAATAACTTCAAATGTCAACAAGTGGGTTTATATAAGATGTCCGTGTTTGTGCTGTAGGTTTGTTGCCTCAGGCACCCAATGTCCCACTGTACTGGGCACACAGGATGCCAGTCCCCACTTGATGTTTCAATTATTTGCTGAGCAAAAACCCTTATCCAGTGCAACTTACACAGCTGACATCTCTACATACTACACATTTATACAGTTTATAGACATTTACTGAGGCAATGAAGAATCATTACCCGGCTTAAGGGTGCAAAGGGGGTGCCCCACCTGGGAATTGAACCTGAAACTTCCTGGTTAAAAGTCCAGTTCCCCTACAATAGCATACTGCTGCCTGGCCCTGCCTCACCTTGCTTTGGCCCGGTCCACCCCATCACCCACACTGTGCCTTGAGGCCTCCAGGAAATGAACAGCATGCCTACATTCTACCCACATTTGCTGCACTCTTTTTAAATCGATATGGTTTGAGCTGGCTTGAGTGTTTAGAAAAGTAAGACGTCAGGGACAAAAAAACAACCCATGCTGATAATGCTACACCATTGAAACTGTGGATGGCTGTCATTCAACTGCATTCTTATGATTGCAAGTATTGAATCTGTAATGAGCCGTACAGTTTCAAAATCTATAGTTCTTTCAGAAATGAAAACACACTCATTACTGCTTTGTCATTGGACTTGAACATGATCCAGAATCTTTCAAGGACAGCCACCGCAAAGACAAAATCATTACAGTCATTCTCAATACCCCTCAATTTCTAACTGTGTGCTCTCTGCCAGGACAGAAGCAGTTTATTGGCTGAGTTTATCCAAGAACCAGGTCCTCATGTCTCCTTGATTAATGAGTTTAATTGCGAATTCAATCCAGACTTTTAATGTTTGTGCATTCCCTTTCAGTTGTCCCATATGTGTAGATCCACTACAATTATTGGTACTAAAATGACTAATGATTAGCTTCAATTAAATAATCCACACAAGAACTGCAACAAATCTGTCTTGATGGTAAGTGTCACATTCACAGACACATAAAATTGTGTTTACAGCATATGACAAGTTAGCATTGAAAATCATTTTCTTATGGGTTAGTTGTAACCGGAGGGGAAGAAAGGCATGACATTTAAAGAAAAATACGGTGAAGTAAAATACCTGTGCACTCCTTAAATATGAGCTTTTAAAAAAGCAATCAAGAGAGTTCAAAGAATGTGATTACTGATAGTGAATAATCTAGCTAAATAACACTGGGCTACATAAATTCCAATTAACTGTAGCACTGTACATTGCTTCATTTAACCACGATAGTTAGAGGGGCTTGCTTAATCTGCTGTCCAGCCAGCTAGGGCAGCTGTGGCTTGAGATAGACCAGCCATGAAAGGATTAACATATTTCTTCATTATGTAAGCAGACCTTATTTACAACTTATTTTCTTCACTTATTCTTCTCTCTGAATATCCCCCCCCTTGCTTTATGGAATTCTAAATTCATCTGAATACACAAATCCCCCCTCCAACTGGTTCATGCCCCGCAATGGCACGGATTGCCACTCCGGGCCTGAGCCCCAAACTAGCAAGCATTATCTGCTCTAGTAAGCTGAAAATCTCCGCTCAGGGGCAGCCTTACACTGGATATCAACGATGGGACTGAGACACAGAGACTGCTGTGGGTCTTCCCTGTCAGGCCGTCCCTCCTCCTCCTTCCAGCGCCAGACAACACTTCGGTCAGCAGCACAGGGCCTTCAAGGTGCTGAACACACGGTATTAAAAGTGGGGGGATGGACTGAAATGTAGATGTACTGCAATGAGGTCTGAAAGAAAATATTTACTGCACATGTAATTAAAGGGGGATCGAAGAGGTAATCGAAGCAGGAGATCAGGGCACCAACTGGTTTGGCCTTCACAACGAAAGGAAGTATTTTATATATTCCTGTTTAGTCAAGCTGAAAGAAAGATATGCATGTTTAAAAAAATGGCATAATTAAGTTCAGTGTTTGCAAAGACGACCACACTACGTTGCACACGGACAGAGTTGAGGTTATAGTATATATCAAAAAAATGAAGAGCAACACTTTTGTTATCCTTACAATTTCCACTTTGAGTGTGTATCTGACAGAAGATTTAAATTAATTACAATTTTTCTAGAACAACTTAATAATTATTTGAAAATAAACCGCAAGGAAAGTGTGGACACTGATTTAATAGCCGGGGGTAATATGAAATCAACCAACAAAAATATCCCAAGACAAGCCATTTAATAATTTTTATGAAACATTACAAATGCTTATCACGCATTGCATAAATGTCTCCTATATTAGGATTCATATTGCCCTTTCTTTTCCATTAGGTGAGGTGTATTTTTATTCCTTTATGTTCCTGAGGTTATATAAAAAGCCCCCTGCAGAGGAGAAGGGAACCATAAATATTTACAGGAATGCCAGAACAGGCCCTCGGAGGTCCTTGTGTAAATTACTCAAACTAATTCAATCCGCTTCCCAGGCAAAACATGCCTGACCTCGTGTACTACAACATTTGCAGCCTGTTGACATGACTAAAACATCGAGTTGAGTAGAGGGCATCCCACGTTAATTTACATTCAGGTGCACTCATTAGCATGTTGTTTCGAGGGATAGCATGGCGCTGAAGCATAAGTGGAAAAAAAGCAGAAGCAGTTGTAGATATCATTTTTGACTGAAAATGAATGCTAAAATGAAGTTGCTGGGAATGTGATTTACACTGTGATCATTGATTGAATAAACACATAAGACGTTTGCACATATTGCCATTGCTATGCCTGTACTTAATATTCCTTTCAACTTAAAATATGACTGGGAAAATGACTGTAAGGGCACAAAAGTCAACTGGCACCATACGTGAATAATCCAAGTGTTAGCCATATTGAAGGTCCTGGTAGAAAATTCAACCACTGAAAATAAACACAGGTATTCAGTCATTAAACAAACAGACAGCTCAGACAGTGCTCCTTTCAAATGACAAAGCAATATGTAAGCTTAATGTTAGACAAGAAATTTTGTATAAAGCTTGTCTATCCAACAAACATCAGTACCAAGAAGACCGGTACTGAACAATCAAGTGAGAGAAACATAAAAAAAAGAAAAATGCACTATTCAATTTACATAAACTAATGCTAATGAGCTAATGGGGTTACGCATGAGACAAGGTATTTGATACATCAATGCGTGAAACCTTTCAGCAGTGAAATTGTTTTCATTAGATTAAGACTTGGCATTTTTACAAAGCAATTATTTGGAATGTTTTATTCAATGCACAAATCCAAATAATAGAAAAGAGAAAAAAGTCAATTGATTTCTGCTGAGAGGCATAAATTAATGTGACCTTGATGTATGTTTTGAGCAGAGACTCCTAACTAATTTTCAAGAGGCATAAGAAAGAAAAATCTGTATACTCTTCATTACCTGCCATTGCAAAAGTGTTCAACTTTTCACATTTGTTGCATTGTTTTCCAGAATGTAGCCCAAGGGATTCAGTCTAGGATTTGGAAGGGGGTCTGACAGATTTGTCATTTCCTCAAAACCCTGTGAAATATATTCAGGGGTAATTCATATACCGGGCTCGACCAGGACTCTTTGTGCTGCTGCAATATGAGCTGCTCCTCTTGGGTTCTTTCATTTTTTTTTTAATAATCCTTCACACTGAGTCATGAAAGTTGTTCCGGTACCAAAGCAACCTAAGAAGTGCCTACACAGAATTCTAGGTCCTACATTTATCCACAACATTCCCAAAACTGGGGCACATTCGGGTCTCCATTCAGTATAAGCCCAGCATGCCCTGACCTTAAATTTGAAGAACAAATTTAACACCACATTAGATTTTTTTCATGCTCACAGAACAATTTTCCTTAATTTGTGTGACATGCTGTGAAAGTACAGAAAGACACATCACTTTTTCTACTTTACAATGTACTTTGCCACTCCAGGGCAAAGTGTCTCGTAAGTAAATTAAATTTGGGCCTAAGTGTCAAACAGAGACTGTATCAATCATAATGAAGGTGTTCTACTATGAGAGGTACTGCAAATCTAGCTAATTAGAATTTTCAGACACAGCTCACAAAACCATGCTTTTAAGCAACTTGATTTGTTTCATACAGGCATGGAGTCCTTAAATCAAAATTACTGAAAGACTGGTACTTTTACTTAATTACTGGTAATTGAAGGTCTCCAGTGAGGCTAATTGTTTTGCTGAGTACTTGTCAATTGGATTTTAGTGTAGCCTATTAAAATGATCCCTTCATGAACAAAATGTTCACTTAATGGTGGCAAATGGCATGGATTCCATTGTAATTGAATGTCACAGACTCGTGCACACCAAATTTGGATATAACACACCAAGGTTTTCATATCCCTTTTATCCAAACAGTAGTAAATGAAGTCAAAGGTGCATTACTTTCATTGAAGAAAGATGACATGAGATATTGGCTCAATACCACTGACATTACTGCACTGCAAAATCAACACCAGAGCAAATAATGCATGAGATACAGCACCATCTAGTGAACCCAGCACTACAGCGCTGGACAGAGTGATATATTCTCAAAGACACATCTGACATAGGTCATATTTTAGGGTTTATCAGAGATATGCTTATTAATAGTTCAATTGCAATCAGTGTGAAAACACGCACCAAGAGACAAGATAGCTACAAAGCATAGTTATGGATGCTTGGTTTTACGGCGCATGTTGGATTTTATTAATTGTGCTTCAGGGAAGACTGCTCCGTGTATAAAATAAATTGAATGTGTTTATCATAATAAAAAAGAGTGGTCTTCACAAGCTGGCAACATGACAGTTACCCCAAAATACCAACACTGTGAGTCTTTATGCCTTGGAGGTTGCTGACTTTCTGAGCCTGTCGAGAAAGGAGAGAGTTGTAGGTTCTCCATAAATCCAAAACAAAATCAAACTGCCACTGTTACGCTTGTTGTTGTTTTTAAATCCAAATGTTGAATCTGCTCAGAAAAGTGGCTGTGTATGACATCTTACCAATATTGGGCCAGAGAGAATGAGAGAGAGAGGCACTGGAGATGAGTTTTGTGGAAGGTGAAGTAAAAAAATATCAAACCATTCAATATCACCAGAGAATGGCGTGTTACAAGATTGGCTGATTGCAAAACTGCATAGCCACCACTTTGTCTATGTGATATGGCCTCGCCTTTATATCACAGCTTGCACATATGTTCTATGGGTAGACTTGAACTTGTAATAAAGGGTCAATGCCAGGTTACTGATTGAACAGAGACACTGAACTGACTGAACCTTACAAATTACTATTAATTACTATAAAATTACTACTATTAAGTCAAGGACATTTTTGTGAATGTAAACTATGAACTATGAATGAAATTCAATCTCCCAAATTTGAAGCTTGACTTACCTGAACAAAAAAATATAAATAAAGAAACACATGTTTAATGTAAAAAATGACTTTGTTAATTACAGTATTCTCCTCTTATTTGAGCCAGAGTGAAAGAAAGAATGCTGTCAACTATAAATTAACTAACAAATTTGCCTTTTGAAGTTAAAGCTGACTGCAAAATCGAATTAAGTTGCATGTCAAAGATTACATCAGGCACAATGGAGCACATGTTGACATAGCAGATCAAAAGAGATCAGGGCTTTTGCCTGCATTGTCAAAAAATCTAATCTGCCAATTTAATGAGATGTCACTGTACAAGCACGAAGGGTAGACCTTGCTCCTCTAAAATTAGACTGGCCTGAACACTCTGTAATAAAGGGGGAGCCCTGTGTCAACAGTTGGATGACAAGTTAATGCTGAGGTGGTACTCACAGGTTTAATCCAAGTCTTAATGCATAAAATCATGCCACTAAGTAGATGACACAAATTAGCTTTGCTGTAGACTGATTAAGAACTGGTGAGAAATTTAAAATGCAGTTCCTTTCTAAAGTGTGTATCATTTATTTCACACCAGCACCCCACACCTAATGTGAATCCTGAAACTGTGTTTGATACAAAAGAAGTAGCAATGCCATCAATCCGTACTGCCATGCAACGACATTGCAGGGGAAAGTAATGTCACTTGTCTTGAAACGTCAAACCTGCGCTCTTTTTTATCTAAACTAGTATTAAATGGCTAATTCTGACATAATGTCAGCAGCTGTAACAGAAAGGAGCATGGCCTGAACAAAGAGGGAAATGCACCCAGCCTCAGAAGCCCTTGAGTATTGTATGTGATGCTACATTTACATAACTGAATATTTCTTCATTAATAAGCACTTTCAAAGACTTTTTTCTGTTGACACCATCGAAAGAATTCAGATAAAAGATGTTTTTGTTATTGTTAACTGTATTTCTTTGGGGAAAGTAAGGAAAACAGTTGGATCCAGAGTGTTATTTGTGAGCTGCTCCTCATTATTTCTCCAATCAGCTCTCTTTCTGTCAAAAACACTGCCCAGAATATGAAACGCATGCTGCCCTTTCTAACAATGCAGATAAAGAACTAAGAACACTCAGTCTTTGAAGCAGAAGCACAGCTGGCTGCATCACTGCCATAGTAGTCAAGGTTTCAACAATCTTCAGCTAATGTGCTTGGTCTCTTAGGTACTGACGGCAAAATGTTTTATTGGACAAATCACACACCGTGTTAGCATTCCAAACCACTCCCCCGGCTCTGTCATGGTCTCTCAGAAGGAGTAGTATCTGTGTCTGTCCTTGGGGAGTGAGTTCACACACCTTTGATGTGTTCTTTGATGTGTTCCCTGCAGAGTGTAGAACAATCAACTTCTACACACTCACAAAGTGTCTCCTTCTTTGTCACCCAGACATCACAGCACTTAATCATACCTGAGTAAGACATTTTTACTCCGGAATAAGAATTAATTTAAACTTTTGCCCTTAACTGCTGCAGTTTGGCATAATAAATTGTCTTAGGGAACTGAGTGTTAAATATATTTGAAGTGCAGTAAAAAATCTATCACAGCTAAAGAAAAAAAATCATTTTATTCAAATGCTCTCATGTTGTAAAACTGATATCATTATTTATTGATATCATGTATCTTGAAAATACATCTGCTTTCTTTCCCTTTATACAACCCTGTTTTTGGAATTGGCAGGGGTACATTAGGCACATCTTACTGAGCTAATTTTGCACTTGTGTAGGATGCTGAAGCAAGCAGAATGCAATAACAATGTTGTATTCTCTCTCCTAGGCCATGCACATGACCACTTTTTGACACTATATGGTATGATAAGATCAATGGCAGAGGGAAGAAGCGAAGGGACAACTTTTGAATTAAACACAAAACAAAATACAAAGCATAGCTCATTTAAAAAAATCCTGGGTTTGCTGTTTGAAGAGAACATCTGCAGGTGTTTGACCACAGTCAGACAGCAACAACCAGACTCTGTCAGTAGGTGTCTTATTATACAATTATATTATTATACACTTGTTCCCACTTGTTATTATGCACTTATTCTGCAAAGATGTGGACTGGTAGAGTAGTAGTTAGTTCTCAGTGCTGTTCTGTTCCCTTTGGCCTGTGGGCAATTGCTACTTGAATCCCCCCTTGACAGAAGACAGTCAGATCCAGAAGACCTCCCTCGAGTAGTAGGACAGGAACAGGAAGTGACAGCTTACTTTCTCAAACACATTGAGTCACCTCATGACACCATACTGACACTTATTTAGACTTGACAAAGTCTGTGTGTATGGCAGGAGGGAAGTCATATGGACACTCCATTTTGTTTATCATGACTGAAAGGTCTGTGGAGAAATATCACAATGGCAATAATTTCACCATAGCGCGTGTCCCACTCAGGTTGAATTTTCAACTTGTGGGCCGAAGGTCGCGAGGTCTACAGCAGCTTTTTGACCCCTTGGGGTACAGCGCGCATGTGTGAAGCTGTTTTTTTCGGCGCTCCCTGGGGCACATGAGTTCTCTGGCACTAACCCAGCCTCCCCTGTCCTGCAAGCGGGAGACAAGCAGGGGAGGAGACCATGAAGTTCAGAGGAAGAAAATCAGAGGGCTGATAATTCGGTCAAGAACCTCAGAAACGAACTGGTGAACTCCCAGTGGGGGAGAGGGAGCGGACACTGTGATTAAAATGGAGGGAGGAGAGGGAGAATCGGGGGCACTTTGGGAGTACGTCTTAAAAAGCTGGTCTGGAGGGGTCTCAACTCGCCCTCCCAGCAGGGCTTTAGACTAAACAGTCACATGTCTGATCTTTATTAAGAGTGAGGAGAAACATCAAAGTCTAATCCTGAACTTATGTGGAATATGACTGGCCGGAATCCTCTGAAATTAAACTTGGTTATTCAAATTTCAGATTGGCGACCTAAGTTTTTTTTTTTCACTATTGCAGTCGGTCACCAAAAGTCATGGAAAGTTTGACCAAGTTCCTATGAAAAGGAGGCTTTGAGGCTGCATGCCAAGTTCCCTCAGCAATAGACACCGAGAAGCTGCAGAGGGAGAGGGAGGCACCTGCTCTCCTCTCTTCAAGGTCTCTGAACCCAGATGTCAGCCACATGGGCTACCAGAGAGCCCCGATGATGCTCACAGCCTAATGAGTCATAGACATTTATTCTGTTGAATTTTAACCGGGAGATGAGCCGTGGAGACAGACACCCAGCCTGCATCGGCCCAGTCTGCATCGGGGGGGGCAATATGACAGAACTGATTCAAGTTTCAGGTTCAGGAGAAAAGACAAGGGGAGCATTTTCCCATTATAAGCACAGCAGGTAAAGCAGTACACAAAGATTACGTCTCCCTGTCCAGGCAGAATAGATACTTGACCCCTAACAAATCACTCCAAGGACGCTCGCCTGGACGGCCATCTGCTCGCAATTTTCTAATGTTCACAAATTGGCACGAAGGCGGCCGTAAAATAAATCTCATGGTAAAACACCAGCCGAAGAGACAATCCAAATATCCCATCCGCGCTGCCAAGGGACAATTAATAAACAATAATATAGCTGATGTTGAACAATAAGATAATGACGAGGCAACAGCAACAGCGCATTCGGAATCCATGATTCTCCAGGGATTCCTCCAAAAATGGCTATTAATTGCAGCTCATTAAAAGTGCACTGTGAGTCTGGGATGCGCTCACACCGGGGAACGAGGTGCAGCAGAACGACAGGCAGACTAATGCTCCAGAGCGGCCGCATTAATGCGGCGCAGCGAGGGAGAGCGAGCGGCGTTCTGACAGACGCCGTTTGCGCTCCAGCGCTCCGGCGATGTGCCAGCGGAAAGAGTCTATCAGCAGAGGCGGAGTGCGATCGTATCAGCCCTCAGGAGCGAGTGCTCATTGTGGCCCCGCGCCGGCGCGCGTGGAGCTGAGCCGTCCTTTGGAAGGACGGCAAGAGGGTGCTCCAGTCCTCGGGGCCCAACGCGCTTATCGCGTGTGATGATCACCGCTTACGTAACAATCTGCGCGGTGACATGCTGCGGCAGCCGCGCTGACACATCCCTGCACTTCACGACGACGGCTTATTTCGTGGGAAGACCGTTCTCCTTATAGACAATGTCAGGGATGAGACGCTATAAACATGATTCTTTTCAGTTGGTAGATATAATGCCTGCTCTGTGCATTCCATGTGGATCTTGACTGCCATGTGTGGTCTGACATTGTTGCACGGTCTGACACTGTTGCTCAATTAACTTGAATGGATACACTTATATTCTACTGTGCTGGAAGTCGCGCTGCATAAGAGCATCTGCTGATTGCAAGTAATGTAACATAATGTAATGTGACCAGTGATACGTCACATGCTAAGTACCACGTACCAACAAATCATTTGCAAATTGAGAATGTACCTCCATACATTGCACCGCAGCTGAGAATTCCAAAAACAAGCATTATATTGTAAACGTCAACATCAAATGACGGAATGAGATGCAGGCGGCAGCGTTCCACAGCAGGCATGATAAAACTCCAATATTTGAGGACACATTCAAAATAAATGCACTCACGGGTGGTGACTGAGTGAAGCTGGTGAAATAAAGTTGTCTAGAAAGACATTGTCTGACATGGCTTGCGATCCTCACCGCATGAATAGATGCAAAGGAATTAACCCAATGCGCTCACTTTTTACACTGGAAATAACATAAAGTACTCACCAGACCCTTTGTTCCCAAAAAGCGTGCTGCGAGGTGTCTGAGAGTTGTCAGTCCTGTCAACATACTTGTTTACTCTATTTCAGCCTGTGACTTCCAAAAGATTTTGTTGAGTGTCATGTTTTGCAAAAGATATGACTCTTCAATACCCCCAAGGCTCCATGCTGAAGAAGAAAAATGATGATCTTTGTTTCGTTTGCTTATCCGCTCTTTCAGTGACAGTTCATTTGAAGCCGCAAAAACTTTTTGCCAACCAGGGGGATGAAAGAGTCAGGAAAAACCTCTCTCTGGTCTGGGAGCTCAGCAACATGAGGCAAGCAAGTCACTTTATTTGCCGGCACTGGTGGCTTTATCAAATTTGTCCTTGCTGTGATGTCCTTGAACGGAAGATGACTTAATTATGGTCAAAAATGAAAACGTCCAAATAACACATTTTTGAGCCTCGCGCTGAAGGTACACAGAGAGAGAGAGAGACATAAAACAGACATACACAAACGCATAATTTGATGTCTAGTCACAATAACAGCAATTTGTGCTTTTGGGAGCTTCAGCACGCAGCCATGGTACAGAGCGTTTGGTGCTAATTACTGGCAGGAGTGAGACAGTGAAAGGCCATGTTTGTGTGCCTCTTTGATCTAATTACTTTCACTTGTTAAGTAGTACCCTTTCACCCACCAGCAGTCATGTTGTTGTCTGGCAACAGTAGAGTAACCGCCACATACAGAGACTGGAGAAGCATGCTTCAAACTCCTGTGTAACTGAACACATCTGAGAGTTCCACGATGTGGATAAGTTACACATAATCAAGGCCTTGTGTGTAAAATCAGTGGAATAAGTGTGTCAGTGTTGGTTTGATTCGATTTGTTTATTTGTGTATTTGGTAACTGGATCTACTGATCGTTTTCACATTTTTGGCGATTTAAATGCTTTCAGTGTTTCATGGGGGACCACAGCATGGGGCACTACAAGACGCCTGTGTTGACTCTGTGAGAAAGTCAAACCAGATGAAAGCTGTTTATGTGGGCCTACCTCACATTTACAGAACAGCCATTTTAGGCCTTGTTATGGCCAGCTAAATTCATTTGGTGGGCTTTAGTTTAGTGGGGTTCATTTTCTTTGGTAGGATTTTTATTTTCTGTGTGTAAAATAGCATGCTAATTTCAAGACAACTGCATTTATGCAATAAAATAAGAATTAAAACACAGATCATGTCTGATCATACCCATAGCTTCACTTTAATGCTCACTTTGTGTCTGTAATATCACTTCCATTATTTCATATGAGTTTAGCTACAAGATCATTCTTTGTTAAAGGGAATTTCCAAAGCGATTAAACCAAATACTCCACTTCCAATATGTCATTATTCTCACCAGTTAGGTGACACATTTCTTTCCAGTTGAGAGAACTTTCTTTGGTGACATTAACCCCCAACCAGCTGGGAGAGCTGGGCTCTGTCTGCACAAACAGGGGGGGTCTGTACATTATGGCTGAGAGACCCAGTAACTCACTCCTCAGCCCCATGTGAAACAAAACTCTCCATGACAGGCTGAAGGGGTTGTTTCATTTCAAAGCTCAGATATGTAACAGGAAGCTGGCTCTGCCAGTGCTCAGGGGCATGAAGCCGCAGTGCCAGTCAAACTCGGGGCGAGAACTCCATGTGTGACAATGCTTTGCATCATGACTCAGCCATTTTGTTTTTACTGTACGGCACTTCCTCAGCCAGTATCCTAACACAGCTAAAAGTAGGGTTCAGAGCCCAGCGTAACAACACGGCCTGCTCAATAACAGCTAAGTGCAGACCTCATCTTATGCTTGGAGTTAGCCCTGGACAAAGACACACCCAGACTGCTGTAATCTGTCATCGCCATGTATCTTTCTCATGTTTGAATCAAAGGATTAAAAAAAGAGACAAATGGTGTGTTGAACGGTCCATACGGCCCCTGACCAACCACAACCCAGCCCATGCATGTGCCAAGGCGTCTGAGTATGAGGTGCGGTTCAAACGCCGCAGCAGCAGCCACAGGCTGGCATTGGCTGCGTGGTTATAGACTCCCTCCCTTGGCCCCGCTCTGTGAAAGCAGCTCGCGAGGAGACGAAGGCTGATTTTAATAATGCACCTCATCCTCCTGCTCACTGTTTACACATCAGAACTGGAGCGGATCAAAAGATCTCCCTCGCACTTAGAGCAATTTATGTGAAAAGCCTTCAACTCTTCCGTCAGCTGCTCGGCACACTGTAATTTTATGGACTATTGTGGCCTTAACAGGATTAGAAAATTACAGTGCTGTGCTCAGCATTCATAGAGAGGCCAATCAAACTAAACACCAGAATTTACATATTTACTGGTTCCTTTCACATTCTGCCTTTATTCTGTCTTTTTCATGCACTGTACATCTACATATTCCCCACATAAGGCATACATGAAACTATCATCAACCTAAAGTGGAATCAAGACCAAGTACTCCACTGGCATTTTGTTAATGTCTTCCCTGCTCATTTTCTGTAACGTGAGTTTAAATGTGCATTAACTGCTCCACTAGCGTTCCATCTTATTAAGCCAAGGCGACTGTAACAAGAAGTGAGACACTGCCAGACACTAAATTTGTGGTGGTGTGTGTGTGTGTGTGTGTTTGTGTGTGGTGTGTGTGTGTGTGTGTGGTCTGTGTGTGTGTATTTGTATATGTTTGTATGTCTGTGTGTATATGTGCGTGTGTGTGGTCTGTATGTGTGTGTGTGTGTATGTGTGAGAGAGTTCCAGACAAACTGAGATTGCAATATAAACTTTGTCCAAGTCTTCAGCAAGACTTTCAGTGTGCCTCAGCATTTTCTCCACGAAACACCTCCGGTTCCCTCTTACACTCATTCCACATTCTGATGACCTGCCAGACTGGGGTCTGCCTCCATCCCCACATACACCCTTGAATTTATCACACTGACACCAGTGCTCTGCAGCAATTAACAGGGTGCAGACACTTTATTTGCTGTTCCAAAGATTCTGCTACTCCACCCAATGTGCTCAACTGATCACTTCCAGCCACTTAGAGCTTTATATTGGTCCATTCCCACAGCTGCAAGTAATGTTGATTCATGTAGGAAAGGTCTGATCATCATGTCTCCAATAATACCCTGGTTCTAACCCATGACAGCAGCAGGAATCCACCCGTAGCAGCAAGCAGTGGTCATCTATTTCTGTCCATTTCAGACGGAATAGAAATGGAACTGAACCACCCTACCCACAAGAACCCATTTTATTGTTTGATACTATTATTGTCTGTTTGCTTGCTGGCTTGTTTTGATTTTAGTTTGGGGTCTCATTTTTATGAGTCTCCCAGGAGTACTGTGTGTTCCCACACTAATATTGAAACCATCCCTGCTTTCAACATCAGCACAATGTCAAATCTTCCTCTGCTGCCAGAGTCCCTTCATTTGGCCTGCTCAGCAGTTAATGACAAAACATCTTGAACAAGTGCAAATTCGTCACTTTGGTCTGGACAACATTCAAAGGCCAACCAGCAAGGGACATCTTCACACTGTAGTCTCTTCTCCTGTACCCATGCATTTAATATTTCCCTTTAGGAAGATTCCAGGGACTTAAAGTAAATACAGTAAAGTAAATGCAGGTCAGCATTTTGAGATTGAAATGGGCTCCTTGTGCTTCTCATGAAAGCAGATCCAAAGGCACCAATTTTCACATGTGAAAACATAAGAGTAATAATAAGCACTATGAAACATACCCACGACTATCTATGCAGAGATGCAATTTATCTGTATGGCTGCACCAGGGAATTAACTACAGTGGTATATAGGGAACAGGACTTGGGGCAAGATGCAAGTAGGTTTAAATCCAAGGCTAGTTGTTTTAGCCTCTATATGGCTTATTATAATAAATATCCAGAAAAAATACAAATGGGCATGTGTTATATGAACTATGCCACAAAGTAACATAACTTGAAATGTGTAAGAAGGTGAGCTTACTTATTATTTCTTTGAGTGTACAACACAACACCATTAATTAATATTAGCTGCATTGCTTCATATTACCTACATCATATCCAAGATCTCTGAGTCAATCCCCGACATGTGCACTCTATTTCAGTCTCCTTGACTGAGTGTTAATGAATACATACTCATCTGTCGTCTAAGTGTTTTTGAATTGATTTAGAAACTCATACAAATTAATTGTGCTAACAGCAGCTTGAAGGTGGGATGATGGGTTAAGAGGAAGGCCTTGCTAATACCCATCAATGAGCCAATGAGCACCGGGCTTATTCATGTAAGAAGAATGCCAACACAACGACGCAAACTGCTCTTAGTCAGATCAGAGTGCTGTTCCAGTTTTTCTCTATTACCTATTTGTAATGCTCTTTTGAACATGACCTCTTCTGCAACTTCAAAGGGAAGCTATTTGACTTTCCATTCATCTGCGCGGAAAGCAATTTCATTCCAAAACCCTCAATAACAATGTCATGAAGGCTGGTCTATGGATCATTAGCGCTACAAGCTGCACAGGGAGGATATTAGACAGAGCGCTTTAAGTGCAGGCCAGTAATACATTTTAACATTATTAATCACATTACACACACACAAAAATAACACACTCAGGGGGCAGTACAAGCCTGTGGCATTTTTTCCTGAACACAGACAACCATATGGAGCATTGTCAGTCTCGTTCAGCACTAGAAGTATTGCAGGGTATATTTACAGTATACCTTCATGGGACTGTCCTCTAGACTCAATCAAAACCATCAAGTCTAATCTAAAGCAAGTGCTGTTCATTAAAAAACTTCAGATTAATGCAGCAATGTGCAAAGTCAACAAATGTTTTTTCCATTAAATGATTTGGTGGTGTTGCTTGAGTCCAGGGGTCATTTTTGTACCATAGTGCTGAATTAACCTGGGTGTTTTATATCTTTACTATTGAACAGGACTTTTATTTAAGTCAGTCTGGTGGTTTTGCGTGAACCCAGGGGTGAGGCTTCCAATCCTGCACCCATCATTATTTCACCACAGCACTCAGTAAGACGGCTATGTATAGCGCAGCCACTTGACCTACTGACTGGTACACGGTCGAAGAATTCCAGCAGAGCACAAAACTGCACGAAGTGCAAAGGAGTGAACTGTGGTGTTGCATTTGGTCTATTTCCTTTCCAAGTTTGTGTGCAATCTCAGTGTGGGTTACTGTTCGAGTTGACAGATAAGGAAGCCACATGTTGGAGAGCAGAACATTTTGCAGAGTGAGCCCTTTCTCTGGCCCAGTTTGGTCCCTCACTGGAGGCCGTAATGAAGTCCAAATAATGCATTTGAATTCCTCTACCCTCATGCGTGGGGTGGTGAGGTCGTATTGTGCAGAATGCAGACAATCCTCCCGCTTCCTTTCAGATTCCAACTGCAAGTGTAACTGAAGAAATGTGAGAACCAGAGAGGCACATCTGCCTTTCCTTGACCTTCTCCCACTGCCCCACAATGCAACAGCTGGGAGGGGGAGGAGTGGAACACTAAGTCATCCGACACACCCAAGGTCATCTGATACATCAAACATTACACATACACGCGCACACACATAAACACACACACGCAGAAACACTCTCAACTCCCCCATCACCCGACACACCACATATGGCTTGGAAACAGTAGAACATTCCTCCATTTACACATAACATTTTTTCCCCTGAATGGATTCAATGTTCTGTTGTGCATGCGTGCTTGCACACTATCCCTTAAAAACAGGGCTGTTGGTATGACCACCAACAGCTTATATGGCTGAGAATCTTAGGTTATAGGACAGATTGTTCAATGTTGTAACTACCAGAACCACACACGGCTCCTACTGTATGACCAGCTCAGGGTGGAAAAGTATCACACTGGTCACAAGCTTTGCCATTTCAAAACATTTCATAATGGCTTTATGCAGTGTTAACAGTCTCTGGCTGAGGTAAAGGTTGTTACCAGACAGCTCATTAAAAAATACAGTAACCACTGGTACATGCAAAAACCAAATTACTGGGAAAAAACGCAAAAAATGTAAGGGTGACATCCCATTCACAAAGTCTTTTATTAATGCTACCTGGAGCGACAGAATGTGACCCTTTTAAAATATTCCCTCTAAAAACATGTTTCTGTAACCGCTACTCTAAAAATTCAACATTTCCGTGGCTTTCTACGGTACATGAATAACTTGGCTAACATTATATACTGTATGTACTTGAAGATTTTCTCATTCTCTTCTTACATGTAATTGGTGGCTTAAATGGGGAACTGGTCTACATTTTTTTATTATTAAATATCCCAAGGGATTAATACTGTAAGAATGGGTTGAATGTTTAGTCTGTCCTTAATCCTCTGGAATTAGAATGAAATATTTGTGGTGAGGGAAATAAAACACAACAAAGTACATTTTTAGGCAAGCAATAAACCATCAGTCAGAGAGTGATTTCCTTTGTTGGACCAGTAACTCGAAACATAAATGTCTGTAAATCATGGCTGACAGGAAATATGGAGCAGTCAGCAACAAAGAGAAGCAAAGAGGGAGACCAAAGCCATAAATACAGAAACATTGATTTTGCTTAAAAAAATAACGGTATGTATCAGAGAGCATAACAGAAAATTGTATAAAATCAGAATATCACACTTTAACTTATTTTTCCTTTGGCTAGAAACCTCTTAACTAATGCAAAATTCTCATTAAAATAAAGAAAATGTTCCTTGTGTTAGTTACAAAGTAAATGTCAATAGGCCAAATAGAAAAAAACGCTGTTTCTGTGGATAATAAAACAAATAAAGTTAAGACAAAGTCAGTGTTTTCCCACTATCCTCTCCCTGCCCCACCCACCAAACTTCACGTCTGTCCCTCCCTTACACAGAGTAAGCTAGCGTGATATGTCTTTCTGCTCATCACTGAAACATTCAACAACACATGAGTCAACATTCAGCTTCCTCAATAGCTTGTCACAGCCAAGCGGTTTATCCTACGGTGCATAGCCAACTGATTAAAAATGGCTTTGACGTGAGCCATATGTCTGTCCTGTGTGGTGTGGTCGGCTGGGAAGATTTGACATTTTCACAGGGATTTATATTACAGCTGCCCAGCCTAGAACACGCTGCCCAGATTCCAATGGATACCACACCATGTTTTTTTTTTTTGGGAGGGAGAAATGAAAACATCAGGTGACTCTGTTTCCATATTCCAACACTGCCACATTGCACTGCAAACTGGCCCTTCAAAGCAGCACTGAGGTGAATTGCATGACAGCTCCTCAAATATGTGTGGGTACCTCCATACTGTTTTCCAAGCCTCGAAATGTTTTTCAGTCTTTTCCCATTGAAGAATTAGCTCTCGCTCACGGCTAATTAAAACTACATTTCAGCAGAAAATAAAACAAACTGCAGACAGTAGACAGTGGAGTAAACAGAGGAATAGACAGTGCCTAACAATGCTATAGAGATACACACCTCTCTTAACACCTAAACACTATAAAGATATTCAATATATTCATAATCAGAGTAAACAAACACACGCAAATAGTATAAACTTCAAGCAATGGATCAATTTTCTTAGTATGTCCTTGTACTTCACAATATCCTCCACTAATGTAATCATAACATTTAGCTTGAAACAACAACCCAAGGGCAACCAACTTTTATCTTCAAAAGTGTGCCCCAGTCAACGCTAACAAAACATGAACATGTGTTATTCCGAGGATAGATGATCCTTCATAAAATGTATTGTCTCAGATGTTGTAACTTAAGTGCCCTGAAGGGATTTACTTATAAAACCAATGCTAAAACAGCTGTTTAACATTTAAGAGGGTTGCTATTTTTGGCCCAGCAACTCATCCTAACTACCTATCTAATGTAATCACTGAACTTCCCTCTGAAAATTGCAGAAAAAAACACCTTATGCCTCTCAAAGGAAGGTGGTTGAGTCTTTGAGGATTAGTGTATTTAGACCCACCTGTAGCGGTTTTCAGTGAAATTGTATCATGAGTATGATATTAACTTATCCAGTGATAAAGTGTGGAAGGATAGAACTCAATCCCACAGCTTTGCGGTTCAGCCTTATTGTGGAAAATGCATTTAAGGGAGTTTCTCAGCCCTTATGGAACATCTTGCTTTTATTTTTGAGCTGGGATAAAAGTGCAACTGTACAGCACGGGACATAATTCCACAATTATGTTCAATATCTGACAGCTTCATGAGTCCCTCAGTTCTGCCTGCCACTGATACAGTCACGGCACTTCATTCAAACATGCTTAATAATGTATGTGGTATCAGTTTCACACAAACACTTAGCCATTAAGCGATTTGTGAGAACCAACCTTTTTTTTAATGAGGAAAAACTCCCAGTTTTCAAAATGCTAATATTCACATCACAGCAGAAGGCAAGAGATCACAGAAGATCACTTTGCAGAATTGCAAAGGCACAGGCCGTACAAAAACACTTTAAGTGATTGAGGAAACAGCAGAGACACGTGCGTGACCTTGCCATGAAATGTGTAACTCAATCATCCTGCATCAGGAGGTTAGTCGCATCCCAGAGAGCCGGCGTGATCTTCCTTGGCACTTACTCTGAATGAAGGCCATTCTCTCTGGTCCGTTTTCTGTGGTCCAGTTACCAGCAAACACTCGTACAGCTATGAGCTTCACTAAAGCCCCACAGTCACATGATTGCGTTCTTAGACAGCCAGGGAATATGTGGAGGGAACTGAATAAAACAAACAAGGACATCATTTGATCGCCACTATGCGTACAATGGCCCTCTTTGTGATCGGGCTGCTCTCCGGCTTCAACATGTCACAAACAGACATTCCTTTGCATACCATCACTGCAATACTACCAGCTGTGGTGCTTATATGATTTTACACATGAACGGGTTTTAAAAACTTATTTCATCTTACCTGAATGAAATTCTTGTGAAGGCTCTCTGTCAATGCCACCGCTACTGTTAGGGTAGTGCAAGAGCCGTTTTACATACAATGAGGAGGATAAGTATGTTTCATCACATGAAGGTTCACCTTTACGAGAGGAAATGAAATGCATGAACTGGCACCAAACTGCAGCTTTCATGATGCGACACAGCTGAGGGAAATGTAAAGATGTTCATAAGAGAAACCCGACTCCTACTTCACCTGGCTCCTGAGGCCTCTGACCTCACAGAGGGGATCAGCTGAGGCATGGTGCGATATTCCTTCTGTCATGCCCGCGCAAACAGGCCAGCACAACAACTCTGCCCTCAGCGACATGCGCACACTGGGACATAGAGACCCTTACAGCCGGCGGCATGCCTACACATGCATACATGCATACAAACACGTGCATACACATATAGATGCGCACACGCGCGCACACACACACTTATGCATGCACACACCAGCGACCTGAAAGGACATGACATATCAACCCAGCTCTAAGAGACAGAGGGGTCCTCTGGTTGCTCTGTTCTCACATGGGCTACAGCTCTGCCACAGGGAAGATCGTCTAAGCACTGTACCAACCACTGTCTGGGACAACTGAGGAGCGCCACCATTTGGAGGCAAAGAAATTTACATGTACTACTGTACAAATATATCAGTCTTATATCAGTCTTCTGATAACACTTGTACTCATGTAGCTACCACTGTCATGTATGACCATAAAGCCTGTCATTGGAATCACTGCAAACATAAAACTTGAGCAAACCTGGTATCTGTATAGTCTTGGCAAGCATTAATGTTTCCTATAGTAAATAAAATTGTGCTATTATAAAACTAACATTATATTTACATATATATTTATACAGCCATAAGGCTACTGTAATATATAATGCCGCACAACCCCAAATTGTGTATACTTGCAAAGCATTAGCAGAATTCGTTCCATATAACATTAAGTGCACAATTGCCTAAAATGCTAATACAATATGAAGGCTAGTTAAAAATATACCTAAACATTGACATTGAAAGCCTTACAAGGACAGACCAAGGACACACAATACTATGCTTTCACATGGGGACAATTATTAGACTCTTTCATTTTCACAAGTTATTGAGAAAAATGGAAAGTGTGAGAGATGGTCTATTTGGGTGTGGAGCCTGAAACCAGAAAAGCAATCATTCCTGCCTGAGACAGTGGCAGCTGCATCTTTGAAAAGAAGCATTGTGCAGAAATGTGTTGATAAAACAGTGGAAACAGTAGCAGAATGCAAGATTTGCACGCAAAGCTGGGACGTCCAGCTCCAGACCTCCAGCTCTGCACCACAACACATGCAGCTAACACATGCAGACAAACCATGAGAGCGGAGGCATAGCAATGGATGACGAAGGAAAGCAAACGTTTCACTTGCTTGCGCAGCCATGCTTGTTCAGAGTTAAACACTGAGCTCTTTCCTTCAGTTACTGTAAGCAGTTTCATAAAAGGTGAGTTATTAGACAAATTCCCAGCTTAGTATAAATACCTGATGTTTGTAGGATTGTCAAGTGTCCATCTCTCTGTTGAAGTGTTTCGATCAGACTACCCCCTCTACTTGGTAAGATTTATTTTGCATGGGTCTACCATTGCCAGCATGTTCTGAGTTTTGCTGTATGCAACTCTGTTTTGGGCTGGAAGGGACATTTCCAATGATCCTTTGACATCCTTTTGGTAGAAAAGCTGACAGCATTTGCCAACAGTGTAAGCTTCATTCATTTTATAATCCACTTTGGAATTGTTTCAGCAGTTAATGCTTTTTGGTTAGTCCCTATTATAACTCCCCCAACACCCATGGTTATGCCATAGTGCCATCACAAGGTCCCAGCAAATAAATACACACCACTCATCCTCCCCTCTATAAATGTCTTCTATTGATCTACTGGTATGTCTGTCTATCTATCTATTTTATTTCGTAAAATACCGCTATATATATAAACAAACGCACACATACATATAGTAGTAGTTCAATAGTTCTATAGTAGAATTCAGCCTGCTCTGCAGCCATAGCCCCCTGCAGATTATTAACCTTTGCAGTAATGGGATCATGAAGCGTAGATAGGCTCATTTAGTGGGTAGATATTTACAGCACGAGGGATGGTGTCGGCACACTGGCTCATGCTTTTCTACCAGTCTAGGCCATAAATGCTGAAAATCTCACACTGTCAAACACACTGGATCCAGGGGGCTCTACATTCATTTTATGACTTAATGGCTGACAGGGCTTGTATCTGCATTGAAAAATAAACATTCAGAGTATTCAGGTACCCAGTTAAATAGTTACTGGACTGGCCAGTGGTTTGCTGGGGCAAAAGCAACATTTGTGGTCAATAACGCTAATGTGCTGGGGTTGCCCCAGTTGCAGTTCCATCCCACAGTTTGAAACAAAAACATAAGGCAGTTTATTATTTTGGACCGCAGCTGTCAGGCAAGTCTGAGTCAGTATTATTGGTCTGACAGCAAGAGAGCAGTGGTGTGCATCGGTACTGGTAGTAAAGGTTTCAGGCCTGAGGGTCTGTCATTTGAACCTCAGGTGAAACACTGAATAAGGTTTACCTCATATGATCCACTATGTATGCCACAGTGCAAGTGGTTTATGAGATAAGTATGATATAACACTGTAAGTCGCTCTGGATAAAAGTCTGCAAAGCAAATAAATGATGGAATAATGTCATGACAGAAAGCTCACAGTACAACAGCTTTTAACCTGACACTGGCATTGCAAACTCTGATACTGCAATTGCATAACTGACAGATACTATTTATGTGATTATAAAAACAGTCATTGCTAAAGCTGGTGTGTGGCAGACTGGGATCATTGCCCCCTGGCTTCTGGAGAAACGACCACTTTCACTTCCAAAAAACTCTGCTTGTCATGGGTTAAGACACATATATCACACCACCAAGTATTTCAGATGGCAATTATTATCTGACTTCTCTCGTGACACAGAATGTCATTTATTCTACCATATTATTCATTGAGTTATGATACCACCTACACAAATTCCACGTTGGTTACCTTGTGTGTTCAGATTGTGATAATCTGGATACTGAACAATAATCTGAATAACAGAGGCCAAATCTGAGTGGCCAAGAAATGCATTGACCTGCTCTTTTTAATTTCTTTCTCTAAATTCTTTAAAACAGGTAAATTAATTGGCAACAAGACCTAAAAATCAGGGCTTACGCCTCAGTTCTTTTCATTTGTAAATATGAAAGTGAACTGGAAGTGGCCAGCTCTCTGTTCTGCGAGGTGCACATTGCAGAAAAAAAAGAAAGTCGTTTTGCATGATCAGGCACAATAACTCCAGCCTCAATTCTACAGGGTAATGCGGGGCAAGAGACACTGCAGCAGTTTCCTCTCGCCTTCCCACTGACACGAGGTGAAATATCCCCACAACAACTGAGGCACCAGATAAATACCAAGGGCAGCACTGCAATAAGAATGCTAACAGTGCCCTTCAGGATGTAAACATCACATCACCTCTGCTTCAGAATGTGTGGTATTGTACCCATACCATTGTAATCATAACCTTGAGACCCCGTGTCATAAACAACCAGCAATAACCAGCAATGTCCCAAAAGTCCACACATTGGATGCTAAGTTTGAGAACAAAAATAAAACAAACTAATAATTACAGACTCAGAGGAAAATGTGAAGCCCATTTACAGCACTCACACAGGCGTAGGTTGATGGCTTCTTGATCAGCTTCAATGCACTGCATTACAGTCAATAATACATTCAAGAAACGAGGTCATTCTTCACACCAACTGATACTGCCATCAAGCTGATGTCAGGGTAGGTTAACTGATTTCATAGCACTGTGCTGGTCATCTATGTTGGTAACCTATAGGAACACAAATAGCATGGGGACCTGCTTTCAAAGTCCTTCTGGATAAAAGCATATGCCACATGAATAAATGTAAATGTAATCAAGAGGAAGAGATTAGGATGCCATGATGGATCAGGGTCCCAGGGTATCCTAATATGAGCCAAAAATACAGGACACTCAATAGGCAAGGAGGCTTCCACCGGGGAGATTTTGAAATGTGTCTGAGAGTGACAGTACAGGCATAAATCCAGGAAACCGCCCTGCTAGTGTCTCTAGAGTTCACATATCAGAGGCACGACTTCCTGCCAGAGTGATATTACATGTGTTTTATAAACAGAACTGGAAGTGCTACTCATTAAAATAGGATAAGATTTCTGTTTTAGCTAACGTGAGGTGCAGCACTCCAGCTGGGGGTGGGCTCAAACCCTCAACTCTGACAAACACAGCGTAACCCTCACAACCACAAGTCACTTAAGGTAAAAGGAAAACACCTCCAACCTGCCAAGTTAAAAGCACTATTGTACTAGCGTGGGAGACTTGACAACCTCTTAGCACTGATGTCTGACTATGACTTCTTTGGCAGTCATACACGAAATGAGGTTTGCTACATGAATGCTTTAGAGACCCGGTCTTTCTCATGGTAATATGGAGTACAAAAGTGAAACTACATTCATAAAGGATCGTACGAACGGGACAACCTGAATTAATGTTGCCAATGAACCAATCAATAAAGCACTCAAACCATCAATCATGACCGATACACTAGCGATCTCTTCACTTCCATATATCCAAATATATAATAGTTCGAGTACTTTTTGTAGAACGATATAGAATGCCTGATGCTGATTGAAACCTTCTAAAACCTTCAGATGACAATATACCATTAAAGAATCAACAGGTTTGATGATAGCAGTCGCTGCTTTAGATCAAACACAACACGCACGCACTTCACATCAAAAGCTGCGGGCTCTGCTTGCATTGAACAGGTTGTAAAAGTACAGAAATTATTCGTTCATCTAACGAACTATAAAGGAACAGGAAGGGTTAAATACTTTGCACCATTTATATATCCGATTTATTGCAATGTCTTTGACAAGGAGGGGTGTTAAGCTATTCAATATCAAACGATTACATTAACGTAAAATAGCTCATTTTTCTACAGAAAAGCCACTAGGAGAGCCATTTATAGAACATTTCCCCAAGGTCAGGATGGTCAAGCATTTAAATGAGAATGAAACAACCCGCGAAAAGAAAAACCAAGTTCTTACTGTTTAATTTCGGGCTCCCTTTTCTTTCGCTTTGAGGCGGTAGGTCTGCAAACTGCACCCGGTGTCCTGACATTTTCAATTTTCAGCACCTTTTTTACCTCACGGGCAGGGTAGCACCGCGCGCGGTCCCTTTATAGCAGTTCTTCTAAAGTGTTCAAAAACTAAAGGTATTAATCTGTCTCGTTTAGAAACTGCTTTCTCTTGCACAGGCACTCATCTAGCTTAGTTGACTCTTAATTCTCCCTACTGTCTCTCGTTTCCCCCTCCTTGCTATTTCTGTCCGAGTAGTTGCGGTGAATGCCAATACTGCAGTACCGTAGCTGCTCAGTCTATGCTCCGGAAACAACGTCTCCCATCTCACCTGACAGTGTGGTGGCTCGGGTTGAGCAGGACCATAAGCATTTCGGGAGGGGACCGAGGCAGTATCGAAAGAGAGATGGTTGAGTGTCGAGGAAAAAAAAACTTAGATATTCACATGACTGCAGGCATTACGTCACCACATTTTAAAACCGCTGCTTCTTAGAAAAGGAAGAAAATTGTTACAATGAATTGGGCTTGCAGTAAATTGATTGATGTCTCCTTGAGCGCAGGGAAGCAAGATGGAAAGGGATTACTGTCTTAACTGAAAATTTAAAAAGTTGGTCTTTGCTCAGAAAGGCGGGTAACAGTCATTTAAAATCTTTCCAACGTTGCAACGTTCCAACGTTAATAACAATTGTATAATTTTAGATACTTTCACCTGCAAAATACCACACAAGCCATTCATTGTGAACGCTCGATAATCACGTGGGTTTAACATACAGCGGTTTTACACTTCCAGACAACCATATTTGTTCCTTATTAGAAGCGTCTGTTTTTAAGGTTTAGCATCCATATCATGATGAAAAATGCCATTACAGATGACCTTTTCTTCGATTTTGTTACGTGAAGCAGCAACAGGGAGAAGTACAGAATACCAGTACCCTAGTCCACGTCCTTAGTGCCAAGCACAGGGATTTTAGGTAGCAATGAGAAAAAACGCACTGGCATCATAGCGGAAACTCCAACCGGACTCTAGACCTGACAATCATTTTCTATAAGGCAGACTGTATGTTGATGCGCATCGTCTGCAAAACTTTACATATGCTGTGGTGATTCTATATTCTCCATTTTGAGGCTCACAAATTACATTTCATGTTATTTCTCCTGAGACGCTGCTCTTCTTTAATAGTTTTTCATAGTTTCTGAGCCATGATAGAGATTATTGAACCTGTGGCGTTTGAAACATTAGTTTTAGAATGAGATGGTTCAGCTACAACGGATACTTCATTTCAGGCCTCTAGCAGTTATATTTATACGGGTAAATGTCACGCTAACTTTAGCATCAGGATGTGTCTCTTATTAGTCTGAGAAAAAGTGCATCATACTGAAAATATTCTGGACATTGTGAAGCTCTGCGTTTAAAAGAGGAAATGGAAAATAGGCGCATGCAACAGAATGTCATTTTCGTGAAGATGACATATAAAGTACTCCATGGATGCAGAGAAAATTTTTAAAAATGCATACATCAACCATTCTTTCAAGTCTCTGGCTTCATGCACACCCAACTAAAACTTGGGCATGCAACCAGCATAATCTTTACCATCATTTATTCTTCTTCTTTGCATAAACCTTTATCCATTTCTAAATGTAATTTCTTTAGGCACCAAGATATGGTACCAAAGCTCACATCTTGCTTGAGGGTACAACCTCAATACCCTGTTCAGGATCCACACCTACAAGACCAGTTCAGTAACAACTGTGCCACCGTGCAGCTGAAGAGAATGAATAGATTAGGATAAAAGATGAGTATATACTATTATAACTTACTATAACTAAAAATAAATAGATAAAAACTCTTGTGCTTGTGTAAGGAGTGTTAGTGAGGCTCCCTACTGTTCTAAAATTAAAGAATGCAAAGATCCCCTGACCACAGGAGCAACACCACTGTGACGTTGTGTGAAACATGCTGTCAGACTCCAGCTGGACATAAAACGATGGAAAAAAAAAATGAATTAAATAAGAGAAAATTGAACAAACAACTTACCTAGCAGTGTGAGGTAGGCCCCCAGGCACTGCTGACTTGGAGCCAAGTCTCTAGCAATGCGGCTATAGCCCTGCTTCCCAATGTCAGAGAGGGCTAACTGCTCAAGCGTTTCTCTACTTGCTAACCTACATCCACTGATGTGCTGTGGACAAAAAGGCACATTAATCCCTTTTGCTAAACATCAATACTTTCTTCCTTCTGATTTATTATAGCCATTTAAAGCTTTACCCAATACCTCTGTGATATGTAACAATTTACTATTCAGTTTTGCAAAAAAGGGCAATGCAAATGGAAACAATTGATTTGGTGCATCTTTGAAAAAAGGAACATTTTTTCCTGATGTACTGGCAGAGATTTTATGCCTTATGTCAGCTGTTGTTAACAAATTTTCTAAGAATTTCTGCTCGGTTAAAAGGTATTCTACCTTGATTGAGATGAAGTGAGCAATAAGGAAATGTGTTGTTTTCCGAGCAAGTTAGCTCTGAAATATGAGAGGACTGACTATGGGAGCTCGGAAATATGAGAGGATTGACTGTGGGTATATGCAGATGTATCTGGTTCATTCACATTCTACACTAACATTATAACCACTGAGACTTATTCTGTGCTTATTTACCTTCCATATGATTACTGTGAGTGAGGAACTGCAGTAAGGCAAGTCGTCCTTAGAGAATAGCAAAAAATCAATATATGTACAGTAAAGGCTTTTCACAATACACTGATGTTGTGATAGCAGTCAGCATTGTAGTGTACCATCTGCTTTGTACGTGGACAGGAAGCTTCCATTGTGAGTCCAAGTATAAATGAATAACCCTGATCTGAGTCATCTATCATGATTGGGAACACTTAAGGTCCAGCTGTCAAATCAAATAAGATTAATTGAAAATAAGCTCTATCGGGTCTGGAAAGATACACACACCTTGCCAAAGCATCGTTTGCTGGCTACAGTGTGAGATGCTCAACTCTTAATCAGTGCAACTTGGCAGCCTCGCCTACACTGCTTGTCATTTTCATGCTTGTGTGATTGGCACCCATTTTTAATTATACTGACACTTACCAAGGAGATCTGTGTGTTACTCTGTACCTTCAAATGGAAAGGCTGTGAAGAACACAAACTGAAATACAGCATGGTGACAATGTCATCATGTAAGATTTGTTATTGTGAGGTTATTTAGGTACATGGAGTCACAAAGACAATCTGAGATAAGCTTAGGACATTTTTGTGGGATCAAAACAGCTATTGCAAGGTTAAAGAGTACATGCTTTTTTGGGGAAACAGAATGCAAGCGTCCTTGAATCCTTAGTTTGTTTATGATGTCAGGGGACACACTCAACTGTCTTTCTCTCTGCTCAGAGGAACATAGCCAGGAGGACTCAGGGGAGTCATATGGAATTAGACTTCACAGTATTCAGTGCATAACGGATATTTGTAGAGTCACAGCAGTGATAGCCTTGACAGTCATTTAAAATGTCTGGTATGGGAAATACTGAAATACTTCACTGCCTGGTACAGGTTGTCGACGCCTGCTTTACCAGTCTAATGCCAGCTTAAAAATATCTCCGTTCAATAAAGGAAATAATTTAAACAGTCTCAGAATGAGTCCACTGTCATTTAATCCCTTTAAAAAAAACTGTTGAACGAATTAACCAAATTGAAGGGATCTTTTTAAAACTCTGACTTTCATAGGAGCCGGACAAAATTGGTGCATCCTGTTTTCAGGGCTGTATAGATGCATTGACAGCAGTGCTGTCAGTGGAATGATGTCCACGCTTAGGCGAGCTGCAGCGTCTTAGTGCGGGCTGGCACTACCCTGCCGTTTAGCAAATTCACATGTGTATCACGGTGCTTAGAGAGCTGAGCCCTCCTACCCAACTGTGCAAGCCTTCCCTGAGCCTCAGCCCCTGCCTGCTTCAGCAGATTTGTTTGCTGTGCCTTGTTACTTGCATGTTTTTCTCTCCTATAATATTGTGCAGTTATCTGGTCAAAGCCACGCATATGCAGAAACATACCTGGGGTGCCATCTAGTGAAGAGATCATACAATATCATTCTCATCACAGGAACTGCTTCTGCTCCATGAGGATACAGAACTCAAGTTTTCTACTGTATATTCAAACACAAAACCTCTGAGAAAAAAAAAAAAACACAGTATTGTGTCTGGAAACATTGCCTCTCTGTCTTACACAATTCCCTCCTTATGAGTAATAAAAGTGTCCTGTGGTGTTTTTCCTGTTCTCATGGTTTTATATTAGCCTTGGTTCTGTTCTGTTTTATTCAGCTCAGGCATTCCCTCACTCCAGGGCTATATACTTGCTTAACCATAAGTTTGAAACATTTCGCTCCCCTGCCATTCATTTTTTATTGGCATGATGAAGCTTTAGCTTAACTCACTGTCAGAACACAGTTATTCAAAACATGTTTTTTTGCTGTTAGATACTGTCAAAAGTAGCAAAAGATCTTTTCCAAATGTTACTATTTTTTCTTTCTTTGTCCTTTGTTCAGATCCTCTGGGGTCAATTTGCCATCCATGTAAAGTCATATTGCAGTCAGCCCACTGTGTTTTTGGCGTGTAGTGAATGGGTCACATGCTAAACTAATCTCTTCATGGAGTATTGAGCAATTGTTTAAATCTTCCCTCCCCAAATAGTAACAACAGTTCTCTCTCCCTCCCAGGATTCTCTGGCACCATACAGCAGAGTAACAGTCAGGGAACGGGAGACACACCCTTCCAGTGCTACAGTGAAATCACTTTGAAACATTCAGTACAAGGAAGTGGTAAGAAAGGAATTTCCCCAGTACTGCAGGTTCTGTGTCTCTCTGGATGTAAGCTAACGGAGGACTCTATGAAGTGCTGTATTCAGTAAATGACGATAAAAACCAGTAAACGACAGTAAATGGCTTGATTAAATAAAACTGCAATGTGATTTGTGCCTAGCTTTCAGTTACAAATTAAACCAAGTGCTAATTTTAGTGTGAATTGTTTCTTTCATTTTTTGATTCATTCCAGACAACGCTGAACTTATAATGCTATGCAAGAAAACAATGCTAGAAAGAGTTTAAAATAGTTCATGAAACTTAAGGACCAAGCACTTTGTAGTTATAGTGAATCAAGTACTAAGTCTAATGATTAAATGTGTCATGAATAGATAGATCATTTGTCCTGTTCTCAGATAAATTCCTTAATAACTGATGATAATCATAAAAGTGCTGGCCAAGAGTAATGCAACATAAAGGATGACCACACCATGGATTTTCAGGGATTCTAAATAATAGTAATACACATAAAAATTAAAGGATATGACTTTAGTGTTTTATTTATAATACTGATACAAGCTCAAGTTCTTATATATTGTATGTGTATATTCTTGTATGTTGTTTCAATTTTGCTAGACTTATTTCCTGGAGGAGCAAGTTTGATGCAAAGCAAATTTCTGTGCACGACACACAATAAAGAAATTTAATCCAATCTAATCTAATCAAGAGCATTAACCACACCAATCAGACTTTCTTTTCTCTGCAGAATACCCACGCAGACCACCGATATTTGTTTCTGCCTACAATGACCAACAGAAAAAATATAGCTAATTTTGTTGAGACAGCGCTGTTAAATGAAATTACAGTTTCAAGACAATAGAGTACAGTTTTACAAACCAGCCCACATTTTTCAAAACTATCATCCATAAGGCTATTTTTGAAAGCTTTAGAGAGACCTCGTAGCAATGTTTCATTTTAATGTCTCCATAATGTTGACCACAGAGTGGCAGTGTGGAGCATATACATGCATTTCCCGCAAAAAACATGTAGGGACAAACTAAATCTAATTGTGATACACTTTTTCTTGAACATTGATCAACACATTTGCATTGTAACAAACATAAAGTTTTACTTGAGTAAAGTATAGTATGACTACAGTAACCACTGAAATCTATGTAAATGCTCTGTATGGTAGAAAAACAAAAAGTAACGCAAGTTTGGCTTAAAGATGTTACTCTAAATTGAAGTTAGATTTGATCTGGGCATTGGAAATGTTACACCAGCACAATGTATCCTAATTAAATTATAGCATGTTTTGACTGTCCCCCCTCCCTCTGTCTCTTGACTATCCCCCCTACACATTCTGTGCATTTTTGGGTACATTTATTGTGTTCATGCAATCAAACATTTACCAATTAAAATGTCAGTCCATCGCAGATGATTGCCTGCTGAAAAACAGCTGGTGTGTCCTCACTGAATTATACTCGCCACTAGATGGCTGTCTGAAACAACACAAAGATGGAGTTGAGTTACTGCTTTATCCACTAAAATAGTCAGTCTTGTCAAAACCTATTTAAAACCAAAATATATATATTTTCACAATTAAATGTGTATTAAATTATGTATTTGAATTTATGTATTTAATATCATATGTTGAAATTCATCATGAATAAACACACTTGCTAAATAACCTAATAATACAAGATAAAAAAGATTTTTGTAACTCCATTTCTATCTTGAATTAAAACAAGTCAAAGCATTGTTTTAAATATGACTATGACTGGTCACTCATTGAAAAGGTATTCCCGGTGAAAAAGTTTTGACTTCTAGTAAGACCATTGTGGATCCTGGGGTTTGACCACAGTTTCAAAGTCTTGAACGTAGAAAAGTCTTGCATTTGACCGTTTGCCGGTTTTATACAATGCCAAGACTTTATGTTCTTGTTTTCTGCATTAATGCTTCAAATTGCACAGAGCATGGTTATGTAACTGTTCTAGAAAGTCATCTGGGAGGCCAAGGTCAATTAGTTCCAAAGAATTTATATTTTCTCATTTTTTTTCCCAGTTGAGGAAATACATTTCCAGATGACTCTTCTAATTTCTACAAGGCTGCTTCCCTGAGGAGACAGTTTTGGGCCCTGGTCTCTCAATATTTAATCGTGTTTTGTGTGACAATCTGTTGCCACAGTGTAACTGATGTCAAAGCAACCCAGTGGCTCCAGCCATGTCCGATGGCCTTGGCCTAGGAATCTTATACATTACATTACATTATTGGCATTTTGCGACTTTCCATAGGTTACAGGTTTTTTTACATGGTACCCATTTATACTGCTCTATATTTACTGAGGCAATTCTGAGTTAAGTACTTTGTCCAAGGCTACAGCAGCAGTGCCCCACTGGGGAATCGAACCAGCAACCTTTCAGTTATGAGTCCTACTCCTTACCACTATGCAACACTGCCACCCTGCTTGCTGCTGTCTGCTGTCAGAGGGGCCCTCATGTCTTACTCCCATGAGTGCAGAGTTAGCAAACAGAATTCACTCAACCAGGCAAGTCTTTTGTGTTGACTCAGGATTCTGTGCAACTTTGGTGACATTTTGGATTGATGCCAAAATATGACAGATCAGTTTCACTTGGCAGTGTGTCTAGTCCATTTTTTCTTTAAATGTGAATGGAATGTATAAATATCCATACAGAAATGAAATGTTATATATTGAAAAATATGATGTTCAAGAATGCATTGGCAATACAATTAAAATATATCAATCCAAATCAGAAACAACATACCAAAACAGCAATAATTGACATGTTTTAAATATATTGACTGAGCTAAAAACACATATTCTTTAAAATACATCATCAATAGTTTTCAGTGGAGGATACCGTTGAGTAGTAATGATTGAAATGGATTTTGATGACTTCAGCATCAGCTGTTTCATTACAGCATATACTACGTTCATAATGCAAAGTGTTGCAGATATACAGCTGCAAACAAGCGTTCAACACTTCAAACTCGTAGTGAAAACTGTATGAAAGGAGCGGCTGCTTCGGGGGAGCTCTCAACCGTAGTCATATGGACGCTGCTATAGTTAACAGTTTGATATTGCCTCTTAACTTAAATCTGATTTTGAGAGGGTTCAAGTGAGGCTTGGACCATGAAAGGGAACACATGTCTGATTGGTAGATTTTCCTTTTTCAGACACCAGGCTGTTTAAACAGACTGTATTTTATGCTTCTGGGGATTACACTATTTTAATAACTTCCTCATTGTGCAGCAATAAATGCCATCAGAATGCATTGCAGATGTTTGGTTGTCACTGGCGATGTTGTTCTTGTGTATTAAGCTGAACAGGCTTATGCAGTGAATGTGTCTAGTATACTTAAAAGGACATAACTCTTGAGTCTGACTGTGAGAATTCAATCTAAATCTGTGAGTATATTATTTCCTCCCATGGTGCCAGTAATATGCAGCTTATGCTTCCAGTGAATGTAATACTATCGTACTGAGCCTATTGCTCTGATCTGTCAGTACAGGTAGCCACAGAAGGGTCAACAACAAAATCTGCCTCCTAAGTTTATCACAGCCTTTGAGCTGTGCGGTCATAACCCTGCTCTGGGGGTTGATAGAGTTTGGCTTAGGTATGGTGAAGTATGCCATATTATTTCCCTCCCTCCTTTATATAATACTTGAATTTATATTTTCTGCAAAAGTACTTACTATTCAGTACTTTTATGTGTCAAATTCCAAGACTTTATTGGTCACACCTTACATTTCAGTGGTCTCGAATCAGTGTAAATACACGTTTTATATAAGTGACAGGCAGTTACAAATGTGCCATTGCAATAATGGCTTATGGCTTTCCATACAGTGAACTCTGCATTTACACTACATGTAATTCTGTTGTTACAAGACCACTATGTGAATCATTTAACCCTCCTATTGTCTTAAGAAATACTAACACCTATTATTTTTGGGTCACTATGACCTGGGGTCCAATTTATCTCATAACTCAACTAAACCTTTGAATACAAATGTGAAATTTGGCACAATGTTACAGCTATAAGTGTAGAATACAACCAAATAGTCATAAACAAAAAAAGCTGTTTTGTTAACTCTCTAGCTCCCCCCAAAGGGCCCATGCACTGCGAAAGCATGACAAATGTTTTGTATATAGGTAAAATTGTCATAAAATTCCCCAAAATACAACTCTTGGTCTTTTAAGATGTAATAGATTCTGATATTTATGAATTGAAACTCTCTCAACATAAATTAAGTCGATAGGGCCCCCTTTTGAAGTAGCCGACTATAACATCTGAATGTTCAAATTTTGTAAGAGAAAGAAGATAAAGCCACAAACTTATGAATGCCAATGAAACTATCTACAGACATATTTAAACTAAGTCAAGGAGGTTGTGGTTCTGTAATATTACCATGAACACATCTATACTGTCCAATGGAAGCGTGTGAATTGGAATTTTCTCTTTTTTTGCTTCTGCCAAGACAAGTTGATTTCAAGGCTGATAGCAAAATTTTTGAGTTACTGCTCTTTCCAACATCCATATAATCCAAACATACACTCATTCAAATGAATAATAGACAAATAAGAGCTGGTCTTAGTCTAATCTCTCACCGTTGGCCTTCCTGTTATGGTTGGACCTCACAGGGATTGGTACAGCCCCTATCAGTATTGCTCAAATGATCACTGAGACACTCAAGCTACCCCACCTCGACAAGGTGCCTGCTCTGTATTGGGGTAGGTATGGGTAGGTAGGGTAAAGGGATAGTTTGGTAAAGTTTGGGGGGGAGGGGTGGTTTTTTATTGTATTTTTTTGTTTTTTTTTTTGTAGTTTTTTTACATGCAGCTCCTCTTATTATACAGTGTGTTGACAGTGTGTAGAAAAATCATGAGATGTTATTTCAAACACATGACTGGCAAAAGTTGTAAGCATGTGTTTGCATGTTGCTTGCATCACTGGCAGATCATTGGGGTTTTATTATCAGACCCTGTGCAAAGATGACATCATGCACGTTTTGGGGCTGGTGTCGGCACTAGCTTTGGTGTTTGGGCACATCTTTTTCTTGCCTGAATCACCAGCGATGCCGATGTTACATTACATGGAATGCGCTCCCTCTGTGCCATGACAGGTGCCACAAGATCTTTCCCTAACTGTTCAAGGAAAAGTCTACGCTTGTGGAAGGTCAACTTCTGTGCTGCTAATAGCTGAGCATGTATAAAATGTCAAGTCAATCATTAGAGGTCAGGGGGCATCAGTGGTTTTGATACAGTATGGAACTACAGTATGGAAAAACATGGAAATTGTGTACTGCTAGCAATCTAGCATGCTAAACTACCATGCTGTCAGTACTGAGGCATATTAGCTGGTTTTGTTTTTCTTTTCCCCGTCCATGTGCTCTTGTTCACTGTTTCTCTGTGTTCCAGCCCTGCCCTGCTCTCCGCCCTGTCCCCACCCATCTGGTTACCTGATTGTCTCCACCTGCCTCCCTGTATCCCATCTCCTCATCTGCCCAGCCCTATATCTTCCCAGCTTGTTTCTTGTCTTGTTGCCAGTTCGTCTCAGTCTTCTGTTTCGCTAGTTGCCGTTTGTTTTCGTGTCTGCCTGCCGGTTCTGTTGCCTTGCCTGTTTTTCTCGACTTTGTTTCCTCAATCTGCCCTTTTGGTTTTGGTTGCCATGTCTTCTGGTTTTGGTCTCTGCCTGTTTTGACTATGATTTTTGGATTACCCTCTGGATTTAATAAACTCCTTGTGCACCAGTCTTCCTGTCTGCGCCTGAGTCCCTGCCTGAGTTCTGACACATGCATGCTAATATCTTTGAAATGGGTCTAGTACCAGGTATTCATGAGGAAATACTTGATGAGTTTGTGACAGAGCTGCTCATAAAGACAGTTCAACATCAAAAGTTATCTCGGGTCATACTGACCCTAAGACAATAGGCGTTACTTTTTTTGTGGCAGCTACACTGAAAATGAAAATTTCCATTTTTGGGGTCATTTTAGGAAGCTACATAGGAGGCCATGTACTTAGATTAATGTTTTATATCATTTTCTTAGGTTTGAATATGATTTCAGTTCATTATGACCCCAGGACAATAGGAGGGTTAATCAATGGACCAAGTATTTTTCTGCAAAGTGTAAGAAGGAAATTTTAATATAGCATCATCTTGGCAGTAAAATCCAGAACTTAAAAAAAATGTACATGGCCACCTTAGTGGTTATTTGTGTTACTGCCAGTTTCTGTTTTACATTTTTTCAGGGTGAAGACTTTAAAAAGCCTCTTGGTTGCTAGAATGTGGGTGGTTTAATATCATTTCTGCCAAAGAGTGTTTGCTCAAGCTGAGGCTGACAAGCAAAAAACTAGTATAAAAATGCAGTGAGGGAAATTCCTCAAAACCAACTTCCCAAAATAACACTAAAACAAAGTCCTGGCAGTGACAGTATTGAAAGGAATTGTATTTACCTAACACTTGACTTCAGAAAGGAAATATGCTATTTGATGACCTCTCTCTTTTCTTGCCTTATGAAAATCAGATGAGTCTGTATTTAGGCATGAAGAGCAGGCTGATAAAATACACTGTTGTTTTTAGTAGCATACTGATCCAATATCCCAAAATCACCCTAAGAATATAACATTAATCTTAATATCCAGTACATACCGCACTCCTTCAAATGCCACAAAGGTGTTATGTTCAAAAAGGCACCCAGTTTAGAAACATATAGTCAGTCTTGAAACATATAAACCCTGCAGAGCTGAAAAAAATCCAGCAATCCATCAAAACTCAAATTTATGAATATGGTAAGCTTCTGGTTCAGGTGATATTTCATACAGCTCTAGTGTTCCACAGTAAATTCTACTATCACAGATTAGACTAATCAGATAATCCTTGAGGTATTCTGTTCTCCCCTGCTTAGTGCTTAACCATGGTCTCTTAGGGAGACGTTTAGTAAGTCTTGGTATATGTTTGTTCTTGCACATTATGGGTTCTGGTGCGACTGGATCTGCTAAAAATGAACAGTAACACTTAAACAAAAACCCCATGCAGTAGGATTGAATCCAGGTTCTGGAATTCTGATTGTTTGAGCAACCACAGTGTATAGAAAGGTTGCAAAAACATCCATTCCTCTGGTAATGTGCTACATATTATTTCAGTTCACATAAACACACCGTACACTGCCATACTCTTTATATGATACCTACATTCTTTTAATTTTGGATAACAATAATTTCAATTAAATGTGGAAGGCTAAATCGGAAAACAAGAAACTGAGAAATGTGTTAAAATAATTAATATGATTATTATAATTGTGGGACATACGAAACGTGCGCAGAACTTTTTTTTACGTTTTATTGTTTCAGTTACAAAGTAAAAACCTGGACACGAGTTCTCAGTTCTATATGAGTAATCCTAAAGAAATGAAGCCACATAGAAGAAAAAATACATACCAAAACGTACAACAACTCCGGAAAATACGATTACTAGTCTTGCCCTCAATACAAAATGTTAAAACTTAAAAGAAAAAAAATGACAGCATTGTATCGGTATGAATGGCGTTGCAGTCTCTTATATTTGTTCCACGTTCCGTTCAATTTACAAAAAGCGACCAGAAGAAATGTTTTCCATCATTTCATTTGGGATCACTATCTCCGCATTCCGATGAAAATGAAAACTTAAAATGATTGATATAACAAGTTTAAAAACCGAATGTACTAAAAAGAATCGAATTTACTGCAATCCTACTAAAATATTTCATCACTTTGTGTTATAAAGTCGTGTGATACCAATATCAAATAGTAAGATTCCATCAGGTGCACTGCAACCTGCTGTAGCTTTCACACAAGTTTATAATAAAATAAAACTCAGCTTTAGAAAAATAATTTAAGGCAATGTTTACGACTAAAGTTATACAGTGATAAAGTGCGTTGGACTTGGTAAGGGTGCCACGGGCTTTAAAAACATACAGTACATTCACAAAATACATACAGCTTTTCAAGAGGCACCATTTTGCTCAATGTACATTTTGGACAAAGACGCTGCCATTGACTTGGCCAGTTCCTCGTCCCTTCTCCTCTGCACTTGCGTCTGTCGGCACCAACTCTCGTACTCAGGATTCGGCAAACATCTGTCGAACAAAACGTCGTAGTGGCCGTTGCTTAGCCAGCTTAACCAAATGCTAGCCTTGGAAGTGTCCTCTTCGCCCAGGTAGTGGACCATGGTGGAAACTGTTGGACTTTCCAAGCTCCCCCCAGTGGTTAGATGTATGTTTACGTTTAGCATCTGACTCATAGCCAGCAGTTCGGGGTAGCCAGCCCACGCACCGTCTTGCGCAGCGTTGATCAGGAACGCACCGACATCGCCCTCAATGATGGGGCTAAACTCATCCAGGTGATCCGCTATGTGGTGCACTGTCTGCTCCCGTAACTCTTTATGCATCGACTGGTTCCCATAAACCGCCTTGCACACCGCTCTGTACAAGCAATTGCCATCGGGGATTATGTGAAATCTGTATTTATGTCTCTCTTGGAGGTATTTATTCTGTTTTTCCACTTCGGCCAAATAATGTGTCACTCTGTCGTTTATTTCGGTTTTGTTTTCCATTTTGTTTGGTGCAGAGGTCTGTAAATTGTACCGATTATAAACAGATGCTTCTTGCAGCTGGTCATTCTCATCGATGCTCGGCTGAGGTTCCTGTTGCGCACTCCCGTTGCTTCTAGAATCAGTTACTTTGGGTGAATCGTGGGCAGAATGGTTCATTACAACTCCCAAAATCTCGGAGTTATTTCTACAGTCGCTTGTGAGAGAGACTTTCTCTCCCAGTTCATCTTCCGAACTAAAGCCATCGTATCTCCTGTAGCCCGTTCGGTCTGATTTTCTGTCGATGTTAATCATATTATTTTCTAATACTTTCTGATATTCATCAAACACCTCCACCCCGTTACTCATCTGATCCATTAAGTCCTCGATCAATCCGCCCTCTGATCGTAAGGAATCCTCCTCATCAAGTACCGGGCATGAAGACTCGTGGAAGTAGGTTGCCGACGGAATCCATTTATGTCTGGATTCCTTCACGACGTGGATAGGAACAGACCTTTCCACTCCACTGGGCCGGGTAACAATGATCTCGGCGGTGGTCGTGTAGCAGCTCGGCTTGACAGAAACAGCCTCGTAACACGAAAGGGCAGGCATATTTGTAGCGGACGCGGTCTTGTTTACGGAGTCCTCTTTGCACGCTGTAACACTTCGATTATCGGTCCTGTTAATCACCAAGGTACTCCTCTCTCGAACTGCAGGCACGTTATTGGTGACACTTGAAACAGAAATCGAAACTTTGCGCGAAGAGCCAGGGTAATGTGTGAGCGCACTACTGTACAGCTGCATCTTCAAGGACCACCCTTTATATAAAACTCCAGTGTCCCAAGTAGCACAACGAGATGATAACAGTGGTTAAAAATACCCACTGTCATCTACAAACGTCGAAGCCGTGAAGTATGTTTCCACAGATCCGAGTGTAATTCCCGCTGTCACACACATGATCCAACTTTAGCCATCTTGCGTCAGCGCAGCTTCCCTAATTATAGAACTGAACAATGTAACCGGACCCTGTTCCCATCAGATCCCGTTCTTAACGTAGGACCCCGGCGCCTGTCCTGACTGCAGACGGTGCAGAAGGCATTTGATATATTTGATGTGTCACGTTACACTTTCGGAACTACGACTGCGTCTTGATTTTTCCGTAATCTGACAAATGTTTCGGGTTACTGTAATGCGCTAAAGCGAAGAACATCGGCGCATTAGATTAAAAACACACACAAGAATAGCTTTGCCCTGCAAGAATAAGGAAGTCCCGCCTTTCAAATGATTTTATTGGCTTTTGCGTTATATTTTACTTCATTAAATCTCTACTTTGTGGAAGATTGATTCTTAAAGAACAAGACACGCTTTATCCCATCCAGACGTTTCTCATTAATTTACGACACATTTCCGTTCAGTTAACATAAAGATTAAGTATTGATCAGAAACAGTGAGTATCTACTAAGTCTAATAAAAGCTAGTTTTGAAACGGAAGGACCCCAGCTTTTTAAAGAAGTCACCTAAGGTAATAGAGGGGGTTGATTCAAAAAGAAGTAACAAAGGATTGCGAAACAATAAACGCTCTCGAAAATCCGACAAAAATTAAAATTACACGTCTACAGTCGCTATAGGGACAAAGGAAGCCATCACATGGTGGCCGCTTCTTTAACTGAAGGCACAGTTCCAGCTCTATTCATATTTCAGGTAAATTAACCACTGAAAAATGTATGGTCCATTTGCTAATCTATTCCTGAACTGAGTTGTCTGCAGCTAAATAATAGGCAAACCGTACAGTAACTGTGTTCTTGTGAAGTCCAAGAGATGTTTACATTAAAACAATGAGTGAATACGCACAGTACAATTCAATCAACATATTTGTTATTAATCATTTAAAAGTTTCACTGTGAGCACTGAACATCAGTTCATTCTCCTTATGGCACACATTTCCCACAGGGTCTCAGATGTTGAACAGGAACAAATGGCTCACTGAGTGTTTGGATTATGCTAGTGGTGTGGTGATTCAGTCTGGATTCTTTTGAACTTAGTTCCAGAGTCTGATTCTGGCTTCAGCTGGTACTTTCAGTTACAGATTTGTATGCATAAATGAAACCGTCATTTGATTGTGCTTTTACTTGTTGAACCCATTAAGCATCAGTGGTTGAAGTTGATTGATGAAATCTGAAAAAAAAAAAACTTACACAGGTACCCAGAGGCACCCTCACAACATCATGTGTCTTTTTCCTGGATGTGGCACATTTTCAAAGGCTGAGAATATATTCTGATACCATCCAGGCCAGGAGTAATCACCATTTGTCACTCTCATAAAATATACTTGACTAGAATGCTGTGATAATGATCATACCAATAAGGTAACAATAATAATAAGCTGGTATTCATGCCAATGTTATTTTATCACCAGAGACTTCTGTGAATGTTGATGATGTGAGGACTGGAGCCCGTCAGCCATGTGGCACAAAAGCAGAATGTTGTTATGGGGAAGTGACATCACTTGATGTATGGACTCACGCTGCCACTTGCGGAAGAGTGAAGCTGCATGCTTTAAATAGGTATTACACATCCAGCAGATATCATATCACCATGTTCTCTATGCCATCTAGCCAGCATTTGTCACTGTCAGCTAAACTCATGCTTGTAAAAGAAATGCATTTCATATTAATACATAATGAGTTAACACTTAGATACTGCCAACATATTTTGTATATAGTAATTTTGATTTTACAAAGTGCTATAATGCCATTCCAACACTGTAACAAAGACAGCAATGTTATTTGCCTATAACTTATTTGACATCCATCTCAATACAATATTAAGACTTGTCATATATAATAAAACAACAAATCAAGTAAGTAAGAGATTAGACATGAACTAACAGGACATGAATTAATTCAATCATATTTGTCTGAAATCAAAATTAAGAACCATTTAAGATCTGCTATTCTGAGTTATGCAATGGCTTGGCATCTACAACTAAAAATAATTTTGCATGTGTAGCCTGCAATAATACAATAAATTTTTAAAAATATTAAGAACAATTATCAAATAATTTGCTTAAAAATAGAAGTGAACAACCCCTCTCTCTCTCTGACATATTTGTCTCATAGCATCATTATTCCACATATAGATTTAAGAGAGCAGGAGACAGAGCCCCTGTGTGCCTACTGACTCTCTAATGACCCCCGCTGGTCACTTTAAGTTTACTCTGTTAATAAGCATTTGAAACTTACATACTCTACATGCATATGCAGACATATATGTGCACGATCCTTCATATTTATGGAAATAGGAGCAACTAACATGATGTAACTGAAAAAAATATACATATTCAATAATTGTTTCTGCTAGGTTAAACATTACTATTTATAGCACAGAGAAAAGTTGTTTTATTCACAAATTCACGTATTTTATTCCATAAAAGACAGGAATCATGTTTGTCCTCACCTCTGTAATTAGTTTGTTCTGAATCCTCCACTGGCATGGCTCACACTGACAAGACAACAACCTGTGGTGTTATATGAACATCTGCCACCACCACTGACAGTGAATTTTTTACTTTTCCACAAAGTTGATTTTCTCAGGATCTGCCAGTTTTCATGTGTGAACTGATTTTTTGAGCAGTTCACAAATGAAAACATTTCTTTTTGTATTTGGATAAATTCTTTGTGATCATTAAAATTCTAAAATGCAAATTTTTGGCCATGTTTTTTTAATTATTTTATTTTATTTTATTTTATTTTATTTTATTTTATTTTATTTTATTTTATTTTATTTTATTTTTAGCAGAGGGAACCTAATCAGGTTTTTGGTTGCCTTTATATTTATGGTTGCTTCTTGTCTCACAGCCTGTAGTGAGAATATATACTTGTGACCACAGTATACCAGTATACTGTGTACTCTGTGTGTGTGTGTGTGTGTGTGTGTGTGTGTGTGTGTGTGTGTGATCAATCCCATCCCGTTATAAATAGCTACAATACATTACATTAACTAATGATGTTATTCAGCTTCAAACTGAAACGCCTGCAGAAATACATGCAGTGATGCACAATTTAACAAGACAATACAGTAGATGGACAATACAGTAGATGGACAATACAGCTTGTTCTGTAGGTATGTTAGAGAAATTTTTGAGAATACTCGGTGAATGAAGGTTATCATTTAAGTAATTCTCTAAATGAAAAACAAGCTGCATTAATCGTGGACTACAGTCTGTAGCTCTGCTCATTGTATTGGGTTTTTATTGACACTCGCTTGTGCATGCCAATCCCAGTACCCCTAGCGGCCATAAAAGAAACTGCATGCACTTTCAACACTGCATGTCCTTTCTTTAAAAATGTGACTCTGAAACCCTTTTTCTGCGCATGTTCGCTGTATTTCGATGATTAATGGGGAAACGGGGATGAGTATTCCGTGTTTTTTTAGCTTTCTGCTGCAAGTAGGCACTTACAATGTGTAGGTCGGAGTGAAATGCCTCATGTATTGCTGTATTTTCATTCTACCCGCACATTAGGAGCTCCCCTACCTCTAATCCATTTGAATTTATATGTTACAGGTCTTAGAGGCGATGACCTGACATCTCGTCAAACTCAAAAGTGTGAACCACACTTCTACATAACAGAGTGGAATTGACTGTGCACTGAATGTACTGAACGTTGATAAGTTTAATTGGTAGTTCTCCTAGTAGTGATCGTAGTAGCAGTAACATAGGAGATGGTAGAAGAGTTGTTTATATGTACAGGTATGCGCCACTATATATACAGCGGGTCCACTGGACGGATGAACATGGAAATGCTGTTTTACATTTCATCAGCAGGGGGCAGCAATTCACTGGTGTTATTTACTCCTGTGGAATTCAGGGTGGTGATCAATGTAGCGTGCATACTGGAAAGCATCTCTCAAACACGCTGATAATTGCTAGCATAATTTCCAGTATGCCTCTCCCTATCATTAAAATGCCTTTACAAGGTACATAATACATTTTAATTATTACCCATATTGTTTATGTATGTTTTAACAGTGAACAATAGACAATAACAGAAGATAAACGCAGAAGACAGGTGAGAAACTAGTGAGTGCTTATGGGAACCCCACGGCTACGTTTGGGAGAAATAAGCATTACAAATCGGCCTAGCTGGTGCTTACCATAAAATAAATAAAATATATCGGTATGCTATGAATCGGTGTGATAAACACTAACGGGCGCCCTACATCTGAGAACTTTTGAAATCTCTTAACAATAATAATAAAAAACTCTTATTAAATAACAGACATTGACTTCGCTGATACCCCCACCATTTGTGGCATTTCCTTTTATCTTTTTACTCGATGACGTGCATTTCTCAACAATAATTCACTCGTCAACTTCAAATGTTAAGTCCAGAGTGAAAATGCCTAATGTTATCACAACCAAAACCTTGAGATAAAATTTTATCCCATAGAAAAAAACATCGTTCCTGGTGGACCAAGCAAAAAGTGTTCAGATATTGAGTGTCAAGCCTCAGACAAAGCTGTAACGAAGTTCCACCGAATTACCACTAGGAGGTACTGCTGTAACCTTATCGCAATTGTGTGAAGTCTGAAAGAAAACTTCACACGCAAGACATCTTCCATTGGAGCCCTATTATCATACCGCCTTCCTATCACGCCTACTTCCCAGGCCTTCGCCAAGGCTGTCATAGAACAATCGCTGCAAAAGGTGGATCAAAAACACATCCATTTGTATGACGAAAATTGGGAATTATTTTTTTCCGCATAATTTTATAATGGAAAATGTATCATCACTACTCACAAAATATTTCTTCTGTCTGTTTCATATAATCGTTCTAAACCATATGTTAGTTTAATCCCATCTATTTACGTTTGTCTAACCTCCCAGTTTGGAATTATAGCTAAGGTAATACATACCATACTCCTTGTGTGAAAAGACCAGTATTATGACGTACGTACTGCGCAAACACAAACCTTAACACAACTGAGGCGCTCAAATACAACCAGATGCAAAGGGATGCAAACTCTTGCACATTCTCTCTCAAGAGAGTGGAAGAGTGTTGCATGTGCACGTCCACTTTCCTTCACCGGCACCGGGGGAAAATGAGGCGAATGTGTTAAACTGGTACGTATCAGTCCTGTCCTGTCAACTTCAATGACCGACAACGTTTCTAATTCCAAACGCAATCGACGAAATAATTCAGACTGCCGTCCGGTTTCAAAATGGTAGACAAAGGCAACGCAACTTTTCTTTATTGTTTTCTTTCAGAATGAAACCCCCAGCTTAATGATTTCAACAAAGTATGTAAATATTCTGATAACATTGTTTCAACTTACAGGTTAGAATACATTTTTATGTCATTTGACTGAACGCAACTGTGGTTTCATTTGAGTGCTATTTTTATGTGGACGTACTGTCAATGACTGAACGCAACTGTGGACTTTCTATTTGGTCTTTGATCAATGAATATTTCATACTTATTATTTACCAAAGTGTATGATAGTGTACTAGTTTCGATAAATCAGGCAGATCAGTACAGCAGTCGGTATGCCCATGTCTGTATACATCCTTCAATTAGTACACTATAAACAAAATGATCCAGATTCATTCTACAGACTTAAGAAGTAATATCACGGTTCATGTACACTTACACTGAAAACCAACGACTGAAAAAAAAACAAAATCGTAGTTCCTCTTTATGTAATGAAAGGAGCAGAATGGATGTGCATATATAACTATCCATTGAAAACAACAGAAATTAATTAAAAATATTGAAATAGCGATAAAACAAAAATCTAAAATTTCTCACGATACCACGACACAAGATTACTGTTTGTGCATGCAGTACCGAGGTCAAAGTGATTTTTTTTCCATCTCAGTGAATCCAGCATGCTGATGTCACAGATTTTTTCAGCTTCCCCTCTAAGTGGGTGGATCTTAGAGCGTTGAGTCACGCAGCTGTCAACGATAGCTGTCACCCACATTCATGATCAAACACACATTGAGCGAGACTGGCTTAGCCAAGGCAAACAGGAGATCTCAGGTACCTCGACAATGTGTTTCGTCTCAAATAAATGACCACGCTGAAGAGCAGCTTCACATCCTATGAAATTTGCAGAGACAAACGTTTACACTGTTTGGATTTTGCGTGTGGTTTGACTGGAGAAAGAAGAACCTGTGCTCAGGAATAAAATCGTAAAACCTGCGCCTATTGTAGCCAACGTGAAAACGGAATTTTCAGCCAAGATGAAGACAAAAAAGGGTATGTGTAACGGTTATGTGTACTTGAACATAACGACGCAAAGCTGTAGTATTGGTTGGCTTTCATTTAGCATATTGAGGAAAATCATTGGTACCAGATTGTGTAGCTAGCAAGCTATCTTCGAAAATTTTCGGTGTTCGTGGCGTGCGTGCCATTTTTATGCGCCAGACAAAACATGTTTTTTCCATGTGCTGGCGGGCTGTCAAAAATGTTTGGTTTCCTTGTTCGTCCTCGTTTGAGCCGTCGTTAATTCAGACATGAGGGGCAACATATATTTTTCTGTCTATGTAAGTTTAGTAACCCTGATACTGTGTTTTTAGCGTTTGCATGGACTTCCTAAATTTTACTTTTCAACTTCTCTGAAAACGTTACTGCTACACGAAAAAATGTTGTGTTCTGAACAGTAGCTTTTAACTTTGGATCAGTACACCAGCTTTGTGTTAATGCAGAGCGTTTTACTTTGGTATTTAGTAACTTCAAACCGCTTTCTTTTCGTCAGTACTCTTACAATCAAGGTAGCTAGCCTGTAAGGTATCTCTCCATTTTGACAAGGCATTGTTTGCTACTTGGGTTGCACATGGCAATAGACTACGACTAATCATTTATTTTACTTCACTGCCATATCTAGAGAACATTTTGTAGTTAAATGATGTGATCTTGTCGAAGAGTGTGAAGCAGTGTAACGTTAAAACCTGACCTTCTTTGTGAAGTTACTGTTTGCTTGCCTTCCTCCCCCAGGCAGCGTTTCGCATTCTTCGACCTCGTGTTACACTGCACACAAAAGAACTTGTTCCACACACTTTCCTAAAACTTTATTTCTCCGGTAAAACGGGTTAGAAAACGCTTTGTGTCGTACAAGCAGTGCTTCTGAGTAAATCTAAAGAACGAAAATCAGGTTTTAATGTTTTAAAGTACGAAGAGACACTGATTGAATTGGTTGAGAACCGAGTTTCTTTTGTTTAGTCTCGAGACGCTGATTTGCAACAGGTCTTGGAAGTCATGGAACCCCCATTCTTTATATAGGCCTACTTAATTATTCTACTTTTACTCTATTTTGGAGCATTTTAACATAAACTTTATTTATATGTCAAATGTATGCTGTTAAACGATTTAGGTGCGTAGTTATGTAGTAATTTAAGCAATCCTATCTAATTACGGCTATGTATTCCTTTGTCTTACAAGAGCTAGTTTTCATCGTATGCTGGCACAAAGGCGCCCCTTGATTTAAAAAAACACGAATATCTTGTCAAGAAAATGTGGCTTCGAAGATGTTTCAGTGTACTCTTTCCTTTTGGCTTTGATCCAAAAGGAAAAAAAAGTCCCCTTGACAACTGAATGTGTCACGCGTGGCTAGGACTGTAACAGTTTTACTGTTGTTAAATTTGTTTCGGTTTTTCCCGTTACGTTCTGTACGTTTAAATTCGGCTAAAACCAAATAATGTGACGGGTGAACGAAGGTATACGGGTAACTTAACTGTTAACTCTTCTGTGCATTTTAATTGGAAACGTATGTTATTGTTTAATATCGGTCATCGTAGACGTCATAGGAATGTCAGTTGCCTCAGCCTGTGACACATTGCAACACAAATGCCCGATTCAAAGCACACTTCAAGTATCTGTTCAATGCATCTTTCAGAGCTGGGAATGTCGAGACAAGGGATATTATTAGTCTTAACATACTTCCTAAGTTGTGTCCCTTCCTGGTGATTTAGTGGAGCGTCTGAAAGCTACAGTGAGTGTTTTCAACATTGTACTAGCGTGCAGCTTTGCTTGCTACTTACTCATCGCAAGGCTGACGCAGTAACACATATTTGTCCTCGTTATTCATACTTTTTATTGTTTTACACTGCATACAGTGACTGTTTATTCAAGCATATAGGACTAGATGCTTTTGAAAATCACAATGACTGCGGTGCCTTCAGTGATATTGACTTTGTACAAGTGTTTGACCTGGGCAAGCGCTGTAATACTTCTAAAAATAATCTATTACCGCTGTCAGAGTCGTGTCATAGCTTCCTGTGTGGTGGCACTGGCCAAAAAATGAAGGTGTGTGCTATATCTGTTGGGGCAGGTTTTAATTCTGACACGTGCATCCATTGCGTCGTCTTCCCATTTGTCACACGCTGAACTTGACAGCTCGCTTTTTTTTTTTTAAACACATCAGCTGCCTCGCGGCAGCACCTTCTGACTACGAGGGGTGGACTTACTCAGGTTTCCGTGTCCCACGCACAGGCATGGTGATGCTGTCCAGCAGCGAGACGGAGGACGACGACAGCATGGACGCCCCGCTGGACCTGTCCTCCAGCGCGGGCAACGGAAAGCGCAAGAGACGGGGGAACCTGCCCAAGGAGTCCGTGCAGATCCTGAGGGACTGGCTGTACGAGCACCGCTACAACGCCTACCCCTCGGAGCAGGAGAAGGCCCTGCTGTCCAAGCAGACGCACCTCTCCACGCTGCAGGTATGATTCACTGTGGTGCAGCTGACACGGTGCACTCGGGGGTTGAAGGAACTTTCCTGCATCATTTGTCTGACATCTCAACAGGATGTCTGCTTATATGGCGACAAGACCTACACATCCTCAGTAGGGATGGGAAAGAATTTTTTTTGTGTGAGTGGGGGAAGGGGGGGTGTTGAGGGGTCATTTCACAAGTGGAGTACCCTCTAAACTAAAGGAATCAAAGAATAAAAGTGTACCTAGTGAAAAATACATTTTTACATTGCTAATGCTTCTGTGATGTTGACATTTTCGGTGCAGGTTTGCAAAGAAGCTTCATTTATAAACAGAGTGATCAAGTCAGTTTCAGATGATGTTATGCTGCAGACTGGCTATGGCATGTGCCACAGTGTTCACACAGGAGTGGCCTCTCTGTTTTATGGCCCTGTTGTCAAGGAAGAATATGGAGACCAAGACATTTACACTTTAAGTACATCAGGCATTTCTGAGCTGTCCTTCCCCTGCAGAGAGCACACATACAACAGGAAGAAGACTGTCTCATGCGTGTGATAATGAAATAAGAGGCACTCCTTGTGGTTTTGATTACACTGCAGTTGACTACTCTAACATTACAGCTTTCTTGCATTAACATTAATATTACGAGACATGCACAATTGCACATAACGTCACAGTCCATCTTCTTCAGATATCGTTGTGATTCAACAAAGAGGCTATATAACAGATTTTGAGGTGACCCTGTATGGAAGTGAAACTCAAGGAAGGAAGTGAGGAGTCATGTGAACAAGGTTTAAAGAAATTATTGCTATGAGGCATTGACTGGTCAGATTTAAAATGCATTCTTGCACATTCATTTCTGTTGACCACAAGAGGTGAAGTGGCTTGTATGCGTGGTCAAATAAAAGTGAATCTTTAGAAGTGCGTTGTAAAATTTGTCCCCACAATGTGTTGGAAGGGGAAACCGCACATGCCTAATCCAAACTTGCGTCCTTTATCTAGGTCTGTAACTGGTTCATAAACGCTCGCCGGAGGCTGCTCCCCGAAATGCTCCGAAAAGACGGCAAGGACCCCAACCAGTTCACCATTTCGCGGAGGGGGAGCAAGGCGGGCGAGGGCGGCGTCCTGGAGAGCTCCCCGTCCCCGAGACCCACCGCGGCGGAGACCTGCGACCGGAGGGCCGTCCACCCGTCCAGCTTCGACCCCAGCGTCCCCAGGAAGGTCCTGTCGCCGAAGACGCCCTCCCCGGGGCCCGTGCTGCCCCGGCCGTCCGTCATCTGTCACACCACCATCACGGCCGTGCAGGGCAGCCCCCTGCACTGCTGCTCCCCCGCCAGCAGTGCGGACAAAGCCACAGACCTACATTCCGCGGGGGCTCCGGGCCTGTTCGGATGCCACGGGGAGGTGGCGACGGAAGGTAACTCGAGCCCCCAGAGCGGGCTCTTCAACACTCCTCCCCCCACCCCGCCCGACCTCACGCAGGACTTCAGCGGCTTCCAGCTCCTGGTGGATGTGGCTCTGAAGAGGGCGGCCGAGATGGAACTGCAGGCCAAACAGCTCGTGTCTTAAAAAAAAAGGTCTCAACGGGTTCCTTTTTTCCCAGACTGACTCTATTGACTGACCTTGCTTAAAAGAAAAGAAAAAAAAAAAAGAAAAACAACAGAAATGCCTGATCATTTCTATTTTTGGTAGATGATTCAAATTGACGATGAGGATTTTGTAAAAATCGCATTGTGGTGCCTTGGACTTCATCTTTTTTTGTATTTCATATATAAATGTATAGCTATGTATCCTTTTTTTGCACACACAGGACCAAAACCAAAACAGACAAAGCTGCCTGTCTTAAGACTTTCCTTTTGAGAGAAAGAGGAAACCATTCATTGGTTGGTTGGTTCGTCTTTCTCCTGAAATCAGGCTCCTTGGTGGGGCTCCTTCTTCTTCAGTTATTTTATTTTTTGCAGATCAGTTCACAGTCTTTCTGCCTCATTCATTTGCACAACAGGGCAGGAAAAAGGGCATCTCAGCGTCTTAAATATACAACTTCCTTTCGCCGTCTACCATGAGCTTAATCACTACTGTAGTCAGTTGTTCCGTATTTCATGTTAAAAATAGTTTTTTTTGTACCTTTATTTGTCATGTTTAAAGAAACATCTTTGTTTGATTCTTTGTATTTTTTTTCTCTGGGGGGCATTTTGAGAGGAATTATGTAGCAATTTCACACTTTGTCTGAGCCTTCATACTGCGTAGCAATGGCCAATGAATGTGCCAAGGCGAGACCCCCTCACGGTGCCTTGCGCTTGGCATTTGGTACCTGTACTGTAAACTGGAAAAATAACACTAAGTCAGTTGGCTGGAATAATATTTTTTTGGTTTCATATTACCACTGAAAAATGAGAAAATCAACTAAATGGTGAAAAAGACAAAGACCCTGCGTGTAACTAATGTGACAAAATGCCCAATGATGTGATTTCATATTTTCATACTGTGCAATGTTTTGTGGCAACGTTGGGTCACATGATGTTCAAATAAAGTTTTGTTTTCTACACATGTTTCGAATTTTAGTGTCAAACTGACAGACCCTCAAATTGACGGTCATTTTACTGAAAAATGAAACAAGGACATGCAATCCTTTTGATACGAAACATGTTGGCACAATCTTTGTCATTATTATTAAAACATTATTCACATGGCCCTACTATAGAAAACATGATATTTCAAATGCATAAATAGCTTATGTACTGAAGTATTCAGAACCATGAAGGTTAAAATTTGAAGAAAGTCTAAAGAAGAAAACAAGAAGACAAAAATAAAAGTCTGTGAATTACATTGTATCTAAAGGACACAGAAATAAAGTGGAGATTCCTTAATATCAAATTAATCAACCTGAATCCAGTTTTCCATTTCTCTTTGAGTACATGCTAAAGTCCAGTGATCTTTTACACAAACTGTTCCACAGTTACCTGCCCTGTTACTGAGGTTAGTTTGTAAAGCAGTGACAAGGACACACGGCATTGTGGGAAATGCATTTTATCATTCTAAGACATAGTAATGTTTGAACTTAAAAGGCATGAGACAAATGCACATTCATCAGTGGGGCATGTTACAACAGGAAAACAAGTCATCCAGAAGCATTCCTGTATTGTGATGCATGTTTACGAGAGCTTTGTTTAGCATAATCCTGCATTAATTAGCCCTGGGCCTACACAGGTCTTCCACCCCAACACTTAAATAGTTGTCACTGAGTAAGCCTAATAGGAACAATGCAGTTGGTTTGAAGATGGGACAGCTCAGGACACATCCTATGGGAAAGCAGCTCTGGTATTTCTATCAGGCTTTGTAGCCACTTGAGGCAGATGTGCCTATTTACAGAGCTGCAATGCAGCCTTAAGCCCATATCCATCTGGTTATTTGCAATCATCCACTCTAGATGTGGTTGCAAGTGGAGGGAGTGCAGCCATTGCAACTGGGCAGAGGCAAAATATATATAAATATCCCATTCGTTTGGCCTTGTTCTAAACCACACTTGATGCACACATAAAAATGTATTTTGAACCCATTCAAGCCCATTGTGTGGAATAAAGGCAGGGCTGTTTTACTGTTTTACAAAATGTTGAAACGCATGAAAAGTTATGTTTAGCAGGAGAATCTGAGTACTGGAGGCTTCAATTCACCTTTGTCTGCCCCACTCCATGCAGGGGTGGAAGTGCCTGGGGCAGACCACTCACAGGGGGCAATTACAATCCCAAAATAATCAGAGGAACTTTTGTATGTGAGCTGACCCCAGGGAATAACCAGTGCAAGAGTATGATGAGCACACGAGTCCCTGCGGGGTTTCAATACCATGAGTCTGATGGGGTGTACGCTGATGGACGTGCAAATCCTGAACAATTACGCACCACTTTTCTGTGGAAAAATGCAAAGCAAACGGAAGCACATCCACTGGGAACAATGTAGCCAAAATGAAATGACCCCCCCCCTTTGCAGGTGAGGTCAATTCAAACACAAGCAGCATACACTGAATGAAACTCATTTACGTCATAATGGCATTAAAGAAACTCTTTAATGCGGATTGAGGCTCGTACACATGCAATGGCATTAACAGTGTAAAAACAATAATACAAAATGTGTATTTGTTTAATGTTATTTTTATTACTTTTTTACATTGGGAAACATTCATCTATTTACAAATATTCATTTTAGTGATTTTATTATCTGCGTATACACAAACTATCTCTAGTCTTCTCTGAAAACCTCCTGGATTGTCGCACGATCCTTGTTTTGGCAATTTACTGTATCCATATTTTTCAGCTTTGTGAAACAAACTGAAATATCAGGGCAAACCGATATGTCCACCTACATCTGTAACTAACTCATGTGACAGGTAATTAGAAAAAGAACATGCATTAAAGCATTAAAATGTAAATATACAATATACTTGAATTCATTTGAGAAAGGTCCTGTTCTACCATGGAAATGGGCAATAAACTTTTGCAACCCTTACAATATCCTTTGGATTTAAGAACATTGTATATAAAACTAAAAAAAACTGGAAATCATAAGGTACAGTAGACTTTTACATTCTGAAAAGAAAATATTCTACCACAAAATAATATGTTTGGCTTGGCTTATGTCAAACACTTCTGTTAAGAACAGTTTTTTTGCAGTTATCATGTGATTCACATAATCACTTTGTCAGGTGGCAAATAATATGTTCGTGTCTTGCTCTGTTTCACAAAATACAAAATTGGTCAAATGTATGTATAGCTTAGATGCCACGCTTACAAAATAAAAAATTATGAAAAAAAAATAAAACATTTGAAGCTAGTCAATTTCCTAGGCAAGCGAATTTGTTAATGATTCTGTTCACACAAGCAACCAGCATTTTTTAAAATATATCTGTGGTATTCTGTCTTAATAAGAAATAAAATTTTAAAAAAGTTGAGTAAAACAATCAGGAGGGTTGTATTGTGAAAAAAAATACACAAAAGAGTGTCACAAAAGAGTATTCGATGTCCTAAGCTGTTTCTTTTCTCTCACTGGACCACACCTTGCTATTAGCTACTGAATGCAATGTGCCTTGCTATTGGTAACTGAATTCGAACTGTGGTTATGCTTCCTAAAAATCCTTTTTTTTCCCAATACATCTTGTGTTTCACATCCCATACCCTGAGACTACTTTGTGCTCAAATATCACATCATAAATTAAGGCTGTTTATTGAAAAATGGAAAAAGAAACTGATGGCCTGATGGTACTGAAGATAAATCCTGGCTTGAGATGAGATAGCTTTTTTCAGCGCAGATTAATAAAAACAGCGGAGTTTGGTTTACATACAGTAAAATCAACATACATCTGAAGCTACTATGGATGCTGGATATGAATATCAAAGTGTGGAAAAAAAGAAACAACTATTAAACTCTCAAATTCTACCAAGAAATAACTTCTGTGGAGCTAACCACTGATAGTGTGACCCATCATTTGTGTATCTCAAGCAAACTGCCAAGCTCTGTATTACGGTGATAATTACAGTTCACCATGGTGTACTAACTTTTACTCTCGTGCATGTTTTTCATTTTTGTTGCCTCGTTGCATTCTGAGAGTTGTTACATGTTTCCCGTAATGCTTCAGAGACGTCTACTACAGAATATGGCTATGCTCTGGAGCAGGGGTATGCAGATTCACTAATCTTGAGTATTGTTCCCCATCTCAATCCATTTATGTAAGCCATCATAGGAATCCCAACACACCAAATTATGCGAGGTGCCCCACTCAAATTCAGCCACTGTGTGTGCAGATTTCTGAGGGAAATGTTACAGAAATGTCAGAAAGATGTCCCGGAAATGTCAACGATATGTTGGGGACACGTTGGCAGAAAGTTGTGACGACATAGTTTTTAAAAAGCTCCATACTCCTCTGAGGATATCGCTTGAGTAGAATATTTGATTTGGAATCTCTTCCCATTGACTGGAGGGACAGTGAAGCCTTATTTTTCAGGGTAAACTGATAACTCCACTGTTCGCATGTATTACAGTTAATTGTCAGCAGTGCATTCCACATCTAGAGGAGAATGTCCATACATATTGAGGAACGCTTAAAAAAACTTATGTTGAGACCAACTACATACATTGTGATATATATGCTTATGCATATATGCAATATGATATATTTGTTATTATATATTTTTTAACATAAGAGTACCACAATATAACAATAAACAGAATCCAAACAGTAAAAAACAATCATAAATAAATAAAAAAATAATAGAATTTAAATCTACATCTATATTAATGAACTCGTGTCTGCATGCTTTAAGGAACACCTTTTTCAAACTTCCTTTTTGTACACACATAAATCACTCATTTTAAAATAATGATGTGGGACTGCTCGTCTATGTTACAGTATGTCCATGAGGCTACTTCATAATATTCAAAGAAGGTAGGTCAACATCGACCTTGAAAATTAGGAAGCACTTAGAGACATGCACTTCGAATCACACATACAGGCCCACTCGAAAACACACACACACATGTACACACACACACACACACACATGTACACACACACACACAAACACACACACACACGCACACACTAACCCCCCAGCCCCCATCCACCCACCGTCCACAAACACACACACACACACATACTCACACACACGCATACAGAAATACAGACTAATAAACATCACTCCTGGTTTCTGGGAGACCCTGATTTTGCTGCGCTGACTGTGTCCCTGTCTCTACCTGAGAGTGCCTACTGAGCCAGTCCACCATGCCACGGATAGGACAGGACGAGTCACATGGTCTTCTCAGAGCACCTTGGGTGAGTTCAACAGGCGTATGTGAAGTGACATGTAGCCACTGTTCCAAGAGAAGGTGAACTCTTTAGTGATTGTGAAGTCCACTACACTAGCCCTTATAGAGTTTGCAGGGCTAGTTATGGACTTTTACTATCATTGTCTCTGCCTATTGCACTCACCCCTGGACTGCATTCAATGGGCATCACAAAATGTTCTACAGAGAAGGTGAAGGGAGGTGAAGTCCACTGCAAGCAAGCTCAGGACTTCAACTCCCATCAGCCCCTATGCAATCACATTTTGTGGTGTCTTGCCTGTAGAATACAGCCCTGGCCTAACTGGGACCTGGGCTTAGGTGACCCAACCAAGAAGGCTCAAACACTGATTTTGCTAGTAGAATTAAGCCACTGCACTTGCTACTGGAAAGACTTCATTTGGAGGAAAAAAAGAAGAAACCATTTGCATTTCATTGATGTTTTTTGATAACTCTTAAAGAGTCAATAAACATACAAATCCACTTACACCCCCCAACTCCCATTTTAGAAAACAAGTAGGAAGAATATCACCTATTGTATCCACTTCTGAATGGCTCTCTAAAAGTCCAACCAATGGCAACACGAGTGTTTATACATTGTCTCTAGAAGTTGCAGTTGCAAACATTCACAATAACAAGTATATGCAATGACAAACAAACATAAAAAGCCACAGAGCAGTGAGGGTATTATCCTAAATGTGAGCCATTGATCGTTTAAATGGAACCCTTTATCTAAGTGTTACAGTGAACTGTTATTAGTATTGAGTTTTTTTCTTCAAAAATTTTCTTCTTCATTTTAAGGAAGATTGCTTCAAAATAATGAATTGTGTTCTTGTAAAACTGTACCCCCCCCAGCCCCCCAGCTTTGTTGTTACTAGAACTAACTAAAAAAACAAAAACAAAAAAACAAAATGGAAGTGAGAAGCTGTCACAAGGTAATGGACACAGGTGTGTTGGTGGATACTGCAGTCAATGGCATGTGAAAGCTTCTCTCCTCCATAGAGCCTCAGCAGGGACAATGGCAGTTAGAGCTCAGGTACGCAGGAGTGAATCAGCGTACCGGCAGCAGCTCGGACAGGTAGTGGCTGTCTACCTGCCCCGTCTCCCCGGGGGAAACATCTGGACCCCGTGGCAACATTCACGCAGAGGGGGACGGCATGGTTCCCCCATGTCTCCCGTTACCGGCCTCACCCGGACACACAAGGGCCGGGGGGGATGCCAGGGTTCCATTGAGAGTTTAAACACAAAGGCCCATTAATCAGTAGAAATGCTTTACAGTGTGCATGACGGCTATGGTACATTAGCAGTGAGGCTGAGCCCATGTTGGCGGCATGGGAAAAAAAAAGTGAAAAGTTGGGGTCACAATTATACCTTCAGGGAGTCGGATGAGAAGCTACATCACAGGTGAGGACAGAAACCGGATCAAAACCCGTTCTGATCAGAGGGGCAGACAGAGAAATAAAAGGTAATAGAAATATAATCGACTTAGTGGTAATCCTCCACACCCTCTGATAGATGATAACAAAGGGCTGATTATATTACAAGCGCCCTGCCCTTACCCTTCCATAGGGGTGTTTGCGTGTGTGCATTGTGTGTGTGTGTGTACATGCCTGTGTATGTGTGTGTGTGTGTGTGTTTGTTGTATGTGCTTGTGTGTGTGCGTGTGTGTATGTGTACACTGGGAGCGTGTCACAGGGGGGACTCTAGAGCTCATAGCCTGGTCTGGGCCTCTGGGATATAGATCTCGATGCTGTCTGCGCTCTCGGTAGCTGAGTTCTGCCGCACCGACGCCGCCCGCTTGGCGGCCATCAGGCGCTTCCGCGCCTCCAGGCGCTGCCTCTCCGTGCTCTCCAGGGACCTATCTCGGGCCAGGGGGGGGTGACCTTTCGGGGTTTCTTTGGCACGGGGGGAGGCATCCTTCTCTCCTGAACGGGAAGGACAAACAGTCAGTTAGCCACCCGGAGGCCGGGTTGCGGGAGCTTCAGACAGCACCTGCACACCTGCAAGGTTACAGCGCTAAAGACAACGGCGGGCCGAGCGCGTGGGCTAAGGAGCGGGGCAGCGAGGCCAGGCCCCACGGTGCGTGCCAGATGGAATGACTTCTTAAAACCAGCTCACTGTCAACAAAAAAAAACAAAAATACAATGGAAAAAGCATGTCAGGAAATCAAGAGCAAAATAAAGAAACAAATGAATCAAAACATTGAGCTTTTGCCTTTAGCTATGCGGCTTGGAAGCCATGATATAGAATAGCAGCTCTGGGTACAGCAACTCATGTATAAAATAAACATAAACATGATTCCAATGAAACTGAACTGAAGCACAGATAACTAATGATAATGAAATAACAAATAAAGAGCATACAACACACAAAAGCAAGTCCAAATCGTGTTACTGTCATGGCAAACACTTATAAGCTCAGAAATCAGGCAAGTGGTGGTCTCTACTATTTATCAGTAAAGCTTATTAAAAAAGCATAAGATCTTTATTCTGCCTGTCATGCTCAGTTTTCAACATTCATTTTTAAATTATGAATGCTGCAAAAGTACTGCTCATGCTTTAAATATCCTGTTCTCCAAGCATCAGACCAAAGCATTATTCAGCTAACTGTACAGGCTCCTGGTGAGTGTGGGGTCTGGTCTCAGGGCCTCTCTGTTTTACCTTCCTCTCCGGGAGCTCCAGGGGTCTCCAGTTGTTGGCCTTGAGTTGGTGGAGCTCGTCAAACTTGAGGCTGATGTTCTCAATGGACAGCTGCAGCATGTCCCAGAAGCCAGCCAGGTCCTGAGAGATGGGCCTGGGGTGGGCGTTGGGGTTCTGGGAACAGAGCCACAGGGAGAGGCTGTCAGTCGGACACGGCGCCATGCAAGTTTCGAGCTTTCTGGACCGAGCTGTGAGCAGAGGGAGACACATACCAGGTTCTCCTCACACAGCTCCCGGAACTGCTGGAACTTCTGGGACATCAGCAGCTGGGCACTCCCCACCGCACTGCGGATCTTCCCCAGGACTGCAAGACAGCACACAAAGCACACGCGCACACACACACACACACACACACACACACACACACACACACACACTTTAGATGCACACATCTCACAACTGAAGATTTGCAGTATATAAAATTAAACAGTAGTACAGTTATAGCCTCATCTCCTTAACCTCACTTTGCATGTTTTTAAAATGTCTATGAAGGAAATCACACTTACAAAAACCTGTGGAATCACTATGAAGATTCTGGCATTAAACAGAAGGTGGGTGGGAACCCAAACAATAAAAAAATTGCTTTATCTATCACAAAAAACACACCAGGGCAGCTTTTGAGGCCCTATTAGCTGAAGAGGCCATTACTTGGATTGCTTGGGACACTACGGGGAGGCTGACACTCCTTTTCCACTGCAGACCTAGTGCCAGGGTCACTTGTTGAAACAGCCTAGCCCTAGGAAATTTGGGACCATGGATATTTTCCATTTGTGTTGAATTTTTCTCTCAGGCTGAAGAACTGACTGAGTCAATGTGGCATAGGCAAGTGAACTGCACACTGATGTTGGGTCAGTTTAACTAGCAGGAGGAAGTGCTGCTAGAGGTAACATTAAGGAGTCTACACTTTGTGAAGTGTAGCTATCAGTTAAGCTATCAAAATACTGCACACATGTGCAAATCACCCTGCTGCGTATGTGTTTCATGAAACATTAATTATTGTCCTCTCCAGAAATGCAGCTGTGATAACTATGTGGTGTGATGGTTCCACTTAAACTTTGTCGCACAAAGTATGAGTAGCGGTCTAGTTACGAATCTTGCTGCTCTAAAGCAAGAGAACGCTATAAAAATATACCTATCTCTCCCGCTAAACAGCAAATGTCTTTCGTATTCAAATGGATGCCGGCCAAGTCTTGTGGGCCAAGCCTGGTTAGTTTCCAGCATGCCTTTGCTCAGCATGGTTCCACTAATGGAGAAGAGGTGTGACAGTGCAAAGGGGTGCTCTGGTGTAACATGACCACTGGCCAAAAGTATCGGGTTTCACAACTGGGCTGAATGCTCAGGGACACGTGGAATTCCATTGAGCAGGTCCCAACAGAAGAGTTCTTCCAACACTGATATCAAAGCATGTTTCTACATTCTGCCTGACATAAAAGAAGCCAATACATCTGAGAGCTTCATTCTCCAGAAATCTGTAGCAACTACAAGCTTAGGAGTGAAGGTGGCTCTTTGAAAATCTCTATAAAATATAAAAAAGTTGAAATCAAGTGATACCGAACCTGTACCTAATGATAGCTATGCATTTATTAATATTTCAAGCAAGCGCAAGTTATTTCAAGCAGAATTGCCAGGCAGATGGAATAAGAGTAGTTGGAATATGAAGAACTCTTACTCAGTGAAAGGTAAAAATCTTGTGTTTGATGTGGGCTGATAAAAGTATTGTCACTCAAATATTATTCCCCAGATTTTATTTCATTGTAACACAAAAAGTGGAGTGGAGGAACACTGAAAAGAAAAAAAGAAAAGAAACTGATTTCCTGCAGCCAAGGTGAATTGTGCATAATGCCAAAAAGCAAACAAAAGAAGCACAATTTTGGCTGGAAACTACGGAACAAGGAAAAAGAAACTGAAGTGGATAGTGCATTAGTTGTGCTAAACTGACAGCAGCCGGTTTAAAGGGGTCATGAGGAAGAGTTTCATAATGAAAAACAGCATTCACTTCTCTCTGTAGACTGTTGTACACTGAGAGGACAGATGTGGGCCTCACTTGACCAGCTCCCCATTGATAAAAATGCTTGGTATGTCTGCTGAATTGCAGAGTGTAGATAGCTGAAAAGCCAAACTTTGTGGCACTTCCCTGAGAGAGTCCTATGTCTGCATATATTTTTGTGCATGTAACTTGTGAGTTACGGTGTGGAAAGAGGGAGTGCTACATTGCAGTCAATTAATGCTGTGAATAACCTCTGATGGATACAGTTGACATTCATAACATTACATTACATTACAGTCATTTAGCAGATGTTCTTCTCCAGAGCAACTTCCAGCACAAAACAACAGAAGCTGAATGAGAAACAGTGTCAGACCAGGCTAACAACACTCCCAGACCAGTGAGTGTGATCAAAACTCTATTCAAGCCCTACCACAAGTTAACTTGTGCAACTGATTAGACAAGGGACGGCTACCGTACCACCATACATCATAGTCACTAGATCACAGAACCCAAAATATATTGTGATGTTACACATAAAATAAACAGCAAGTCATACAAGTAGCAGGTGTTAGGGGGCAAGGATTGAGGTCCAACTGAGATGCAGTCTGAAGAGGGAGTTGGGTCTTCATTCTGCATGGGGTGTTCATTTCTTTCAAGAACAGCTATAAGATCTTCTAGCACAATTTGAAGATCACATAAAGAAATCAGCCAGATTTCATTGGTTTCTGTGGTTTGGGGTTGGGTGGGGGGCTGTGTGGCACTCACTTTCATCCGGCAAATCATTCTCCATCTCGTCCTGCTCCATCTGGTGGCACCAGCCCTCCATGCGGTCCGTCTCGGCCTGCAGGAGCTTGAGGAACCACCGGCCGTCCCTCTGGCACACGGACCTCTGCACCACCTCCATGGGGTCCTCCGTCACGCTATCGATCCAGGGGTCGGGCGGCGGCAGGATGGAGGGGTCGAAGCCCACGTCGCCATAGTCGTCATCCGCGGCGCAGGCGTGGTAGTGGTTGCCGGAGCCCTGGATGCTGACGGTGGAGGTGCAGGCGTCCCGGGAGTACTGGCGCGAGATGGAGCCCGGCGTCGGAAGGTCCGTTTCCGGGGAGTCCGCCGGGCCGTCGGACACCTCCAGGGTGTCCAGGTCCGCCTGGACGGCCGTGGTCACGCTGTTGGAGCGGGTGAACCTGCGATGGCTGAAACACCAGAGAAAACATTACATTACAGTCATTTAACACACGCTCTTATCCAGAGCAACATCCAGCACAATAGGACACGAGTGTATCCATCCATGTTAAATGAGCAACAGTGTCAGACCAGGTTAACAATACTCCCAGACCAGTGAGTGTGAGCATAACACTATTCAAGCCTCACCACAGCTTAACCTGTACAATTTGACAAGGCAACGGAAGCCAAGTATACTACGATACATCAGTCACTAGATCACAGAATCCAGGTGTTAGGGGGCCGGGGAGTGAGGTGGAATGGAGATGCAGTCTGAAGATGTGGGTCTTCGGTCTGCGTCGGAAGATGGCCAGTGATTCCACTGCCCTGACCCCCATGGGGAGTTCATTCCAACACTGAGGGACCAGTACAGACAGGCATCGTGTCTAAGAGGAGAAACCCCATTGAGATGGGACAGTCAGCTGTCCCATGGCTGCAGAGCGTAGTGATCTTGGTAGAAAATAGAGTCTGAAGACCAGTCCTTGGTATGAGGGGGCTGTCCCATTCACTGACCTTCTAGCATGAATTACAAATGTGTGAATGTGAATTTAAGGACATGAATGAAGCTAAGATCAATTGCCAATAAGGCAAATGAAAGAAAAGCAATGCATAATTTATTCAGTCAAGCAAAATCTACAAAGGAGTTAGTTCTAAAGATATTCACTGAAATATGAGAGCACTCTATTGACCTGAAAGATGCATACATGGGTGCAACACATAAAAAAAACAGTGAAGATCAAACACTTCTTGTCTGTTTCTTGTTACAAACAGCCCTCAGAGGGTGGATCTACAATTCCAGCCCTGGTCTTTGTCCTGCTTGGCGTCTTTATTCATTGCTGTCTTGTGTTTTTTCCACTGTTGGCTTATCTTACCTCTGAATCATGGAACAGTGAAATACCCATTATAACAGTTATATTCTAACTCCCAATTTTTTCCCTGATTATTTTGATACCGACATCTGCACAACAACTTGGAAGTCAGCCACTGGGGTAACTGAGTCATTGGTGTTACTGGCTAGGATAAAACAAAAAAGAAAAGTCGTTCTAGTCAATACCTTTGAAAAGTCTCTTTGTAGTTCTGTGATAAATATCGCCTCAGGCTTTGTTGTGTGAGTATGTAAGACAAAGAAAAAAACCGTATGAGGTAATGTATTGGGTGTGCAGAGAGCACGTGCTTATCAAAAGAACATCCTGCCTCAGAGAGTCCTGATGGCAAGCATGAAAGCCTGTTCAGGTTCCATGACAGGCTTGGCCAGTTCCTCTGAACAATGTGCCAGTGATGAACAGAGAGCCAAGAGAGAGAGGGAGAGAGAGAGAGGGGGAGAGAGAGAGGGAGAGAGAGAGGGGGAGAGAGAGAGAGCTGGAGAGAGAGAGGGAGAGAGAGAGGGAGGGAGAGGGAGGGGGAGAGAGAGAGGGGGAGAGAGAGAGGGAGAGAGAGAGAGGGGGAGAGAGAGAGGGAGAGAGAGAGGGGAGAGAGAGAGGCTGGAGAGAGAGAGGGGGAGGGAGAGAGGGAGGGGGAGAGAGAGAGAGAGAGAGAGAGCTGGAGAGAGAGAGGGGGAGAGAGAGAGCTGGAGAGAGAGGGAGAGAGAGAGGGGAGAGAGAGAGCTGGAGAGAGAGAGGGAGAGAGAGAGAGAGAGAGAGAGAGGAGAGAGAGCTGGAGAGAGAGAGGGGGAGAGAGAGCTGGAGAGAGAGAGGGAGAGAGAGAGAGAGAGAGAGAGAGAGAGAGAGGAGAGAGAGAGCTGGAGAGAGAGAGGGGAGAGAGAGAGAGAGAGAGAGAGGAGAGAGAGAGCTGGAGAGAGAGAGGGAGAGAGAGAGAGAGGGAGAGAGAGAGAGCTGGAGAGAGAGGGGAGAGAGAGGAGAGAGAGAGAGAGAGAGAGCTGGAGAGAGAGGGGGAGAGAGAGAGGGGGAGAGAGAGAGAGAGAGAGCTGGAGAGAGAGAGAGAGAGAGAGAGAGAAAGAGAGCGGGAGAGAGCTGCCGACAGAGAGAGAGAAAGAGAGCGAGAGAGAGAGCTAGAGAGAGAGAGGGAGAGAGAGAGGGAAAGCTAGAGAGAGAGAAAGACAAAACTTTGGCAGGGCTGTGGGTCAAACTGTTTTCCTTGGAGGGCACCTCACAATCCCTGGGCAGCCAAAGCTGCGCTCGCACCTGCTCCCCAAAAGGAGTGCCGCCAGAGCAAACCGCAAGGACTGGCTCTACCGGTACGCGCAAACAATACTACGCGTCCTACTCCGCTCATTCACTCAGCCGCTCGCGTTCCCTTTCATTTCCCCGCCGCCCGCACGGAGAACTCGCAGGTCTCACTCCCACAGGACCCGGCAGTCTGAGCGCGCAGTTAAACAGTAACCCGACAAAAACAGGTGGCTGCCGGAGCGGCCAGGACTTAATCATCATCTCGGCCTGCTTTTTATCGGCCTCCAAACAACTTCCTGGCTGCGCAGGGGGAAAGCCAAGGCCGTTCACGCCACAGACAAACAGGAGGCTCTCTCCACGCGTCCCTGGGAACAGACTCAGGCGGAGTCCGTCAGACGGGGGATCTCAGCAGCCTCAGACTGCAATCACTGCATCTGCAGGCACCGTTGTAAGCGAGCTGGAAGTGAAACACAGCAGTCCTGGCTTAAAGGAAGGGTGACACAGAGAGGGTGGCCTTTCTGTTTTCCTTCTGCATTTCTGACGCCAGTTCAAAAAGTGTAAGCTTGACCTCCACCGGGAAACGCTGCTGTGTTTCTGTTTGCACAAGATAGGTCCTTGTTTCTATAGTCGGCTAGAGCACCACCTGAAGGCCCTGTTCAGCTGTGTGACACTACTGCACAAGGACAGCAATATCTGATAGAAAAGTTTTTTTTTTCAATGAAAAATCGCCAAAACAAAACCAGAACGAAAGTCTAATTATCAAAGAGTAAAAAAGATGTGAGTTTATGGAGCCCGTATGTAAGTATGTCACCACCCTCTGTAACACAGAACCTATAACTCAGCCTCGAATGCCCTGGACAATGACCTCTGATTCAGTGACTAAGACCACTACAGCCAGGCAGCTCCCTTATGCATGACTCTGTAGGTGAGGAATTCCATGACTAAAACACATTCTCTGTTTTGATGATACCAGCATCAGCTGGACGTCTTAGCAACCTTAAACCTAAACCCACCTACCCCCAAGCACAATGGCTCCACCCACCACAACCTAAATTTGCATGCTATGTCACTTCAGCTTTGCGACCTTGCTGTGAAAGCTATGTGTTCATTATGGGAGCGATATTAGAGAATGCAATTTCCTTTGTTGTTTTCCATTGATTTGGAACAGTCTCGTACATCAAAGAGGTGGGCAAAATGGGATGTGGGATGAAACTACTTTCATTAAAAAAAGCAAAGTTTACAATGTTTTTTTTTTTAACTCAAGATTCAATGTCATGACTTCCCCTCACAATTTTCAAGAACACTAGGCTCCCATGGCTGAAATTCTACAGAATTTGTGTAATTAATCTAATTTTAAGCTTTTGCTCTTTCATCTTCACAATCCCATTTGCGACCGTTATGCATACATACAGTAAAGGCACCTTCAAATTGAGCCAAATGACCCGATTTTATGATGTTTACAACAGCGCGAGTGTGAGCGCCGCACTAACACGGTGTGATCTGGCAAAGGCGAGATAAAAGCAAAGTGACTCCTCGGTGTACCGCGGTGCTGTGGTGCCATGATGCAGTTTGCCATATATCAGGAGTTTATGCAGAAAAGATGCACTCGGTCATTGTGCAGTTGTAAACAGCTGGGTTACTAGGATACCCCCTGGCATTGCCAGGTGGTTGTAAACAATCGGCGAGAGTGCTTGCTGATGCTGCGACGTGCACTTTGGAGTTGACTTTATTGTTTCTGTATTTGCTAATGCTGTGACCGGTTCGAAGGCAGCGATCGACAGGCAGAGGACAGAGGAGCCACCGGCGGTTATTGTTGTGTCTTCCCACAAATCCTGCAAAATAAACATTGGAGTCATCTCTCTGGTGTAAGTGCAGCATAGTGGTAAGGAGCAGGGCTTGTGACCAAAAGGGTGCTGGTCGATTCCCCACCAGGGCACTCCTGGTGTATCCTTGGGCAAGGTACTTAACCCATACTTGGCTCTATAAGTATCCAGCTGTATAAATGCATAACATGTAAAAACTGTAACCTGGTATGTTGCTGTGGATAAGAGTGTCTGGTAAAATGACAATAACGTAAATGTAATAGTGGGTTCAGAAGCCTGCTTTTCACCCCTAAAATGTCACCACAGAGGAAATGATGGTAAAAAGTAACATTGAAGGGGTTGTCACAATGCAACAGCCTACCTTAGGGTATCAGTTCAAAAAGTCCCGCCTTTCTGGTCTTTGATTGGCTGTTGAGCATGTGGCCATGCATTGCTATGGAGCTGGCATGGGAGTGACATCAGGCCAGTCTGTGATATTGCATGGCAAACAGCCCTGGCTTTGAACAACAGCAACCACCATTGATGGGTCATGATACATTGGGATAAACAGGTCCATAAGTGTTGTGTTTTTGGGGCAAACACAGGTCTATATTAACAAGGTGTAATGTGAAGGTATTCCACATAGTACATGTGTTTGAAATCTGCATATGTATGTCATATAGATAATTGTTTTGTACTTTTCAATTTAAACAAAAGAACACCTCAATCAATCAAATTTGATTGATTAATCTCATTGACTAAGTGGCCTAATCCCCTCACCCTCCTCCCCACTTCCAGTCCAGCAAGCATTTGCTAATCACCGCCTGCTTGACCACCATGCCTATCCAAATCCCAGGGGAGGAATCAGACATAACTGACCCAAAAACACAACACAAACAAGAAAATAATGAACCACAAGTTTCAATTCCTCTGCGTAAATTAAATTGTTAAGCTGCCTTAGCAGAAGTCATCCCACATCTGCAGCTCAGTATTGTGGAGTATGTAAGACAGTAGTTTTGAGTGCCACTGTCACTGCGTGATCATCGTAGCCAATTTTCCATGGAAGTGCTTGGCTGTGATTCCGGCGTGCTGCGACAGCTTGTGCTTTTTCAAATTTATGCTGCAGATCTGCACAACATTACAGCAGCACCCAGCAGCCATTTGCAGCTTTACGACACAACTTAACACCCCCCCCCGTTCCCCCCCGCCCGTTCTGAAAACAAGGCCGCGATGCGTCTGCCTCCCCCGCACCGCTACCTCCCAGCGCAGGGTCCAGCGCGCCCCGCAGATCCGCTCTCCTCCCCCGGTGTCGAGTTTCGCTCAGATTTACAGTCGGCAGCACCATGGGAGAGCAGCGTTCTCACCGTCTGGGAATCTCACGCCAGCGAGCGCTGGCTGCGACCTCTGAGAACCTGGCCCGCTACCCCCGCTGCACTCCCATGCGCTCAGACAAACACACACACACACGCACACACACTCACACACACACACACACACACACACACACACACTCACACACACACACACACTCACACACACACACACACACACTCATACATACACACACACTCACACACACACACACACACACACTCACACACACAGCATGCAAGCACACCGTCACTGCATGAATCACAGAGGCGCAGAAGGCCCTGTCCCCAGGGATGTGCCAGCTCTCCTGACTGCGGGGGAGCAGGGCGAGAGGTGGATGTGTGGCTGAGCGCTCACCATCGCGGGATCACAGCCTTGCTGTTAATGAGCAACCCGCTTGTTAGGCATTAGCACTGGAATGGGAGCATCTTCAGCTACACGCGGCTGTGTTAATATTTATCCCAGCAGCAGAGAGGTGCCGTCAGTTTCTGCCTCGGTTTCTGCTAGGGCATTAAAGGACACCTCTGGTTGTTCTGTGAAATCTTATCAATTCTCCCCCATTCTTCACTTTTTTTATCATTATCCTACACATATACGCACACGCGTATGTGTATGTGTGTGTGCGCATGTGTGTGTGTGTGATTGGGTCATAAAAAATTATTTTCTTAGGAAAACACGTGTTTGCAAATTCAACCTCAGGAAACTTCTGTTGGACATGCTGTACATTTGACTTATTGGCATGGCTAAAAAGCACTTTCCCTGGGTTTATGACCACTGTTCAATCAAGGAACAATCCTTGGTACCCTTGACTTAAACTACTGCCATAAACATTTCTCCTTCTTCAGAATGTACACGGGAGTAATAAGAAATGCATAAATTATTATATGGTTGTGTGCAACAACATTATGAATATAAAGAAAACTTCCGGTGAGCTGAATAATGAGCTTCATTCACTGATTCATACAAGGAAAAGACTCGCTGTCTCTTACAGTGCAAGACTACTCATTACACACATCTGTGAACAGGGATAACGGTGTCCTGCCCCTCCCCAACAGGAAGCTAATATTCCTTTTTCTAGGTCAATTGGCCTAGGCCTGCTCTGTCTGGTGTGTTAGGATTAGGACGTTGGAGTGACACAGTTCATGGGGGAGGGGGGGGGGGCTTGTCTGTGATTGTGTCTCATTGTCAAAGCGACATGCAGAGAGGGATGGGGTGGGGGATTGCACTGTGAGTCCACTCACACCCACTGGCTTCATCAGCGCATTGACCCAGTGCGGTATGAGGCAACGTGACAGTGACGCGGGGAACAGATGGTCTCCTTAGACAGCTGTCACAGTGCCCCTTTGCTCGGTCCAGAGACTACGGCTCCAATCCCTCCGCTGCACTGGGGTCAGCTGCAGCACCGGCCTGAACTCGCTGGTCCCCCGTTACACAGACGGGTGTTCCCTCTCTCTCTTTTGCTCTCTCCCTCACTCCATCTCTCTCTGCCTACCTCTCAGCACATATCAAGCCTGCGTGCAGATCTCTTCTATCCATTACACAATCCACAAGCTGCTGCTACCCACATTTCAAATGCCACGTGGTGTCAAAATAAATCACCGGCATTCGATTACTGACTGGATGATGAATAGACGAAGGAAAATGAGTCACTGTACAATGATTTAATATGCCAACATATTCATCAGCGCTCAAGAGTGTCATTTGCTTCTTTCATCAATTTCCCACCACCTCCCAGGACTCCGCATACTCTCCGCCTTTCCCTGGGAAGCAACATCCTCTAAATTAGCCGCAGCGAGATGCAGGGCAGCGAGGCGCATCCTTACAGCAGCTTATGTTTATAAATGAGTCTGGGTGTTTCTTTCCTTTTTTTTGTGTTCGGCTTTCCAGCAGACGAGAGGAGCGGGTCTGTGTGGCAGGACCGCCCGTTTCCGAAAACCGAGCCTCGCACTTACCACCTCTCCTCCTCCACCTGAATCCCCACGGACTGGAACTTGGAGTGCTCCTCCATCCCCAGGGTGTCCTCTGGCCCGTCAACCTGCGGGAGGACGAAGGGAGCACTGGTCATTTCCTGTCCCATTACATCATACAGCAAACCAGGTGGGAAAATAAAAGAGAGACAATACAAAATATTGCTGAAGGAAGTCTTCAAAGCAGTCCACCGTGTGTGGCTGGTTAGCAGAGTTGACTTTTCTTGAAGCCAATTTTGGAAGACTCTAGCCTTAAAAAACTGTAACTATGTTTGTGGAAAAGTGAATCACTGCTTTATATGCTGATCAAAATAATTACATCCATGCTCCCATTACTGGCATTTAGCAGACACTCTGATCCAGAGTGACTTACACTGGTTACAGTTTTCTTACATGTTACTCATTTATACAGCTGGATATTTACTGAGGCAATGCTGGGTTAAGTATCTTGGCCAAGGGTACAACAGCAGTGCCCCAGTGGGGAATCAAACCAGCAACCTTTCAGTTACAGGTCCTGCCCCTTACAACAATGCTACACTGCCGCCCCAATGCTCTGAAACAACCAGTATTACAACTAAACATTTTGCTACCTGTAATGAGCAGGCTTAACACACTGGTGAGCACCCAAGGACACCCTGAGAGGGTATGGGAAGTCAAAAGCTCCTCTGTTTTCCGCTGCAAGCGCCAGCCTGGGCAGCGCTCTCACCTGTATGCCGATGGACAGACACTTCCTGAGCGCGTCCCTCTTGTTCTCCTCGGCGATCTGCGCGATGGCGGCGGTGGTGGCGGTGATGGTGATGGTGCTGTTGCTGACGTGCTGGCTGGCGGGCCCGTGCACCTGGGCGTTGGCCGCCTCGATGGCCGCCGTCAGCGCCTTCATGGAGTCGATGCTCTCCGTGGAGTTGCTGAGGCCCGACTGGCTGGTCATGTCGCTCCGCGGGCCCTGGCCGTCCATGTAGGCATCCTGGGCCGACTCGGTGCTGCTCTGGGCCGTGATGGAGATGAAGGGTTTGGTAGTGGTGCGGGGCGGCACTGGGGGCGGGGTCTTCTTGTAGGTGGTGATGCATGACGACACTGCGGGGCGCACGAAAAGAAAACGGCCCGTGAGTCAGAGCGCCGCGAGTGCATCCGAACGTAATGAACCATCTGAACGCTGACGTAAAAAGTCTCCCTATGACTGCCAAGACAGTATGTACCACATAGTATAGAGTGTAGCACAAGTACACACTCTGGCATCTTGTAGCACGGAGACACTCTGTCCCCTAAATGTTTGTCCCCTAATTCAGAGTGGTGTGACACGTGGAAATGGGGGACCCACCTTAAGACTTGCTGTTACCCAGACAATACATTATTTCTGTCTAAAAACCATACAGTGCAAGGTGTGAAAGCACCGCGACTCCAAAGGACAAAGTGCGTGTTTGAGCCCGGTCAATGTCCCCGCTCTAATGAGACAGGGCTCTGTGCTGATTTGACAGTCTCACGCCCAGCATGCCAGCTATTCCTCCGCAGAAGTCGTATATAATCATCGCAGCCCAACGGGACTATATTTAGCCCTGTGCGGAGATATTGAACTGTGTAATCACGATCTGGGCGACGGAGCCAAATTGAAATGAGACAAACCATTGAAAAACATTACATAAGGTTCATCCTGCCAAGCTTAGACCACACCGTTTAATTAGCTTGTTTACCATTCCTGGCGAAGTATAAACTGTTACTCTTCGGCATTAAAACAGAGGACAAACATGACTGCAATCTTGCAGATTTCTTATGTATGGCCATGCGTGCTGAAAACAACAGCAAGAACAGACAGGGAAATTACTGAAACAATGACACGGAGAAGGTGATAGTGATAAAAAAAACTTGACATGTATGACATGTAACTCAAAAAGATTAAAAAAAAAAACTACAATAAAAGCCATTTACCAAAACATTTCATAAAGATTGATCATCACACATTATAGGAGTATACCTGTCATTTTTGAAGACTTTATCAACAGCAGTTCCTTTAAAGCTGTTTTAGTGAGAGAGACAGAGGGAGGCTGCTTGCCTAGTGATCAGATATAGCTTGCCACATTCTGAGGGGTAGTGGGTACACATTTAACAGTGTTCCTGATAAAAGACTGAATGGTTTGTTTCTTGTCCTTTTTTCCTTTATTAATGTAAATTATCCTTTAGTGATAGCAGTGTCATAGTTTGTATTTATTCTACATACATTCCTTTGGAAATACAGTATTTAGGTTTGAATTCCTATTTGCGAGTGTGAGAGAGAGCATGCACGTGTGTGCAGGAGTGAGTGTGCACTCTGACTCTGTTTCATAACAATGCAGCTGCCACATGCAGACTAAACAGTGTCAAGCCCTGCACTCTGCTCCCTCATTTCCTGGTCCACGGAGCAGATACGCAGCTGCAGGGACAGGCCAGCACAGGTCTGGTGTATGGGAGCACTGCAGGGACCGTCAGAGAAAAGCCAGCCTCCTCTCTTCCTTCCTTTCTCTCTTTCTGTATCTCCTTTCTCTCTCTCTCTCTCTCTCTCTCTCCCCTCTCTCTCACTCTCTCTCGCTCTCTCTCTCTCTCTCTCCCCCTCTCTCTCTCTCTCACTCTCTCTCTCACTCTCTCTCGCTCTCTCTCTCGCTCTCTCTCTCTCTACCCCCATGCCTTGCTCCTGTTCCTGTTTCAGATTACACAGTGCATAGGTTAGCCAATCCCTCGCCTTCCTGAGGCATGTCTACTGTACGAGGCGCAGAGGAAGAACACACACACGCACACCCACACACACACAGAGTCAAGGGCAAACAAAACAAGTCGCAGCTTTTGATTTCCTTCCTAACATCAAAAAAGTAGGTCACCTCATGAATCCGGTAACTAGGACAGTGAATTCGCTGAACCCCTTTAATCCACAGAGAACCAAACATTCGAAAACCACACTGAGTCTCCCAGCAAAGCAAACTTCCCATTTCTGGAGGAGTGAGTTTCTAACCCACCACAAAAAAGCAAGGTCTTTATGTAAACTCTGTTATTGCTCTGACAGGTAAACTAAACTAACATGAGATTCTACAAAAACAGGTGAACCATAGAAAAACAAACAACAGGACCTAGTGTAGCAGGGTGCTGTACTCTGTTGACTCGACTGCTGTCAGTGTGCTAACGCTGCTCTGCCTGTCACAGGACATGTGTAACACTCAGCTCTTACGGTGACTCTGTAAGCAGCCCGCTGCACGTCTAACCTCTGTCCAGAAATCACAGCGGTAAGATAAGCTATATCATGAAATGTCAAGCAAAAAAAACAAAGCGTTGTCGGAAACAGGAAAAAATAAATCACTTCAACATACAAAATGCAAATAAAAGCCAGCGCTTAATTTTCATCGTGACAATATTTGCATAAGATAGAGAGGTTATTTTGACAAGGAGCATGTGACTCATATTTTGAAGAGTGCACAACGAGCACAATTGCAGTGTGCTATTGCTATATATATTTTTTTGCTACGGGCCAACAAGTTTCTTTTACAATACATTCAAACTGAACAACAGCTGGACAGAATGAAAACCGGGGTGGAACTGAATTCATGACCCAGTCAGAGAGCAGCTCATAAATATCTGACAATGGACATGCTTTTCAGATGGCACCGAGCAGGGATTGACACAAATGGCTAACCTCCACAATGGAGGAGGAGGGGGTTGTTGGGGCTGGGGGCGTTGGTGGAATAGAAATGCATCTGCAAGCTGCGTTTGCCTCTTCCCCGGAGCCCTGCGCTCTGTCACAAATCTGGGAGGGGATGCCATTCCTGGCCACCTCACAGGAAGCCCGTGCTACGCAGAGGAAGGTTCTCATGTCAGCGTTCAATGGCAGGGGCTTAGCCCAGAGTCGACTCACAAGTTGCCGCATTGTGCCGGATCACTGGTGCATCGCGCGCTGCTCCCAGAGCGAATACGATGCGAGAAACCCCCGACAACGTCTTCCTTCCCTCACCACCAGCCTGGCCCGAGGAGGCGAAAGGAAAAAAAAACGTGCTTTTCTTTGTCGTGCTTCCTGGGAATGCTAAAACGGGTTAAACCAACACACCAGCTGGCGGGGGGGGGGGAGCCAGGGTGGTGCATGCAAGGCTGTTGATGCAGCACAGGAAAAAAAAAAAAACAAACATTTAACTCATATGATGACTTCATGGACTGCTGCCTTCGTGCCGATGATAGGCCTGCCCTTCAGTCTGAAACGTGTCGGCGATGGGCTGTGGAGCGTCAGGATATGGCTTGGCTCACACCTCCGGTTCATGACAGGTCTGTACAAACACAGGACTACTCAAATATGTCGCTTGACTCCTGTCCAAGGCCTGTTTCATCCGTAACGTCAAAGGAGGCATAATGTTTTATCCACACAATGCGTTTCCACGAGACACAGTGGAGGCCCACATACAGGGCCGGTGCACTGGAGTCTAAGGAGCCAGATACATAGTAAAATACCATCTGCCTAACAGTACAGTCATAGCAAAACAGACTCCAGATCACACTCAGCAAAAAAAAAAGAAGCGTCTCAGTTAATAACATTCATTGTTCGACACTATATTTGGAGCAACGAGAGAAAAAAAAAAACTAGGAAATCGTACTGAAATAAACCCTAATAACTCCGCTGCCAATTTTCCGAACCCAGAAAAACAACTTGATGTTTAGTGCCCGTGACATGATGATAGCACTGCGCCCGGACCTCCCGCTTCCCAGACCGCCACGGGGACGTGCTGTTTGCCTGCTCCCGGAAGAGCGGAGGAGCAGGAATGTGCCACTGGAATCCCAGCCCCCATTAAGCGGGAGGAAGCGGATCACAGGCTCAAACAGCACTGACGTCGTTGCAGACACCATTTTCTCCCGTCCTCCTTCCCTCCAAAACTCCTACTTTTTCCTTTTTTTTTTTTTTTTTGACAGCGTTCAGATATTTTGGTCAGACTAATATAATAACAAACAACAACAACAAAAAAACAGAAAGCAACTTAGAGAAGAAGACTTGACCAATATTATGTTTTAAATATTTATTGTTAAGGTGATTAACTTTTCTGAAGGAAACTAACAGCCACAAAACTCAGAGTTTTAAAGGATAAAAAGTGTGAATTTAGTTGAACTTTTCCCCCAGGGGAAAGAGCTGGCTCCATGTATTGTTAATGCCACGGTCCAAGTGTTTGTGACTGACAGCTCCCTTTTGGCCCTCACCCAATTCTTGCCTGCTTTGACAAATGCTTCAAAAACCCCATGCCGACAGGGGTGTGTGAATAGCAGAGCTCCAGCAGGAGGAACCCCTCCCCCCCCAGGCTACACAGTATCAAAGACAGCGACCCCCCCCTCCTCACCCCCTTCCCCTACACACACAGAAAAAAAACCCATTCACTGCAACACTTCATTTAGCCCCAAAAGAAAATGCAGGCTACTTCGAGTTCCATTTAGAATCCACCATTAGTAGGCGACCTGACAGGCAACGCTGGTCTTAAATCACGGCCGTGCCGACAGGCAGTGGCTGGGGCCCGGGGACGGTGCACAGCTTCTCCAAACTTTAGGAAAAAGTGCAAAAAAGTGCACAGCTGCACCACCCCCCCCCCCGACCCCCGCGCTTCCCAGCACAGCCACATGGGCTCCCCCACGTGGGGGCGGAGGGCACAGCCACACAAAGACAGGAAGAGGCTCTCTCGCGACTCCTCGGGACAGACTGAATCCAGCTGCACTGCGGTGGGGAGGAGACAAGCAAGGCACGGCCCCTGAGCTTTCAGGTTCACCCCCCCCTCGGGCCAGCAGAGCCGTCTGCTCCTGTTCCAACTTCACCGCAGACAGCCGGAGTCCTTTGTGATACAGTCTCCATGGAAACAGCTGCGCCATTAAAAGCTAGCCTCTGCTCTGAAGGGTTCGGTTAATTGCCGAGCAGACTGCTGGTGGTAGTCTGTTTGCCTTCGCCGTTTACCCTGTGTTTCACACAAAGACACACACACACACACACACACACACACACACACGTGCACACACAAACAACATGTACACATACACACAAATGCGCACAGATACATAAGTGAGCACACACACACAAATGAAAACAAAAGCCCACATGAGCATGCGTTTCTCACACTTGTCACTTTAAGCAGATGAGGAAACCAGACAGGAGCTGTTGCACCTCTGTGCCTCCCCTGCGTTCTTTCATTTCGACCATATGACACGAGAGATGACAGACAAGTGAGCAACACAAACAGGGCCAACGTTTGGACATGTGACTGCGACACCAGGCACACCTGATCATGGAATCTCCCCATTCTTAGTTATAAATTCATAGCAGTTTGTGTTGGTAGGCAGTATTTTTTTATATGACAGGGAAGGTATACGTTTTTGATTCATGTAATTTTTTGCTTACACAATGACAAAAAGCTTTTATTCTTGCTGAAAAAGGGTTCAAGTGGGTGTAACCTTTAAGTTTTGGACGTTTATTATTCTAGTTCAACAAATAACTTAACGTTTACCGTTTACCCCGTGGGGAATATCACCTGAGCTGTGCTTCCGTTAATGAAACAATTACTTTCAAACTGGTTTTTTCAGTCTCCTTTCTTAGAGTGATATTTAGCCACAGCACATATCTTGGGCAGGTAATGTGATGCCTCTAGTTTTAAATAGGCAGTAAAATCAATAGCATATGACACACTCCGGTGGCTTCACAGAGTGGGGTCTCTTACTGAATACTGAGTTAGATGTGAGTCAACAAACCAACTGTCAAATGTCACCTGCCTATTTTACTTCCCCTTTTGAGAATTACTCAAAAAAATACTCATTATTGCATATCTAGCGCTAAGCAAACAAAGTAGTTCTTGCGATTAGAGAATACACCTCACAATGACATCCCTTTCAATAAGCTGTTGAAAATGTGTATTATTTCCAAAAACAAAATACAATATGACTAGGTTTAAAAAATAAAACCCTCCAAGCTGTCTTGGATTATGACATAATGTGAGAAGTCTCATCATTTCCTGTTGTCTTTGTCATTACATTACATTACGTCATTTAGCAGACACTCTTACCCAGAGAAACTTCCAAATAAGTGCATCACAACACTAGAGTAGTTATCAAAAAGTACTACAAGAGGTCAGTAAAATACTGGGTTAAGTTAAACCCTAGTGTAGAGTGCTTTTTTGAATAGAAAATAGGGATAGATGGGATAGATAGAGAAGAAGGTAGACTAGAAACGCATTTGGAAACGCTGAACTGACTTTGACTGACCTCTCTTTACTTAGTGTGAACCTCACCTGGAATCTGAAACAGTTAGCCCTAAAACAGATGAGACTGCCAGCATTCACTGTCAATACTGGTATTTTTAAATGGAGGCAGTGTATTCTTCAGACAGGCCACCTCAGTAAAGGACACGCCCCCCCATGACCTTTGCCCTGTGGTTGTTGAGCAGCGTGGACGAGCATTCATTCAGATGACTCAGGCGGTTGTAACAGTCTTCCGTGGTGTAACACTGGCTCAGAATGGTGGTGTAGCGAGAAACTAATTAAATCAGCAAACCCTCCTAGAAGCCAAGCTTTGCGTCTGGCAGGCAAACGTGACTGATTCCATGCCAGAGCAGACTGAAAGCACGCTTGGGAATTCAACTTTTCCTTCCACAGCCACGTGTCTGTATCTTCCTCCCTCTCTTTCTGCAGCGCGGTTCATCCTGTGAAAATGAATCATGTAGCGCCTAAGATATGCCCTTATCCGGGAAGAGACAGGACTCAGTTTCGCACTTGTCACGACACACCGTGTCACGTTTACAGCTGAACTCTTGCTGTAGAAACAGAGATAAAGCCCCATGTTTAATGACACAACAGTAGCATCAAGGATTCAAACTTTGGTTTTCGGTCTAGAGCTCCCACGGCTGCTAGACTGTGTAAACATGGCCTAAGCACAAAAACAGGATCCGAAGCATGCCTCATGCTGTTTATATATATCAACAAGATATACACCTATCTTCAACAAGTAGTCACCGTCCTTAGTTTCACTCCTGTAAATAGTCCTCGCAATGACAGACACGATCTAAATCACTCCATCTGATTAGATAGGAGAGTTTACAACTCTCTTTATAAGTGACTGCGGCGGTGTTAGGCAACAGTGCATAGTCACCCACTTTCTTCCGTGCCAAGTTTGTATGTAAACAACAGTCGATTGGGTTTCCTTTCCAGGAGCTACGATTTTCTTTTGGCCCAATTATGCGGTGACAAAGTGCAGCTGATAAGACAAACCTGTTTCCAAGGAAATCAAGATGACAGCCTTTAAATCACAACCGATGGCCTTACAATACAGCCTTATGAAAGAAGCATTTAAGCACATATTACTGCTATCAATCTTCATGTACTTACAGACACTGTTGAATGTTCCCACTGCAAGTTTTGCAGATAATGTATTATAAAATTTCTCACATACCTCTAACAGTTGCAAGTATTGGGCAGCAATGTGCGGTAGTAAGGAACAGGGCTAATGACCCAGAGGTTGCCAGTACAATTCCCTGGTGGGGCAATGCTGTTGCACTCTTGGGTACAGCACTTAATTCAAATTGCCTCACTAAATATCCAGCTGTATAAATGGATTACATGTAAAACTTGTGAGCTATGTAAGTTTCTTTGGACAAGAGCATCTGCTCAGCACATGTAAGGTATAGGTTAAAATTATTGTAGATATGGAATGCATAAAAGCAAAACTTCTACTAGAAATTTTCTGAAAGGAAACAGGTGGCCACAGCATGTATAACTGGGAAACATTGAGCATGTTTTACTCAACCAGAAAAGTGTGATAAACTTGGTGGCTGACATCTGTTGTTGATACAGATAACAGGTATTTGAAATCATATCCCTCATACACAAAACCATAAAAGAAAACAACAGCACGCTCACACACCAAACCCTGCCTCCTTGCCCTGTCCGCTCTGCCCTCTTCCGAAGCCGAGCCCGTGAGAGGAGGAAATGTGGCCATAGCTTTCAGCCATGTTTAGCAAGCCCGGCTGTGAAACAGGAGACGAGAGGAGATGACTGGGAGATGAGTGGCTGTGTGGAGCTGGCCCTCAGGGTACCCGGGCTGAGAGCCGCTCACAGGCGGCTGTGAGTCACTGCTGATAACCCCACCCGGCATCCGCTGGGAAAAGGGCCGCGCTTGTCACAACGTCACCGACCTGTCACACGGTGGGAGGGGGGAGATGGGGCAAAGTGCAGTGAGGCGGGGGAGTGGGGGGGGCGCAGTCTCAGCTGATAACTAAACAGACAAGCTCACTCTCTCCTTCCTTCTCTGTCTCTCTCTCACACCTACACACACATAACTGCAACAACAACGCACATGTGTCAGGGCAGATAGCTGTAGGTGACACATTGCACTCAAGTCTGAGATCAGACAGGATATCCTATTAAGCCTATACACACTGGATATTATAAAACAGATTATGCTTTACTGCCGTTGTTGCAATTTTTCACATACATATATCAAAACATTTTATTGAACTGTTTTCACAGTCTGTATTTCTTATTCGCAAGAGAAATGCAAATAGCCTCACACTGACTCTTTGCTTATGGCAATTCAATATTTTGCTGCTGTTTTCTCAATCCTTTGAAACAACCTTGGGGGAAAGAATCTAAATGTATTTAATGGATATTTCACAGAGGTGTAAGCCAGTCTGGAAACCAAACTTGCACCGCTCGCTGATGGCAATAGCTTTTTGCAGCGCAAAGTTCATGTATTTAGACCGAGGCAACACCAGAAGTTACTAGAAAGTTCTAGAGTGCATTTAAAATTCAAACGGTTGCTCATTAGGCCTACCTGGAGGGCGCAGACAGGCCCCATTGTGGCCGGGGACCACATGCATTGTGAGTTAAGGCCCGGGCAATCTTTAACCAAATGAAGAAATCTATCAGTCTTTTGTTTGAGGCAAAGAGCCGTGCCCTGGGGGGGTGACAGTAAAGCAGGGAGCTGAAAGCCCCAGGGCCATGGTGTCTAAACAGTAACTTCAGACACAGAGAGGATAAGATTAGCGGCCATTTTCCTACTTTGCATTCCTACTGCCGCACAGGACAAATGCCCAAACACTCGATTTGGTCACAACTTTCTCCTGTGAAGTCCTGTTCAGTCTGCGTGGACACACAGCAGGGGTTTATAATGACAGGAACCTGTTGCTCCTTGTCTGAAAGTGAGTCTTGTGCTACTCAGCTAAACATTGCAGCAGTGTCCATTCATCCTCACTGCTGAAAGAATTAACTGCCACAAAAAAGTAAATGTAAACATGTTTCCCGATACTATTACTGTTATGTGTTAGACACAGAAGTCAGTGCCCTACACAAAGTTGGGCACCATTTGAGTTAATTGACATAATTTCTTTCCTACTGTCAATTCACCTGTAATAGGTTTACCTGGGGTTTCCCCCTCATATGCTAAGATTACAGCAGTGTACTGTCAAAGTCAGCACCAAAAAAAAAACATCCAAAAAAACCAACCATTGCCACTCACTGGTATGTTTGATGAAAACAAAAGGAACCGCGTCTTTGTACGTCAATACCCCACAACGTCCCTCGCAAGGTGATACACTCCCATTGTTACCCCAGGTGCAGGGAGACCATCACCATAACAACCTGGCAGTTATCAGAGCTTCTCACCTCGACAATGGCCGGCGGGGAGGCATGTGATGAACGGCGCCCTCGGTTAATCATTCCCCCTGGCGCATCTGTTGTTGTGCCGCATTCTGGGCCTGCCGTCATGCGTGACGCTGCGGTAGCACTCACGTCTAAAGCGGGCTGACTTACGGTCTGCCTGGCCTCTGTCTCCGTCTGCTGACTAAAAATATAGCAGTGCTGGCCTGGCTTGAGCCGCAGACCAGCTTTGACTCGGCTGCAGAGGTGGGGGACCAGGAGAGCCATGCCTGCCGCTAACGTCCTCTTCCAGCACGCTGTGAACCTAGAAGCTGTGGGCAACGCCGACCGCATTTCTGTTAAATATTAATTGTTATCATAAACGGAACGCACTGTCTGTCCTTGTTTTTCAGAGTCAGACACACACATTCTGCCGCTTGTGTTGCTGGAGCTCGTGGTAAAGAAGCATGAAGGATGGTTAATTTATATGCATATAAATGCAATGGAATGCGGTCAGGAGTTCACAGTCGAGAGAGAGGGTGGCGTTCTGCGTCTTGAAAAACATATGCCTGTCGGTTAGGCTGAGTTTTTCTCGAGAACTGAGGGCAGCGCTTCAAAGATATGAACGCTCTTACTGTAACACACGCCTTTGAGAGATCACTTCATTTGCCTCATTTTACCGAGGGCTATAATTTGGGCTCTGGAGAGGCATTCTCCTCAGCTCCTCTGTGTCACCGCTGCTGACAGAACGAGCTGTGATGTCAGAGCAGGCAGAGTCGGCCTGCATTTCTTGGCACTTTGTTCACGCAGACTCCTTGCCCAGGCCTCGAACGAGCCGCACTCCGCAGAAGGAATCCCGGCGTCTATGATGCCTTCCTTTTTTTTTTTCCCTCCCTGGCTTGACCTCCAACCCCGCATCCTGAGAGAGGGAGAGGTCACGCAGCCGGCGAGTGGTGTTTACATCCCAGTGGAGACCCCGGGCGACACAAAGCGCCTGGCGCATTCCCGCTCTCCTGCCGGGGCCCTCTCGTTTGTCTCTCGCATTCCTGGGCCATTCAGCCCTTTTTCTCGCCTCCTGGCTAGAGTGAATTGCTGGGTCCATTGTGCGATGGGGTCTTAAAGTGCGGGGGAATCAGACCACCCCCCCACATCCAACCCACCTCCCCAAACCTCCCCCAACCTCCCCACTCCAACACACTCACAGCAGAAAAATCCCAGCTCTCCACGTAGCTGCACATCAGAAACAGGGTTCACACTGAAGCAGCAGTGACTCCTTGTTCGGATTAGTGGGCTTTACCCAGAGCTCCTTGCCAGGACGTTGGCTTTCATAATCTTATCCCTCAGTCTGCGACAGTCAGGAAGAGGCTCCTCCAAGGCAGATACTCTCTCAAAGTGGGTAGTAATTAGAGTTAAGCCTGGTCTTATACTGAAAACCAAACCACCCACTTATTTTTAAACAGCATTTTGGGAGGCAAGAGATTAATTTGCCTGTCTAACATATTTTTTACCAACAACAGGAAGTGCCCTTTTTTAATAAAAACTGTCAAATAAATACTGATAGAACAACCAATCAGAAGCACTCCATTGGACTAAGCCACTAAAGACACAGTAACACACCAATGAGGCTGACAGACTCTCACCTTTCAATAAAAACACAATTCATTTTTATGGAGGTTTTAGTGTATATCGGGCATGTCAGTCTACTGCTAGATGCTAAACAGTAACTTGTAGTCTAGACCATTTACCATGTGCATAATGGTACAGATTGATCTGGGGATTTAAGTGTGGCACACCATTATCTGAGAGAGATTATGACTTTGCACCAGAGGCATGCCGCTGCTAAACATTCTATGTTTGCTCACTGCGTTAGTCTAATGTCACAGTAGCTAGCTACTTGCAGAGGACAGTCTCCTTGGGAACCTGTCAGGGATTTAATCAAGTGCTTTGATGTTGATGTCACAACAAACATTGCCTCTGCTGCTTGTGTGTGGCAATCAGCACTGGGTAATGGATTTAAAAAAATCAGTCAATGATGCAAAGTAAACTATTGATTATATTGATAGTGCAAGGAGAGGAGTCAAACGAGCTGAACATGGCTCTCTGGGCCGGGGGGTCAGGGTGTTAAATCAACGACACGGAGGTATTTGTGGGGCAGGACCTCCGTGTTGGTTTTCGAGGAGGTGAGAGGTCAGAGTGTGACTCTGCCGTGCAAGCGTTCGGTGGACCCGAAGCCGAGCCCCTCGCGTCACGGACTGTTAGCTGCGCTAATTCCACAAAGCCCCCCTTTGCCCTGCCGTCCTCCGGAACTCCTGTGTCGTCTGCTCAGTGAAGGTGCTTTCCACTTCCTGGCAGCACAATGTGAGATGAGCATTCCAAGGGCCCTTGAAGTAACTGCCCACTTCCTTCCCACATACCACTATCAAAGCATTCCACCCCCCCCGACAAAGGCACAATTAAGCTGTAAGCAATGCCAGAGCACAATTTGCCTCAATCTGACAGGGCCGAATAATTTTTCAAACAAGTCCGAACACACCCTACAAAAAACAGAAAAGAAAAAGGGCCATAGTGGTGTAGATAAGCAGATTCCTCACATTGTTTTTTTTTACTATATTATGCACCTGAGCTAAATCATAAGAATTTTATAAATACAGCAGCCAAAACTAGGCTGATGGGTTGAAAGATGTACACACAGGCATAGGTGCTTACATGAGCATGCACATGCACACACACGCACACACACACACACAGTGTTGAAGTGTGTTGTGATGGTGTTTGTAGCTCATGTGTCTGACGCCCTCTATTGGCGATCTGGTATGATCAGTGTAGGTCCTTATTCAAACAGTGTGTGGAAGGACCAGGTCTGAAGTAAGAGAGTATAGTGACAATACTAACATAGTACTCTCCATGTACTCTCCACTTTCCATGTACTCTACTCACTCTGTAATGTATTCTCCCTGTCTTAGTGTTGGTCTCAGGCTGGACAACGGTACTTCTCAGTCTTATTTGTTCACATGCTATATTTATCATAAGCAATGCTGTTGTCATGGTCTGTGTCTTGTTCTAAAAAGGAGGTCATAGTCTTTTTTTGTCTCAGAATTCTTGTTTTTGGGCTCCTATACAATGATCGCACAACACAAATGACCAGCCTGGGGTAAAAGATAAAAATAACAATAATGCAGATTTAATAAGAGTAACCTCATTTTTGGCTGCATCAATTTCGTAACTGAACAAATGGACAAGAACCTTAAAATGAACCTCTTCTAACTTGCATGGTTCAAGTTCCCCTCTGTTCCATATTGCACAGACACCGAACTATTGCGTGTTCCCACCTGACAGCGACTGTACAAGTTCCCACTAGCTCACATTCTCAGACAGGCATGACAGGACGATGTAATTACTAAGTGTTTGACAAGGGCATGTGCAGTCCTCAACAGGAAGCGAGATAACCCAAATGATAGTTTACAGAGATAGCTCTCAGCCACACGGAGCAATAGCAGGGGCCGGCAGCTGCTGTGGAAAACATGCCGGTCACACACATCTCAGGGACAAAAGGATCCCCCAAATCTCACACACGCATCTCTGCCCTGGGAGAGCTCTGAGACCCTCTTTTTTTTTCCCCCGCGGCTGAATTCCTCCAGCACAGAACGGGGGAGCGTCTCGGTGTCGAGCACTGTCACAGCCCTCTGTGAGCTCCCAGACGAACCACATCAGAGGGGCAGGGAGGGGCGTTGTTACGGCAGGCCTGGGATCAGCCCTGCCACTCCGGCGCAGACATCCTGGCAGACACGCCCTCTCACTCCGACGGGGGCTGGAAGATGACAGTGCCGCTTGTAATTTACATCTTCCTTTTGAGAAGCCCTCTGTAGATTCGCGCGGCCGCCACCGGCTCTCGTTTCATGCAAAAAAAAAAAAAAAAAGACTGACGTGAGCATATTTCGTGCGCTACAGGCATCGGCGGTGGGTTTTCGCGAGACGCATAGGGCAGCCTCCCCTGTAATTAAAAAAGGGGCAGATAATCAGAGGGTTTCGGGAAAAGCGCCGGGATGCGTTTCATTTGTGGAGGTGCGGGATTAAGGGGGGGAAGCTGCAGAGGGGCGCAGCGCCGCTATGAAGTGCATTCCAGAGGCTCGTTAATGCAAGCAGCCTGATCCCCTCCTCACCCACCATTCAAATGCACAGCTCCGCGTGCTCGAACACTCACACACACACACACACACACACACACACACACACACACACACACACACACACACACACACACACACACAACACACACACAAACACATACACACACACACAAACACACACACACACACACAAACACACACAAACACACACACACACATGCACGCACACATCTGTGCTTCCCTTTGTTCAGGCGGCGCGGGCCATGGAAAAGGGGAAGCTAGATTACTGGAGAGGAGAGGCCTCTTTAATGAAAAGAGTGAAGGATGTGCAGATGGACTCCGCGCTGCTGGCGCTACCACAGTCTCCGATAGCGGTCTGCGAGTCCGAGAGCGCCGGGTTGGGGGGGAGTCTCAGTGCACCTCCCACAGGCCTTTGAGGCAGGAGCGTCCCGGCCAGCTGCGTGACCTTCAAACGCTCTCCCTGCTCCCTCCCCCTTTACCTTACTTTCCTCCTCACAGCCGCCGTTAGTCACTTCAAAGCCCAGGGAGTTGTTTGAACAGAGGATCCAGTGTTCTCCATAGCCCACAGGCATCGGCAGCTCCCAGCAGCCGGCGGCACAGACTCCCAGAAATCATCCACCTAGTTTTCCACAACAGAATCCCCGGTTGTCACGACATCAGGCGGTGTGGGTTTCAAACCACACCATACGCTATTCAGTCTGTTCTTAATGCAGCACAAGCTGCAACATTTCTGAGCAGAAGGGAGAATTTATCTTTTTTTCTGGTTGTCATCAAAGAAAATGCACAAAAAGATACTGAGTGCACTTAAATGTTACAGAGCTAGGGCTAACTGTGATGTTTGATGTGATGCTGTGCCTATAAGTACTTTTCTTTACTAATGTACCCTGCACATCCCACTTTTTTCAGATGGTTATATTATTCAAGATATCTGAAACCCTGTGTCACTTGCACTTTATATTTAGCATTTTTATCATTGTGTCAACTATCAATCTTTAAAAACGTCTTTTGCCCCAAAGCACAGTACCACCTCATATGATTTGCAGGTTGAGGAAAAAAAAACAGAAAAGCTACAACTCCCTCTAGTGTTCAAGTGTCAGTGCTGCAATATAAGAATGGAAAAAAAATCTTGATCCTCCATGTAAGGACCCTACTTTGGCCTTCAACCTATCCCTTCATAGCCATGTTCCAATGTTAGTTTATATGCCTGGCACACACTGGCTATACATACTGTCACAAACTCAAACAACACATATTTATTTGTAAGTATATCTTATAAGTTGCTTAAATGTGCATCTTTGCTGAATGTATATGTCACTTTTGCACACCTTGTATGTGCCAGTGATTATGCACATTATCTCAGTTCTTGTTTACAAATTACTTTTCATTGCAAGGTGAAAAGTTATAAATGTATGTACAGTAATTCTATGACATGATTTATGTAATGACAATCATAAATGATCTAAATTTAACTAAGAAAGATTTAAAGGACCTACAATCTCCCAAAATATCAAATGTCATAACTGTCCAACAATAATAATGATAAGAATAAATACATAAAATACTAATGCAACGCTGTGACACCACCAAGAGAGCTTGTGGTCAAACACATCACACAGCTTTGTAGCACCTCAATTTTAAAACAAAAAACCAAACACATACATACAAATCAAATGGTCATACCTCCTAAAGAGAAAACATTTACTCTCTGGTAATAATTATCAGGGTAACAAAATGGCAACTGGTTATGCAGTTATAAATACATCAGCTTTGTTTGAAGTAAACTGTCACTTGTGTAAATGCAGACATACAATTTGTAAAATCTTTTTGAATTTTTTTTTTCATCATTAATGGCAACAACCAGAGAAGCTCCCAAGAGGCTTCTGGTGAGGATTCCTCATAGAGGGACAACTCCATACTGCCAGCGATAAATGGCTGGCAACAGCTCCCGGATTAGTGTTAATGAATTCAGTAAGTGCTAAATGTGGCAGAAAATGGTTTGCACCAGCTAAACGTTAAGTTTTTATGAATCTATGAAATAGCCATCTGGCAAGTAGCGTACGATGAGTGGTGATACAAAAGGCTGCATTTAGCCAAGCAGACGGAGGAAAGCCAACTTCAGACGTAACGCCAGGACAAGATGTACAATCTATGCCTTTTTAAGGTCAGGGGTTGAAATGATTACCCTCTGAATCCACCGGCAAGGCCTCAACCCTGCCCAGAAAGTAACACCCTCCTAGCCATCACAGAAAGTGATGGATCTCTGTTTGATTTAAACAGCTGCAGGTGCAGTTCTAACTCGCCGAAGATGCCGCTCATCAATATTCACCATGATAGCGCAGACGCCGCGAAACGAATCTGCGAGGGATGCAGTCGAGCAGCTGCCATTTTTCATAATTGCGCGGCAATTAAGAGACGACCGAGGTTCCCGACCGCTCAGTCACGGCACTGCTCGCTTGGCACACCGCTCTCACGACCAGGAAATAGGACGCGGGATAGGGGCACACCACTCAGCCAGCTCGGGGTAAAGAGGCAAATGAAGCTGCTGTGAAAGACAGCCACAAATAAGTGACTCCCCCCGGTGACCATCCGTCTCCGTTCCCCTGACAGGACAATCTCCCTCCCTCGCCCCCCATGTGTGTACCCCTCCACGGGCAAGAGGCAAGGAAATTGGGAGGCAGAGTCACCACAATGAAAAGGACCCACGTATGGGCAGCACCGTGTCCACCAAGTAGGCAAATGAAAGGTCAGGCCAACACACGGCACCTATGACCTATGTCAGCCACGTTCAATCTGAGTGAGAGATAATGTGTTTTTCTGTCCGATTTTTTTCTTCAGGTGCAACGTTTCCATATCAGTTTGACTTGACAGGGTAAAGTTCACTCCAATATTACACTGAAATATATTCAGTTCTTATATTGGTTGAGACATATGCACCCAGAACCACAAGGTGGACAGCATACCTTGACCACCATAATAACAACAACAACAATAATAATAATTATAATAATAATAATACAAATAATACATCCATCCATACATACATACATACGTGATGTTATTTATCAAAGCCAGTTCATACCAGCCTCAGATTCATTCCAAATCGGTTGTTTGACTTAACGCTTTCGGAAAAAAAGTGCATTGTTTGAACTCATTTGTTGTTTTATTATTCGGCTGATAATAAAATGTGTGAGCAACTGGTATTGCTTATAATTGCAGCTGTCCATGCCTCAACAATTATTTGTTGTCCTAGGTCAGCTCCATTATGCGTGCTGTGTGAAACCACTTGCTTCTGTTTTCATGGTCCAGTGCTCTTCCACTTTGCTCACTTTATCATTTAAGCCTCCGCAATACAAGTTCATGATTTGAGGCATGAATAAAAACACTTTACTGGAAGGAGGGCCAAAGCACACAAGTAGCTCCTCTGCGCTGCTTAACGTGATCGTAACTCTACCTGAACAATAAAACTGACGGGCGGCCTCAAAGCAGGTGTTTAAAATTTAGAGAGTCAAAGTCTTTTCCCCTTACGGAGTGGACTCTGTCTCTGACTCTGACTCTGTCTCTTCCTTCAGAATCAATCACTTCCTCCTCTGCTTCTTCCAGCCAAAGGCACGCTTCTCCCCGGGAAAAAAAGAAAAGAGTCTCTTGTGACCATTTATCCGACATGAGATAGGTCTGCATTGAGGCTTCATTCAGACAAAGCCCCTCTTAATTCCACTAGACCCCACGGCCGGTCGTCATCTTTCTGCTCTACAGAGGGGAGCTGCTTCCCATAAACACCATCTGCAAAGATTATTTAACCTCTACCACCTGAGGGACACACCTGATATAGATAATGGGAAACATGCATTCAAAGACATGTTGATCTAAAGACTTATGCTTGCAATTTGTTTCCTAGACAAATAGTGAAGTTGATGCCTATGTATGACTTTCTTGCCATAATAATAACAATAATAATAATAATAATATTTTTTAAATTCTTTTTTGGTAACTTTGAGGAATGTAAAATACAAGACATTTTTGATTTGTTTAACACTTGTTTGGTGATTGCACAATTCTGTTTGTGTTATTTCTTAGTATTCATGTCTTTACTATATTATAAAATGTGGAAAATAATAAAAATATAGAAAAACCCTTCTATGAATAGGTTTGTCCAAACTGGTACTGTATGTCCACTTTGTTGGAGAAAGGTGCTACACAAATAAAGACTTAAATTATTATTATTATTATTATTATTATTATTATTACTACTACTACTACACTGTTGGCACTGCCTTGTGGAGGCAAGCTTTTAATTAGTGGTAAAAGAAAAGAAAGAAATGAAATAAATAAATAAAAACCTGACACAGTAGGAATTAGGACTCCACATGCCATACTGGTAACTGTGTTTCTCAGAAAGACCACCCCCCCCCCACCGCCTCCTCCTGCCAGCTTTGACTTGAAACCCTGGAGCAGTAATATCGCTCAGGTCCCAAAGGCTCCGCCTGCGTCAGTATTACAGCATGTGTCATGTACAATCACACATCGCAACGACTCCAGCACCTCCAGCCCTCACATCCCCGCTCTACCCATGTGAACACGAGGAGCGTGCGCTTATTCCGCAAAACATGTCAGCCCGGCACAACAAAAGGCCCAGACTATGTCAATGCCGCTATTTTTTTGTTTCGTTTTGTTTTATAGAAGTAGATTGATGACAGTTATGAAACACGGCGAGCCTCTAGTCTTCGTGTCTCACAACAGTCAGCACTCAGCACACAGACAGGAAGGGAAAGGGTAAAAGAATGAAGGTATGAGACCCGCGGAGGCGGTCGAAAAAGGCGGTAAATAAAGACCCAGATGCTGACAGCACTGCTGGCAGGGGCATGGATGAATGGAGTGGGCGACTCACAGATGGCGTCAAGGGGGAAAGACGACCTGTCTGTCACATGAGACCCGCAGCCCCGCTCAGATCTGCAGCTGTCTTTATTACTCGCAAGGCTTTGCGCCCGTTTCAGCCCAACTCACTGTTCAGAAATTCCACACATTTCTTAAGGAACAAAATATGGTTGCTTTCCCCTCATATGAATATTCACGCCACTCTCGAAGAGAACAGAATTAAAAAGCCGTGCAAGTGTCCTGCTATGTGTTGTGCATCTGCCTGTCGACATCACAAATAAGATACTAAAATAGACTGGGCGCTGGGCAAAGTTCAACATAACTGAGCTGTCATGAACTGGAAGACACATTCCCGCCTCGAGAACACCAATCATATCTCTGCTCATTTTCTGTGGAAAAACCCTACAGCATCCGGGATGTTCCGCCACACCAAGGATTTATCCATAGTATGAAAACAACTTACAAAAGAATATGGAAATCATAATATTAACAACATACTGTTAAATATGATAAAGGCATTACTGAAGGGGGTGGGGTGGGGGCAGGGTAAACATGATAGAAATTATTTAGACTTTAGCTTATTTTGCAAAAAAAAGAAGCTAACAAAAACTATTTTTCTGTATTTTCGCATGTATCTTTTGTATATTATCAATTGTATTATTACAAAAATATTACTATGATTGCAATCTTAAGTATGATTATTGCCATTATGACATTTTGCATATCATTAAGTGCTTTGTTGTTGTTTTGTGAGAGCTGTCATATTGATGTCATAATAAGTAGGTATTATCATTATCATCAATATTATTATCATTATCATCAATATTATCATTACTATTGCTGCCGCAGTTTCGGCTATTCCTGAATGCAGCTACAGTTATGTCAAAACAATGACGCATTTCCACATACATAAAAAATGAAAAATGTTAAAGGGAGGAATTCTGTTCTCTTTCATTCAGTAGCCCTCCGTCATAGTAGGCATGAGTAAGCACAAAAGCTATGATGCGCTCGAGGCCACCTCCCTGGCTGGATCAATACAATCCACGGCGTAACAAATTGCGCGGACAAAGACATTCATTCTCAGGAAGGAGTGTTGGTAAGGTAGAATGCTCATTACTTACAAAAGCGTATCCAGTTGTCACACATACCCTATAATTTACTGGAAATGGAAACGAGGAGAGAAAAAGACAAAAAGTAAATAAAGCGCTTCGCCGTCTCCCCCTATCGCTGCCTTGGAGAGAGTGGTCGCTGCGCCGAGTTCGCTCAGGCGTGATTCCCGTATTCGATCTGATTACAGGCTTCCAGAGCAATGCCGCCCCGCTCCCTTTTCCCCCCTACGCCTGTCCCCCGCGGTGACTCACGGCCAAGTGTGACGGTTCCGCTCACATCTCTCGCCATCTGCACGGACGAAGCGCGCGATATCCTAACTCGCGGAGGACATCGTTTTTCATTCATCTCCTAACTTCCTTTTCCAACTCGCACCCCACCGGTGTAATTACGTTACACTTTCTTAATAACCCAGATAAACGTCTAAGATAAATACAGTAGATTCTCTGACAAACGCCTTGGTCTACTTGTTTATTTTCCATCGTAAACAGAGGCACCGATGGGATATCTGGTTGTAATTTGATGTCCCATGTGCAGTGTTTAATTAGCAAAGTTGATTATCAAGCATATTCTTCGGATCCCTGTTTTTTACTACAGTCGAAAAGAGTTCACATCAAAATGCATTAGTAATCACTTCGTATGAAAACATACATTTCAAAATCTTTGGAATCGATTTCTTCTAAGTACGTTCTTATTCTAAGATTTCTTATTTAAATGTGTAATGACAGAATATGGAATAGCCTACTCAATATTTAAACTCACAGAAATGTAACACCTCGAAAATCCTCAAGAGGACCGACTCCTGTGCAGATTGACCTACAACATTATGAGCTTAGCCACAGAGTTTTCATTTACACTGAAATCAAGTGTCTACTCTTGTTTAGTACAGAATGCATCACATTGCCAATAAAGCCATGAAATACAGTATCTCACTTGCCCCATACCAGAATCTCCACGGACCGATAATTCCATTCAACCCCTCCACAAAACTCTCGACATAAATACACGACATACAGCGGGTTGTAATACGCTGCAGTGGTTTGAACACAGAGCTCAATATTTGATAATCACAGGTTCAAACGCTGCTGTAAAACTGAGCAAGCAACATCACCATAATAACTCCAGCGACAAACCAGCTGTGTTAATGGGTTTCCGAGTATGCTTGACGTGCAGGTTCCTCGGTTCACGATGGCAAAAGGACAGGTGAGGAAATGGAGGGAGCAGCATCTCCTGTTCTCTGCTGTCACCTTGATTAATACACCCATCTGCATGGTGACATTTTACATGTCACCTGTGATGTGTTGTCTTTTCAAATTACATCAAAATGACAGTGATAAATTACACTTTTTAACGCACTGCCTGCTGCCCTGACGTGGACACGCTTCCTAGTGGTGGACAAATATACTGAACATCAAGGAACTAATTGCTCTATTGTGGCATATACCACTTCAGGAAACAAAACGGACAGATTTTGAATATAGATTAAATGTTTTTGCCAACAATCCGAATGAGCGACCTTGACCGTTGCATAAGCTCTACATCAGCTCATTTGTCAGAGGGATATTGGGCAGAGGTAATGAGTTGATTGACATTGCTGACCTTTCACACCTAGTGAAAATCAAGACAAAAACAACATGGAAAGCGACTATAATTCCCCGTTTGACAACAGTTTACCTAATGCATTCATGACATCGGAACATGACTAAGTCGCTCGCTATCTAAAGCGTTCCAGTCAGCAGTTTCTAACAGGGCAAGACATTAGTCCTAAACACAGCGAGCTGACAGATCACGGAGGACTGCAACATTGTAAACTATACGTCACAACGGTTCACCAACATCGAAGCGTCGCCATGCTCCATGTTGAGAATCATTTCTGAAAAAAAAAAACAACTTCATTGCACGAGGCAAGCCAGGTTGCCAACAACCTTTATATAATCAGCTCAACTGAGTGCAGGAGGCATTAGAGATGAAACGGTATAAAAATGTAATATCAATATCACGATTATAGTGACCAAAATTATCACGGTTATCAGTATTATCACGGTATTGTTAAAATGTGCTGAAAATGTTCAAAAAGTAGGCTACTGATACACAAACTGAAATCATTTCACCAAGTTTTATACTGAAAAACGACAAATAAAATTAGCAGCACTATCCAGTTTTTATTTGCATAAACATTAAAATAATAACATAGCCAATGAATTGTACAATAGTCTACTATGTCTTTTATAGATGACATTACTTTCTCAGGCTACAAAAACACTCTAAAATGAAGTGCACATACGTGTTTTTAAATGCAAAACTTAAGCTACCTGGTCCAACATTCCCATGCACGGCTCCAGTTGCTTCAATGAGCTTGTAAGGAAGACCTGAATTTCCAAGTTAGGACGCTAAGGATGCCTTATTCGCCAATCAAGCGCAAATAAGGGAAGAGTCGAGTCTGCTACTGCATGTTGTTTTCTAAAAGTCTTGGTATAATATAGGCTAATTTGTAGGTCATTTCAGAATATCATGATAATACTGAAGAGGGCAAATTAAATAGAAGTGTTTTCCAATGTTCAGTTCCCCCTGACAGCAAAGTAGGCTAACTGACTCAAGACTTCGTAAGAGTTCAACTATTTACTGAACTTCAGACAAAGGCTGTCACATCGTAGTTACGCTGGAAAATTCATAAGGAAGGAGGAAATAAACTGGTCTAAACAGTGTTCTGTTTTAAGAATATGCAAATACAAACGTACACGGAATTCATTCTTAATAGCAAATTAGTCCTCTTAGAAGGCTGCAAAATCTCCGGAGCGCGGTCACTGTCTTCCGCTATGTTTTCACTGACACAAAACAAATCCATGCTGTATGCTGCGCCTGCGCGTCTGCGTCTGGGAGACCTGCTAACTTTGGTTGATGCTGAAAAGTATTTAAGGTGAGTTTTTCAAAGCGCGGTAATCAACCGCGGTTTTAATGATAATTCAAATTTGAAAAGGTAATACTAACTGTTGCGGTTTACCGTGAAACCGGTACCCGTTTCATCCTGTCACAGTGTTTAACGTGAGTTTTTCAAAGCGCGGTAATCAACCGCGGTTTTAATGATAATTAAAATTTGAAACGGTAATAATAACCGTCGGGAATTTTACCGTGAAACCGGTAACCGTTTCATCCCTAGGCAGCACATAAAGCCATTCTTCGCGTGCAAGACGGCAGAGGCTCGCTAACGAGCATCCATGCAAGAGAACGAGTCGTCCAGCAGGTCAGTGCAAGCTGTTGGTGTAGTACTGGCATCAGTGCAAGATGGAAGCATGATAATTCTGCCTGGGATGTCCCGCTGGCAGTCCCATTGAACATCTGTGGGATGAGTCGCGATGGATCGTAGCACACAAGGCTCAGAGACCAGTGCACGTACAATACACTTTCATCCAGGCTCTACAAGAAAAATGGGACAGATTCCCATAAGGCAGCGTCTGAAACCTGGCACAAGTCATGCATTTCACATGTACAGGTTGTGACACATTTCTCAGTGGCCAAACACTCTACTAGCCTACGACTCTCACAGTAGGCACTTTCTTGATGAAGTTACGTTTATCATGTCCAAAGCAAATATCTCCTAGTGTTTTCCTTGATAATAACTTTGTGAATTTTTCTGCGAGATTGCAATGAAATTGGTGGCTGCAAACGCCCCAGAGAGGATGAAAAAAGGCTTTATTTATTAATAAAATACTTCACTTTTTGAAAAAGAAAGAAAAATAAACTCCCCTAGAGTGACAATTTTCTTTAGCCACCTAGACCTCAAAACTGCCACCTGGTGGTAAGTAAGGCGTACAACGTTCGGGTGTAGATACAACCTTGAATAAATGTAGACTGCTGCACAATTATAATTTTGTGAACTGCTCAGCTGTTCTATTATTAATATACTAATATAATTAAATGTGCATATGATTGGCAATAAAATCCAATTCCAACAAGTGTGGAAAATGAGAAATGCTACAGCTCCTTTTTCATTTAAAATAGATTCTCAGAGGAAAAAAACCTTGGCTGGGTCTCTGAAAGAAGATCCTAAGTGTATTTTTCAACTTTGGGAACTTTCTGAATCATTCACCCATTTATTCAAAGGAGCAGATGGCGTATCTCCGGTATCCAACGGCAATGCCATGACATGGAGAGAAAGGCGTCCTCTCAATGTCATCTCTGACAGCTTCTCCATTAGCTCTCCCATAATTCATCTGACTTCCTCTCCAAAGCACAGACATCCAGATTGGCTACACTTGTCATCGGAGCGCCTGTGCTTAAATCTCTCTCTCATTCTCTCTCTCTCCATCTCCATCTCCCTCACTCTCTCTCAGTCCCTCCATATCTTCCTCTCTTTCTCACACAGCAATGCAGTAAACTACAGCCTACTTCACACCAATAATCACATTAATGTCAACAGTGATATTAAACATCAAGGGAGGAAAAATGAACCAATGATATGAGCTATTATAAAGCATGCCAGATTCCAAGGGATGAGATACAGGAGTAAATACCATTCTCTGAGGAAGAAAAGGGGTTGCTAAACTGTGCTAGCACTCAGAGCCTTGCACAAGCATTTATGAGGAAGACAGCCATTCCACAGCAGTTTATATATTGTGTGCTGTTGTAATCATTCCACATGGAGCCAGAAAATATTTAAAATTCATGTACCATCAATCTCACTGTACATATCAAATACAGGCCAGCACCTAGTGAATATATCAGAAAACACTAGCAATGTATTTTGAAAGCAAATGAAAACAGCATTTTTATTTATTCAGGGCCATTTGCCATGCATTTACTGCAAATAAATTTGTAAAGTATATATTGCAGCCATTCCTGACTCTGTAAACTACAAAATGAGAAAGTCCCTCTGGATTTTGCTTACATCCAACCTTAATTCCAGAATAACCAGAATTTTTCATTACCAGTGTTGAGTCAGTGTCACACACGGAATTTGACTGATGTCACTTATCCAACAAGGACACTGTGATATACATCATTACCATATTCAGAAGAGGAGTTGGCTCTCTGCTTGAAGCAGGTGCACCGTATTTAAATTCAAGCATGTTTACATGAACATTTGGACCTATTTATCCAACCTCATTTTCAAGGTGGAGGTTGAAGGGCTGAAAATTCAACTTACTTTTTTTGCAAACTTTCCACTGGCAAAATGTAGTGAGAGACACATTAGTCTCTTTGCCTCATTATCTGCTACCAAATTAAGAGGAAAAGTGCTAAACAACATCTTTGACAGCACAGGGACTTGCACGGTACAGATGCTCTCAGAGGAATAAAGGATTCTGAGACATTCAGGCACAGAAACACACACATACAGGCATACATAAACACAAATGTGTGCATGTACACACAGACACACACACACACACACACACACACACACACAGATGCATACACAAACACACATTCACACACAGACAAACACACAAAGAAACACACACACAGACACACAGGCACACATACACACAAATGCATACACACACACACAAGCATGCACACACATATGCATACATATACACAGATTAAACCCCCCCCAACATACACACACACACACACACACACACACACACACAAGCCATCTGGCTGTTGTTCAGTCCTCTAAGAGAAAAATGGAAAGTGGGGTAGTGCCCTGCGACAGAACATGATGATATTTTGAAAGACAGACTGAGAACAATGTTCTATTTATAATTCACAGGTTCAGTCAAGTCTGCCTTCACTCATCCATTCAAGCCTCATGTGTTACATAAACTTGCCACACATTATTCACAATCACAGTATTTATTCATTTGACTGATTCCTTTGATGCACATGAGAGAGAATAATATCACTGCAGCCCACAGCTAAATCTTAGCGCCGTAATCATGAAAACAGATTGCTAAGTATGGCTTAATGAGTGAGTGCAATATTTAGCTAACGCAGGCTGTTACAAACGTGTTTTCTTCTTTATAAGCGTGCGTGTTTATAGCTTAAAACAAGCCAAGGGTGAGTCTAACTGCAGTTGGCCAATGTGAGATAAACACTGCACAGGGAGAGGGTGAAAATAACTGAAATGAAAGGAGAAAAAAATTACAAGTGTTTACAGTTGCCCCACCAAAATGGACGGCTGTAGACAGATCTGCAATACCTTGCTTCCTTATCCGCTACAAATTCTGGCATTAAAGCCACTTTCATCTCCTCACTGTTTCCCATGAAACACTAGGCAGAGACAGAGCGCTCATGAATTCTGTACAGATAGAATCAAAGGCACAACCAGTGTGCCTGCTACAAACAGTGAGCCTGGGAGCCTGCCCCGACACCGCACCAAACGCACAACCCAAGGATCAGTTAGGGTGCAGCACCAGCCATTTACGCAAAGTGACAACATAGTGCAGAACGATTTCGCTCCCTCACGTCCACACAAATTATCCGAGCTTCGCCGAAGTGAGAGAGCATCATTAATTCACAGCCGCAGGATCCCAAGCGTAACGCTTTTAATAAAAAATCCAAAAAAGGCAAATAACGTTCAGAACTTCAGTAACTCCAGAGTAAATACTTAATCGGTACGTCCTAAACGAAGTCTGTCTTAAAAACGCGAGTTGGTGGGAAAAACAGAAAAATAATTAACATCGGGCCGCACGATGGAGAGGATTACAGAGATGGGCAAACAGCAAGAGGAAGATGCAATTTCCACGGCTTTAGATCTCTGTGCAGTGCCTTTAATCGAAGGTCACCTTCACTGAAGGAATGGGCTATTTTCCCTGTCTAATTACTACCAAGGCCTCATCACCAAAACGAATGCACAGTTGTTTTCTCGCCGGTAGGAGGGGAGGGAGGTAATGAGCATCATTAAGTCTACAGAGGCGTAGGCAGATTAAAGCTCACCATCAATCAAAGTCAGAAAAACGTGGAGGAAAGGCAGTCTGCACATAAAAGGCCACCGCACAAATAGTCCACAGATTTTATGATGTTAATCCTTCAAATAAGCCGATTCATGTGAATATTATGACACATGGCTTAAATAACTCCACCAAACAAAAAAAACAAACAAACGTAAGTTGTTTGTTAACTTTCAAACGGTTGGTATTTTTATGCTCACCTTATTTATGTGTCAAATAAATACATTCTGAAATTAAAAGCTTCTCCTCAATGTGTTTGTCAACTGGAGAAAATGCTGAACAGATTCACTGATCTTTAAATAACCTAGCTGCGCCATCTCATGCACTGCACTAGCTTTAGTCCCATCCAGGTTAAGTATGAATCAGAGTCTACGTACAGATTCTGCGCAGGCTTTACCTCTTGGTGACAGAAACTTCAAGGATATTCTTTGGTGGCAGATTACCTTGTTTGACTCCAGTTGTGATTGTGATGATAATCAGTCAGGATTAGGTGGGAACAAGGAGCAACATATTAAATTGTGCTTTCTGGACTTTTTTCATTGGTTGTTGTTTCCCTTTAAAGAGCATTTCCTCTTTACGTGACTGGCCAGCTGTGCTGCAGCTCTCATGCAACTATGGCCTCCTTGGGAGCGCTACGGAAAGAAGGTTGGGGCTTTACAGAGGCAGCTGACTTTTCTGACGCACCATAATGGCGTAAAGTAAAAAGTAAAAAAAAAAGTGGAAAAAAAAGACGGTAACCAATGTAAGTCGCTCTGGATAACAGCATCTGCTAAATGCCAATAACATAATGTAATGTAATGTCAAGTCCTGCTGTGGTCGCATAAGTGTGTGGCTCTGCATGGGTTGTCGGGGTGGGCAAACAGGGAAATCCCACTCTCCTGTGGCCCTGTGCCGTGCTACAGGAAGACCGCAATAGACACATCGCGCCAGCCGCCTCCGTCAAGATGACATTACAGAGTGATTCACCCCCTTCTCCCAGCTGACGTCTCACTGCCTTCATCGGGGGAGTCTTGGAAAAAAATACCTCTGCTGTTGCAAGCCATCAGTTTTAAATTAAGCACCACCTTTGATCCACTGCTCTGCTCTACAATTCAGGGGCGGCCCGCAATTGCAGTCTTTTAGTCCAGGTGAATGGAGTCACTGGAGCTTCAGAATTTCGCAAGGTCAGCGAGGACAGGGGAGAGGAGGCCTACGAGGTAAACTTTTTTTTTTGGAAGCCTTAAGACTGTCATGAAATATTCACCACGCCACAAACTTCCCCACTTTCCTTCCCCCCACCACCACAGCTTTAGAATGGGAATGCTCTGAGGGCCCTGTCCATATGTGTGTCTTCATTAGCTCCAGGCGCTGGGAAGGCTGGGACTGAAAGCCTCCGTGTCTGTGCTTCACATCTTCATTCTGCGCTACACACTGCGCCAGTGTGGCTCCGCGTTGGAGTTGCGTGGCTGCAGAGAGGGGCGTAAACAGAACCCGCGTTTGCGGTCCTCGCGGTCCTGTCAGCCCCGCTGAAAAATGCTTAAAACAGCAGGGTAATGCATCTAGATTTAATTCTGTTTACACATCAGCGGTGCATTCCCACGGCACTTATGGTGACATACAGTGATTCCGCGAGCTGCGCCATTGATGAGCGCATGAGAAATGGCAGCCACGTGGCTTGAGAAAAATGAACACACTTTGGTTGTGTAACCGCCGCATTTTTCTTTAGGGTGATATATGCAGCCCCCACTCTTGCTGTCTTTTCTTTCTCAGCGAATAAATTAAAGAAATCAATGGAATCTAATTCACATTCGAGCCGGAGGAGCCAGCTTGTTTGCCCGCGCAGGCAAACATGCTTCCTTCCTTCAGCTTAGCTGTGAAACGACACCAAAATAACCGCGCTGAGTGAGCCTGCTATATTAGGGTTTTCTTAAGACTGTGATCACACTGACTGAGCATTGAGTAAAACCCTGGGCATGACACACAACCTCCGAAGAATGGCGGGAACCCCACCTTCCCTTGCAGGGACAGCGCAGGGTAAAGGCAGGACAGTGTGTCCTCACGAACCTACTGCTCCCTGCACGGGGAGTGCAGTCAAAATTCAACAGCCCTCACAAGACATGATATGATATGATGCAATCTGCGGGAGGCCTGCTTCCTTTGTTTCTCCTGCGCAAGTACACTGCGACCGCCATGACTCAGAACGGAAAAGACAAAATCCTTTAATTCCAATAATCACCGCTACAAAACCAAAATTTGCGAATGAGACGTGATAAAGCCAAGCTTTTCAGGAAAGAAGCTGCAGCCCGACTGCATTGAGTGCCTGGCCTCTGAGATCAACAATCTCGGCGTAAACATATTAGGGTGATTGGACATGAAAGGGGTCTTAAACTCGATTCTTAGTACAGCTCGTGACGGCACTTTCATCTACATCTCATTAGCGACAGAGGGACGGAGCGTTTGGTTGCTACCCACTGTGAAGTGAAGGAGTGATATCTTCAGCCACAGTTATCGGCGCGGACAGTTATCCCCGTGTAACCTCTGCCGCATTGCCGAACGGAGCGCGATTCACATTCTGACTCCCACAGCCCTATGATTTGCATTTAGATTTGTGGGTGTAATTAAATTAATTGATCTCTTTCCTGGCTGAACTGGACATGTAAAAACAAGTCCCTCACACAGAATAAGTCACATTGCGCATAAAACATCCTGACTCAGAGAGAGAGAGGAGAGTTACCACATAATTAGACCCTTAAATAAAAGTAAGGACACAGTAGCTTTTCAGTCTATATGACTTATCTGGCACTGAGAAACAAACGTTATGCTTTAAGGACTCCAAAAAATGCTCATGTTTTCACAGCCATAAATCATAATCAGCCTCTTCTGCTCGTAATCACTCAATGTGGAGCAGAAACACAATGTCCAACAAGGCTGGCCTTGTTTTACAGTGGTGGTACACAGGCAAGCATGCATGCATTGTTGATAACTGCTAAAGGACTGGGAAAAAAAAACAGCCACTACCCTCTGCTCTGCCGTACTGAAAGGACAATGAAGCTTCTACATAGCAGTTCAACAGAGAGGTTTTTATATACCTCATTCATTCCATCCTTATTCTACGTATGTGTCCTGCACTACTGTTGTCGTTTGTTGTATCACTACTGTTGTCGGTATTTGTTGTTGTCACCTTGATGCTGAATGAAAGCACTACGAGAGACACTGGAACTGGAGTCAAATTCCTTGTATGTGTCAAAGCATGCTTATCCAGTAAAGTCTGATTCTGATTCTGATGAAGCAGGCATACTACTACATATAGGGTGTTCACATCTAAAGCTATGAAACTTCCCTCTTTTTTGTCAATGTTACACTCAGCTGTTGAATAAAGAGCATGCGGCAGCAGCCGTTACAGTTCTGTCTATGAGACCAGGCCAGTCGCGGAAGGGAATTCACATTGTGCCAGAGACAGTGATCCCGTCACAGCACTGCTTCTCTCAATAGGGAAAAACAGCTGAGGATGAATTAATGTGACCGAGATATAATGAATGGTGAGTTCCTAAAGCACAATCTGGGACAGCCACCTCTCTGCTGGGATTCAGAGTTGAAACTCTGCTTTGACTGGCACCACATGCACCAAACTCACCTGTGCAGAAATCATTTCACCTGTCAGTCTCTCCCCACTCGACCCTTTCCCCAGAGACAGTCAAAGAACCGCAGCCACACCGGGCACCTGACCTTATTTTGCTCCGCACCTGGGTCATGGCACGTTGACGGTACTAGACCAGTATGTGCCATTGCATAGCATCTCACATATTGTTAATGTGAGTACATCATACTGCCCGTACCGTATATATGAGTTATGCACTGCATCATGTACTTGCACACACGACTGAGCATTCTATTAAGCCTAAAACAAAACTTCCCTCCTTCAGAAGATTACGCAAGCTGGCCTCACCACCAGAGCTCTTCACCACAGACAACAGAGAACTACAAAGTTTTGCGCAAATATTGATGTGTAAATTGACTGAATGGATCAGAGGAACGGTTTAGCGGATATCTGGGTTTTCGAGTCAAGGACAAGGAGAGCATTCAGAGAAAAAAGGAAACATCCTGTTATGCAAGACACTCCTGACCATCAAAGACTGCAGCCGCAGCCCTGTGTTGTCACACAGGTGCATCACAGGGCTAATGAGCAAATGTATGCCTTTTTGTCTCCAAGAGACCCAACAGGAAGGGTTCTACAGTTTCTACACAGGTGTCCCTTATGGTTTTTTAATCTTGTAATTTGTATCCAGGGTTCTATCAAAAATGTGCATTTCTGCTTTACACTAGAAAAACATGTTGTATGGACATACACAAATCCAGGTCTGTTTCTATAACCAACAGACTTGTTTTTGAACATCCCTGTGATGCGGTCTTGTGCTTTGTTCAGGCCTAAAATTTACTCTACCATATTACATAATACCTTCTATATCAGTTTTTTTTCTAATTATATTTAACAAGGAGACATTTAATCTAAACACTATTGGACTTGCAAGGAAACACATTTCAGTTCAAATTGCAATTAATCATTCTCCAAACACTGCGCTGACAACCGTTCAGTGGAAAGGTGTTGTAGAGAGCAGATGCTAACCCTGAGGAGGACTGTAAGAAATGCATTGCTGAGCTCTGTGTGACATATACAAGCCTTTCCTTTTATGCTCTCTTACATCCGATCATCTCACTATTGTACATAGACTGTTGTATCCACAGTAATGCACTTTGTGATCTGTGGTGACTGGTGGGGGGATCACTTTGTGATCTTACTGCATTGCTTTTAATTTTTATTGGAGAAAGGCTTGTAATCATTTACCTACAGAAGTGAGTTTCCTTATGTGTTCATTTATATTTCTTATATACCCTTATGTTCAATTGTGCTGGTAGTTGCTCCGGATAGGAGCGTCTGCTACATTAATGTAATGTAATGTAATATGATATCAGTCGTGCTCTTTATGTACAATTAAACCCTTACTGTTTTCCTGCAGTCGTCCTTCAATGTCTAGGCATTTATGTTTGAACAACTTGGGGTCCCCTGAAAATGTAAAAAATACAAGGCACAGGAAACATGTAACTATTACAGGACACCTCGTACCAGGTAAATGAATCTTTCATATTCAATGTGGTTTCACATTTATAGAAATGCAAAAAATAACTCTGTAGCTATTTTTTGCCGCTGGCAAAGTAATACTATTACTGGTGCCAGGGTCTCTTTTGAAGAAATGTCAGGTAGTTCATCGGTGTCTTGACAGCAAAAAAGCCACACTTTCAATATGTTTGAACTCTTAGCTATTGAATGAACCTTACTCATTCAATTTTCGGGAGACTTCTTCCATTGGGGCGCTGATCGGCAATACATGTCGAGCAGCTGTGGCCCACACAAACGTCAGCCAGCTGTTGTCTGGCCCAGATAATGAAGTTGTGACCGTTACATCACCGGCAGATGAATATTGACTGTCTCACAGCAGCTCCTCACGTTATGTGCACATCCCTCAATAGACAAGCAAGAAATATCTGCCTGTGCATCTATTTGTGTTTTATCTAATCTACCAGACAAGACATCTTGCCCGTGAGCAACAACAGCTTGCCCCCAGAACTTCATAGCAAGAGTGGTATCCATTATTCATCATGTATTACACTCTCCTCTTTTGTGGAAATCACAGTTTAAGCAGGCAGGCCTGCGGGCCTGATACGAGCAGCGCTCCTCTCAAATCGATACCATCAAAGCAAAAGAGGAGCATGAAATGATCTTCCGCAATCTTTAATTGTGCGCACTTTGAATTGGCCGTAATGTAAAATAGACACTGAAGATGCCTTGCATCATATTCAAATGGACTTCAGGAAATCATTAGCTGTCCATGGGGGTACTAACACAGTCAGCTAAGCAGAAATTTAAATTGACATAAATTAACGTTTGCTCTGAATCACCCGGGCTGCTTCAACTTGACTGAACACTTTTTGAGAAATCCTTACAGCACAGTTCAGTTGTACAAATTTAAATGGTTTTTGATTAACCAGCTATAACCTTGAAAGCAATAAAAAAGAATATATTTTAATAAGCATAATTAAACCGAATACTCCACAGTAAAATAATCCACAGTACTTACTGAAAGGATTAATAACGTTCATCACTACAAGGTAATGCAGCGAGATAAATTCGAAAACCAGAAATGCTTCAGATCATATCTCCGACTCAAATGTGCAACGTAGTGCTTGAGAGAATGCACCGTGGCAGAGCATTTTTTGAGTTCACAATTTGTGGAACGGAACATCCTCGTTTGCGGAAGGAAAGGTTTTCGCAGGAGCGTGAAACAGCCCTTGGAGGGACCGGCAGGGAGGACTGACCTGTGCTGCTCTGGATGGTCCTGACTGTGGTGGTGGTCCGCGGGGGCGAGATGGCGCGCATGGGGCCGTCCTCGTCCTGGGAGCAGCCCTTCTCGATGGCCCGCACGTAGCTGTGGCTGCGCATGCGGAAGCACCCCGGCATGGGCAGGTCCAGCGCGTCCACGGCCTGCGACTCCAGCTCGCTGAACACCGACTCGCACACCGACTCGAACTGCCCGTTCACCTCCACCTCGCTCACCTGCAGGGGGCGGGGACAGACGCAAAGGCGCACGGCGGCCGTTGGAACACCAGCTGCGGGTGGGCCTCGCTCCCATTTCCACAAAACCTCAACAGGCACCCTCATCCAACCCTCACAGCGCACAGTCGGTGCTTTTACAACATCAAGTAACACATGTGGAATTACATGACAAACAAGCTGAGGAAACACACACATCAGAGTCTGTAAAATGGAGGATCTACTAAGTGCCCAGGGGAGGAAAGTCAAAGGGGTGTGGGGGTATAATTCTGGACCTGTAAGTAAAGTGGAGCAGAGGTAAGTGCTTTGTAACAAAAGTGCAACAGCAATGCAAGCTGTGATTACAAGTGCATGAGAGAGGTGTCTCTACTGGGGTGCTGGGACAGCGCTGGCCCGACAGCCCCGATCTACATGGAGGGGGGGGGGTCATTCCATCACTGAGGACTAACAAAACCAGAGGAGGCAAGAGGAGAGAGGGGTGTATACAGGAGGACGAGACAGCACAACCATTCAGGTATACGAGTCCCGCTTATAGATTTGAAGTTGTGGGGCGTGGGGGGAGGGTCACACATGTCCCCCTCGCTGACTGATTGCTTTGCCGAATCGCGACCCGCGCAGGAGAGCTTCAGGGATTTTCCTTTCCATGAGCCTGACTTTTGGGACGTTTTGTAGCTGTCATGAGTGACGGCTCCCCCGGGAGCCGAATGCACTTCAGACTAATGGCAGTGAGTAGCAGCGAGACGGAAACGCCTGAAGGCAGTGTCCTGTTCCCTGGGGCTCCCAGCTAACATCTAGAGCTCCTGTGGAATGCCAGGGTGCTAAACAACCGCTGAAGTTTACCTGTCAATTTCCGACAGCGAGAGCCGAACGCCACAGCCTCTTCCTATCGGGTGCATTTTAAACGCGATGCAGCAAATGTAAGTGACGTGTCGGGACATACATGAGATCCAGGCCAGATAAGCAGTGCTGAACCATGTTTCCAAGGGATGATACTACACAAGTAGGTGCTAATATGCATTAGTGCTCACAGGAGATATTCAGGTGAGCTCCAAATAAATTTCACTCAATAAAAATGTCAAAATAAGAAAGCAATTAGATCACTTCCATTTGATGTATAAATCACATTAATTTTAAGTAAGTAATATTGGGATTATAGTAACATAATAACGCACCCGTTTCACAACTGCAAGATAGTCAGATGCATAATTTTTAAAGTGAATAGGTGAAAATTGCTCAGAAGAAAAAATATGTATTCATAATGTCATAATTTATATGATGTGACATGAATTAGGCAATATTGTTTATGGGGATATATACATGGGGAATCAGCAGAACTCTTTATAATGGAGACAAAGGTTTTCATTTACAATGAGTACACACTTTTTAACAAAGGCTACATGCATTTTTTATACAAAACAAAATAGCCTTGAATTTGTGACTCATTTAATCTTTGAGCAAGAGTGTCAGTAACAGTATTAAATAACTTCCTAACTAGAGAAATATCACTGTCAATATCTCACGGGATTGTGGGATTTATTTGGTGGTGTGGTGGGATGGGAATAAAGGAATTTCATTTTCGTGGCCTTTTTCTGAAGTTTCTAGTATCGCTTCTAATTGTATTTATTTTTACTGACTTCCTTCTGAAAGAATATTCATTATGTTTCCCGGCAGCAAGAAATGAGTCTGATTTCACCTCATATGAGCATGCCTAATTGGGGTGTTTCTCATGAGTGTGTCACTCCACCGCACAGACGAGGAGGGGGTGCGGAGGAGAAAGGGGGAGGCAGGGATTCAGGGTTTTTTTTCCTTCATGACTAATTAGTGCTCTGAACTCGACTCCTATCGTCAGGCCTGGAAAAATAATGTCTGGAAACCGTCAGCTTAATTAGCACTTCATTTTCCCGCTGATGAATGGATTCGTTAATTCGACTTGATTTTCCTCCCCCCTCGCACGGCTGCTAGGCGGACAGGTAACCGGCGGAGGTGACGCCGAGGGCACCAACCTGGCTGATGGTGCTCATGGCTCTCATGTAGCTCTCGTTTCGCGAGCGGAATTTAGGCGAGGCGAGCAGCCCTGCGGGGTCCAAGCTGTCCAGGCTCCTATTGATGGAGACCTCACTCACCGCCCTCAGGTAGCTGTGGCTTCGGATCTGCAGTTTGGGGGAGTGCTCGGTGGAGATCCTGCGGAGAGAGGGGGAGGAGGGAAGAGGTATCCCATGAGTCTGTGCGCAAAAGGGGAGGGGGTGACACCCAGCAATACACATGCTGTACTGGGGACAGAGGAAACAGCAGTAATGCAATGTGACATGCACTGTAAGCTATTTCTCAGATAGAAAAATAACACTAAAACAAACAGTTGGAATACTCAGATAATATCAATCGTTATTCACTACTGACAGCCTTTTGAATAAAATATTATCATACAATATTAAAGAAATATCGACTAAAACTTTCAAACAATATTAAACAACTGACTCTCAGACTCTCAAACACTGGAATCCAGAAATTAGTTTGGATTGTACACTTCTCAAACCAGTTTTACTCAGGGAACAAACTGCAATGACGCATCAGAAAAGGCCTCTTGAACTAACTATGACCCGATGCATGCACGCAGGCATCGAATGGCCACAGAGGCAAAACAGAGCTGAAACGAGAGTGGTTAGATTTTCATGGGGGGATATCCTGCACACTGTAAAGTTATTTACAGAGTGATCTGAGAGTGAAAAATCCCACAGTTCATTAATCTCCACCTGCAGGCTGCTGGAAAGCTGAGCGCCACTCACCAAGAGACAGTGCATTTAATTGGAGGAGGGGCACCGGAGGGGGAAGAGCTTGGGGCATCTCTACAAATGTGATTGTTACTATGAAGTACCGAGGGCACAATATACCTAACGCCCCACCGGCACAGGCTGAGAGCCACCCAGCTCTCTTCCACACACAATCTGCTGAACTATTACAAATGACTCAACCTTCAGGGTCCATTAAGCTATCCTTGCTTAATTTCAAACTAATATCCTGAACAGCGTAATAATAGCAATTGCTTAGTTAGCTAGATAGCTATTTAGCCATTTAATACCTATTCAGTTCATAAAGTATGCGGTGGATAAATATTTATTAGCAGTCTATATATGCAAGTAATATGGATCTATAATGTGTTTCTTCAATCAACAGTAATGGTGAAGATCTCAATTACTTGAGTCAAAATTTGATTAAAATTGTCACTGCACAAGTTGTGCTTGGAACAGCTAGGGTGTTTTTGTTTTCTATTATAATATTTTACATTCTGGTCATTTAAACTGAACTAAACAATAACAAACATATTCTGGGGAAGATGACATAAAAAGATGCAATGGTGGAGAGGGCTTGCTCACAGTTCAAGAGTGGAGAAGGATGGGGTTTGGATTGTGCCGCAGGTTCTTAGACTTAGTTCTTCCTTTTTTAATAAAAAAGGGAGTCTAGAGAGATAAAACACACAAATGTTCTTATGATTTACTCCTTCCATGTCCAGTCCAGCTTAATTATGTATGTCGCTCTTAAAATAGACCATGGTTACAGCCGGCAGAGCAAACTCAATTACTCACTCTCTGATGGAACGGGTCAAGCCATCTCGGCACTGTGGCGGAACAGTTAAATGCACTTAGCCTGCCCACGCAAACCCTCACTCCAGCCTGTCCGACACGGCAGACACCTAGACACACCCGCTCCGGAGTGCATGGGAGCAGTCACGTGGCCTGGGGCGGGGGGCGGTGGCACGGAGTCTCCGAGCGAAGAGCCGCGTGCCGTTTCCGAGCCACTCCACGGCCCAAAAAGTCTTCGGGGAACCTTCCCCCCCCCAGGACAAAGAGCACGCAAAGGTAATGCTAACGCTAAGAGCGGGTAAAGAGTCCGCAGCGTAAACACGAGGGGCTCGGCTCTGCATAGTAGCAGCGGTGCGGAATAAGCCGATAGTTTCTGCTTCGGTGTTACAATCGGTCAGAGAGGCGTTTGCATACTGCCTTTGGATTAATGGCGGCCTCAAACTTATAACAGGGCAAGAGGAAGTGGGCAATCCGGTGAACTTAGCCTAACCTAATCATAAAGAGGGTTGTGTGGTTGAGACAACCTGGGGAGAGGTCTGATTAATGACAAACCTCAGACACAAAGATCCACATAATATGGGGAAATCCATTATGAAATACACCTAGGCCATTGTCTTTCTATTTTAATTTTTTTATCATTGTGAAACATTTATTTTGTCAGTAAGTAAACTGTTCCAAATCAAGCTTACAATGACTGGTATGGCAGCATTGATGAGAAGTACATTGTATCTATACAGTGCTGAGAGTTCAGCCATTGTGCTGTCCCACATAAACAACCACAGTGAGTCTGAAGATTTACATTCACTTCTGTGCCACCTAAACTCATATGAACGCACAGAATTCAGATAAAACTTCATACTCTCATGCAATAAATGGCAAAGATTGGACCGTTTTGCACCTGGGCCTTACTTATTATTTGTGCTTCTTCTCTTCTTGCTCTTCCTCTACTTCTTATCCATTTTAATTTTTCTGCCACTTGACATCATAACAAACTCATAGGTCCTAGGTAATAATACATCTCATCATTGGTCTGCCCTGTATGACCTACATCTCTCTATTCCAAACTATTACAGCCTAACACCAATTACAGTGGAGCCACCACAGATATGGTAGTGAAGCCATAACATCCCATTGGAGGGTTCTGCCTTAACACAGGTCAATGAGGAAACAGTTCCTCTGAAAACTTAAAAATCCCATTTATCATCTGTTACGCTGATTTAAAATAGTTAAAGAAATATGAGAAGTCTGTTATTGTTTGAAAGTGAAAGTCTCTTGGAATTGCAAGTAATACTGCTCATCATTAGTGAGTCATTTTCAAATAGCCAACATTTCATCCTATTCAGTCAATGCATAAACCAGTTCCCTGTAACCATCTGAAATCACTAATGTTTCTCTTATGACACTACTATATTACTGTGTCCTATTCCACACATCTGTCCATCATTCATTTACTTCAGTGTGTGTTTCAAAACATCATCTGCATATACTGTACTTTTGACATGGAAGGTAAAATAAAAAAGACATGATTACTATAACAAAAAAATTTCAGTCTACACAAAGGCCTGGCTACTCATATGTGCAAGTCAATCAGTAGATATGGGAAACATTAGGAAACTTTGATTTGGAATAGAGAATGTGAGGTAATGTTGACAAAATATTTAAAGTGGTGTCAGACTGGAATAGCTATTTTTTTAAATGTATGTGTATTGATATACATATGGTTTGTGAGTGAAAGTATCTTGTAGTATCTGTACACTGAAAACATTTTTGTCATAGATTACGTACTACAGATTATGTCTGTAATCATGGATGCACACACACCATATGTGCATAATAATTATGGAGATGACTCATATGTTTTTAAAATGATATTTATGGAACTGGTTTGGTATGGAAAGCAAACAGGATATTTTGTAGCAAGGATGTTGCTGACTTCATTACACCTAGAGCTAGAGTATGTCCAGTTAAGAGCTTTTTCCCCCTGAGTATAAAAGGCGTTATTGGAAGCTGAAGAACAATTCAGTCAGACCACTTGAAGTCCCTCAAAGTTTTTTTTGTCTCTCTCTTAATCATTCAGTAAGAGAGAGATTTGGTATGTTAGACATATGGCATGGCACACTGCCCAAGCAATTAATTTTGAACAGGCAGTCTGCTTTCAATCCCCCTGCAGTGCAGAGTGACCAATGAATGAAGTTTACCATTCACTTCACATAAGTGAAGCACTGAAAACTGAGTAAAATAAAGCAATGTAATGAGGATATCCCATGATTATATAAAAACATATATGAGTTTTACAAGAGGGGAAAATCGCACACACACACACACACACACACACACACACACACACACACACACACACACACACAGGCACATTCATGCACAGACAGACACGCTTACATGCATATATGATTTAGGGCTCTAGAAGAACTAACTATGAGACAGTCTAATCCCAATGTGCTTTGTCTTTGTGTTGCGTAAATATTGAAACACAAACAAAAATATTATATCTGCACAAAACCTCTCCTCATGGTTAAAGATAAAGCAGACTGTGATTAGATTTAAGCGAGGACAAAGTCATATATCTGTAAGTATCTAGGTCAAGAATAAAATAATTTAAAAATACACAAATGGAATAAAACTGTTGCTCCTAAAAATTCATGCTGATATTATTCCAAATGTGCATAGCAAATCCGCCATGGGCATTAACAAGTAAAACATGACAGCTTGTTTGATCTGGCTTTTGAATTATATTCTGTGCCACATACAGTAAGTTTGACACATTTTTCTGTGCATCTTGACAACTAAGGTATACAGAACTGGAAAAGACTAAAGAATGTGATATATTTATAGTTATTATAGATCACATCTGAAAGAGTACAAAGAGAAAATCAGAATATGAAAATTATACCAGTCTCTCATTCAGGACAGCTCCTGCATCCGCTGTAATTGCTCGTGAAATCAACAATAAACAGCAGGCACATATGAGAAAACAATAAATTATCAGTGATAAACAATGCTTATAAATACATCAGCTGTACAGTAGCTGTAATTGAAGATAACCCTGCAATGGAGCAGTGGCAACATACATCTTGGTGACAGGTCATTAAATGGTTTCAATCAAACAACAACAGAATTTAAAAGAGCATTTGGATTGCACTGACTCGTCTCACTAAATCCAACATGCAAACAACATGGAATTGTACAGCAGATTAAAAAAAGTCTCCTGGCAAATCGTAATTAAGTAGTCATACCTTATACTGTTCTGCTGGTGAGGTAGGCAACTAAAGGTATGCAAGGGTATTCGCTCTCAGGAATATCAGAGGACAGTTTCTAATGTTCCTGAAGTGGAACAATGTCTACAGAACATTGTATTCATGGTTATAAAACAAAATGTTGGTTCATTGCCTCTGAAAGTCAGATTCCTTATACTGATTATTCAAACTGCTGCAGAAATCACTGCAAAATCCCATAATTCCTTGGCAATAACAGCACACAGAAATGACACCCCATGGGACATGTTGGCCAGGCTATGAAGTACAGGAAGCGTGCAACTCACGCTATTGGCTCCTCAAAACCATTCAGGCCTCTGGTGGGATACAATACAGCACAAAGAAGAGCAAAAGAGCATAAGCGAAAATCTATGGCCCCCAAAATCAATGCCCCTGGCACAGTGATGAGAAGTCTCAATAAAGGCCCCATTGGGTCTTAGCATCTGAGCCTGCAATGAACTGGGCCGGCTTTGATGTGAATTTAGTGTGACAAAATACCACACGGCAGATATCCACATGCAGGACTCCTTGAAATGAAAAATTAGTTGTGGGCCTCTGGAGCTTCGAGGTGACTTTGGGGAGAGACAGTTCAGTCGGATCATTGCTGTTTTAATTCCATCTGACCCCCTGAACTTCCCAGATGTCCTGACTTAATTCACATTTAATCGGGCTTCATTGCACGTTTCTGTCCTTAAAAAGTTAATGAACCATTTCAATGACGTGATCATGCACCATAAGGGCTAGTTATATGACTCCAAGTACATGGTTCTGTCAAGTAAATGCTTGGGTGAGGTGTTTTGACATGAAGGATTGAAAGAACTAACGAATTATTTTTAACTAAATATATGCTGATCATACATTGTTTCAGGGACATCTTACCTTCAGGTGAGAATGTACATTTGCCCTTATAGCAGTGTAGCTATATTATAACCTCTTGTATAACCTGATGGCAAGTGACTTCAGTGAAAATGGAATATTTAATATATTGCACTTACATAATACATAATATACAATACTACAAACACCGCATGTTTAAATGACAATAAAATATCTATTGATTCTGTCAGTTTATGTATTTTCCTAAGACATGTTTTAGTATTTACAATAAAATGTAAATGAAGAGTAATACTCCTGAAAATACAAATGTAATTTTAAGCATGTGCATCATTATTCCAATGCCTAGACTGCAAAAGCTGTGCTTTTCAAAATAATTGCATTGGTGACCCTACACAGCATGGTAATACTAGGGTCAACATGCAGCACACAGCTACAAATTAAAGTAATGGAAAATCTGGACAGCAGATTCCAAACATGACAATGACACTGGTGAATTTACTTCCATGGATGTTTCAACTGATACTTATGTGCTTCAGCTACTGCAGATCTTCTTCAGAGTGTGTGTTGAGGAAACTGAAATTGTATTAAGCATGTTTGTCCAAAAAATCTGCACACCAACCAGTAGGAAATCGAGTAAACAGAAACCTATCAGACACATGAAAACCATAAGATGAAAACCAGCATGAAGCAGCTTGAAACCACCGAAGCTCAAACACTTCAAAGGCCCTAACCCCCTACGCTGTGAATCCCAAAGAACTGAGGAAGGTTCCACAACATCACGTTAAGGCTAAATTCCAAAATCTGGTGTAAGAAAGATTCAGATTGGGGTAAATTTAGTGGGCAGCCGTGTAGCAGTTGTGCCTGAGGGACTGGACTTGTTGTAGTTGTACAGTAGGTTCAGATCTCAGCTGGGGCACTGCTGTTGTACTCTTGAGCAACGTACATAACCTGCCTCACTTCAGTAAATATCCAGCTGCATAATTGGATAACACTGAGGATGTGTAAGACACCCTGAAAAAAGGCATTGGCTCCTAAGCAAATAAAGTCACAGAATGTGAGAGCGGGTAAAATATACCCATAGGTTTGTATGTTAATTTCAGAGGAACATTGAGCTGCTGGCTAATGTCACTGCAGCAGAGATGCAAAATGTAGGATTGCACCATATGTGTCATTTCTGCTGAAGTTATTATTTTCCAAACTGGCAAGTAGGAGTATAATGCTTTGTTCAGGTGTTGAGCAAAACAAAAATTGCTTGAAATAGTTAAGCTACATACATTACATTGAGTGGTTAATTTCAATCCCCAAAACTGACATTTACATTACAGAAACAAATGTCACGCTCATGTTCAGCCATACAAAGACAGGGCCCATGTTGCTGCAGCCAAATACTGCTATTATCAATTTTCTTTCCATTGATGAACAAATTTACACCAAACATTTCAGCTCCTTACTGGCTGGTCCGAATGCCCAGAAGCAGACACAAAGTAGGCCAGAGAAAGGGGTACGTCTCTGTGCGGGTCTTACTTGAGAGTGGTCATCTCTGTCAGGGACGGCTGGGTCGCCTTCAGGTAGCTGGCCCGCCGCGCCTGGATCTTCGGCGAGGGCTTGGGGCTGCCGTCGGAGTCGCCGCTGTCCTCATCCGCCATGGCCTTGATGTAGCTCCCGCTGCGCATGCGGCGGCAGGGGATCTCGTCGTCCTTCCCGAGTGGCGAGAAGCCGCTCCACTCGTCCTGGGGGACCTGCGTGGACAGAGGAGACACCCACGCGGCGTTAGGCACCTGCATGTCAACCCCCACCCCCCCAGCCCCCGCTACCGTCACACCTCCCCTGTCCGACTGCAGCACATCTCTCTGCATCTGAAGCCTGCAATTACTGTGGATGCTGAAAGCCAGGTTCCTGTAATTACACTAAAAAAAAAGAGATGCAGCCCTAGCAACCTGGGCATCTGTTTCATTACAGTCACCTGGAGGCATTGCATCATCAATAAAGGCCAGCCCACACGAAAAAAAAAAGAAGTCTGCCAGAGATGCATGTACTTATTTGGTTAGAGAAGATACAAAAGAAATTGGTAGACTGGCAACTGATAATTTATACTCAATTTTGCAAAGTTTACATATATTCACATTCCATTAATGAGATGATTCTAATAATGTAAATTGTTGTTTCCATGACAATATGTATCAAATGCATTTTAAGTAACATCACAATTACAGATTTTCCGAGAAGAAAAAACTGCAATGACTGTGTGTCATTGTTCTTTGCACTCCTTGAACCAGGCAGATCCTGACAAGAAACTGAATTTTTTTTTTTTTTTTTAAAAAAGGAAATCGAGTTTTGAAAAAATAAGTCCCTCTTCAAAACTATTTTTCCAGAAAAGCTATTAATCAACTCTCTTATTTATTTTACAGAACTACCCTCTGCTCCACCCTCCATAAAAGACTGATTAATGGTAGGTGGACACTAAAAGCGAGACGTGAACGAAACACGATGTAATTAGAAACTGTTAAAGTAATAACTGAAAAAAGCAAGGGAGACCTTTATTGTGCAAAGGTGAAGATTAATTGGAGGCCAAACAGCGCTGAGCTCCAGCAAGTTATGTCCAGAACTCAAAAGTCAGGTAGAAAAAAGCCATGGAATTGCTTGTACCTACACTCAGTTGCAGGTTTAAACATTAATCTTCAACAGGCACAGAAGAAGTGAAGTGTTGTTCTGTGCCTGAGCTTTAAGCACAGGAAATAAGAAAGCTGGAGCTTTGCACTATTTCACATCCAATAGGTATTTACCATTGCAAGATGGCTGGTCTCTCGATATTAGATATGAGAGTTTATAGCTTCCTCTCTTCTCAGGAGGAATGGTATCACGTGTGAGATTTTCAAATCTCACATTTCATTTTGAAGATTTTTCTGGGCAGGAAAGAGCAGTGATCTTAGAAACACACCAACCGGCACTATAAAACTACACAACATTTCCACCTTGCAAATCTGAAAGTGTTTTGTCTATTCTTGCATTCAATGCAGCAACATCTATTGTCATCTTGTCATCTCAAAGGCATCAAGAAGAGCTCTCAGAACAGCAAGAAAAAAATCAAACCCAGGGAATGTGTGGTACGTGCCAAGTGTTCATCAGATACCCTCATAAGGTACGTACACTTGGAGTGGGCCTGCTATGTTTAAAAAAATGTTTCCCTGGGTTTGAATTACCTTAAAGGTAATGATAAGTTACATTTAATCACATAGTTCATAGTAAATGATAATGAATAGGCATGCCAAGTGCTGATAGGTTCTCTGAGTATGATCCTATGTGCTTTCTGAGGCCACTACTGGTAATCACACCCACTCAAAAGACATGACTAATTCCTTACACGGAGGAAATACGCACTGCAAGCACCCTGAACAAACACCACCGGGTACCCAATAATCAGGCTGCTGAAATTCCTGTCTCGTTTCCTCCTTCTGCTCAGCAGCCAGCCCGCCTATCAGGCAACTGCAGCGGATGCCTGTCTTCAGTGACAAAGGACCCCCGGTCATGGAATGCCATAAACAGCATGACCATCGAAGCCCACTTAGACTAGGCATCTTGTCCAGTCTATAAGAACAGAGCCACCGCATGTCTGCATTAACAGCAGCCTATTGTTGCTCTGAGAGGACCGGACCCCTTCACCTCAGTTGGTGTCATTGTAACACCTATTACTTTCTCATTTCATTCTGCTCACCAAAACACACAAAACTGCTTGGGATGTATGTATAGTATTAAATAAAGTATAGATATTAATCTCAAAAACAGAATTATGCTCCGATAAAATGACCTGATTCCCACTGAAGCCGGTTCTGGAGACTGTAAAATCTGAATAAATGTCATCGCATTATAACTGAGGGCGTTAGCATGGGCTTATCATTACAATATTCATATCCCGCTTTGAAAAGCGCTGCTGTGTCATCCGCTGAAGAACCTCTTCAGAGTGCGTCTAGACCACCATGTATTTAATAGCATCAGCGCAGACCAACACTTAAAAACACAAATTCAGAAGTCAATAGCCTCAGAAATAGCACACAGCACAAATCCTCCCCAACCAAAGCTCAATGAACACTCCAGCTCATTCACGCCTCTGAGAGACAACACTGAACAGTTTGAACATCCATTTAAAAATAAATAAATAAAAAAACAACGTCTGCTGATAATAACGTAACTTGGATTAATCAGTGTAATTACCACCACTGTTAATAGTTATTATGGTTTTTATAATACCAATAATTCTTATACATAATTCATCAGATCAAATTTTATATGTAATTTCAGCATTCGGAGTCCCATTTCGTGGTCTATGGTTATGCATCACTGCCTTCTGTTGTAATCCTAATTGTTTCAGCATGTGTCTGATTATGAAATAGTTATCTCTGCCTCACTCGCTAACGAACGTTATGAAAAGACATCAAATTATCTGGCTCTCATCGCTGGAGGTGAAACCATAAAGAACGGCTTTGTTTATCCTGCACATTCCTCCAGCCATGAGCGGAGCGCTTGGCGCTGCAAATGTGGAGGTGAAATGGAGAAATAAAAAAAGAAAGTCTGAATGATTGCAGTACATGAATCATTCAAGCGCCTTGGTAACTACGGAAACAACCAGCCTTTGACGTCAGGACAATAATCAGCAGATTGCGCATGGAGTCAGAAAAGGCCGGCAACTTGGGGAAGATCAGCAGCATGCCCACACAGAGAACACAGTACATCTTGCTTCTTCTTAGATGTCAGCAATAAAGAATAAAACAATGAAACCAAACCTGCATACAAATGCTGCAAACCACTTTTTTTTTCAGATAGAGGCACAGTAGTGCTAAGGGATGCATCTCAAGAAAGCTGAGAAACAGCTGAAGAAACACTAGCGGCTGAGTAATGCTAGTGTTTTTTTTTTTTCTGACATCTTTGGAGTTAATTTGGGAATCAGATGGACACCACAAAACCTGAATCCCTTTCATTATAGTAGGCCTTTGAAAACCTCAATGAGCCCTCTGCCCCATTCTAAACATAGGCAAGGAAATGGGCATGCCGTACCTCAAATTTAACTTTCCAAAACGGAAGCTTAAACACTGCAATGTGGAAATTAGGCTCACTTCCCAGTATGGGCAGTTAAAAGTCTCCCTTTACCATTCCAGAAGTCTCATTCAGCTGCACTATTAGCATTCACACGACGTTACGTGTGTTTGTGGCAAACCCTCTTTTCACAGTCACACTTTTTTTGTTGTTGTAGAAAGCAGTAGTAAATGTTTTCCCAGGACCAGAGGAAAGCGCTGTGACAACCTGTTCCTTCTCACACGGTGCCTTTTCTTCCTGGCCTGTCTGTGAATCCTTTAGTCTGCCGTGCTGAAAAAGAGTCCTCTGCTCACTCTCTGTCAAGGAGAAACTTCCCTGGCTCAATCATTTTACCTGTGCTCAGAGGCTCACACGGTGCACTCCATGTTGAGAGGTTATGCCGTCTTGTAATGAAGTCATACTTGTCTGATCGCTGTACCGTTCTCCACAATAACGAATGGGTGCAGTAGCCTAATATTTGAGGTGTTGAAGGTTCCTGGCTGTCGTACAGTGCAGGTGGCAGTAACTGCCACATCGAGATCGCTGAACTCCATCACATCAGAAGGCTTTAAGGGTAAAGGAGCATAACAGCGGCAGGGAGACTTTGGACTATGTAGGATGTGTTGGAATTAAAAAGGTAATTTTATGAATACATAAAACCCAGGGAAAGAGTCGTATAAGAGTCTGCTTATAACAGTAACAGCATTAATAAATCAGCATTATAAAGACTCGATTTGTGATGTTCAACTAAACACATTCACTGCAGTTTATCTTTAAGTACATTCTGACTTTTACAAGAAAATGTTGAGTTATTTCTCCCCATTCAATACAGGCATGCAGATACAGAATTACAATTAAATGGTGCATTGAGCTATCGTTAAAATTGAGTTGCATAGTTGTGAAGTCTGTCAAGGTTATCTTTTTACTGTATGCATAGGACCATGCTACGCCTTTTCTTTCAAACCACGCTACGCTCTTCGTAACACAACACACAAGATGAAATACTCCAAACGTTCAAAAATAGATTAGTTTAAAAATTCCACAGCCTCCTCGGGGCCCTAGTTGGTCCTGTCAGTTATGGTTCCTTATCAGCAATTCTTCAGGAAGCAGCACCACCAATTGCAGATTCTCTCTTAGTAATGCCGATGCCATTGATAGTTACTATGGAAACTAGAGGACAGAGCTTACAACTGAAAAAAACAGATGCCAATTATCTTCAATATGACCGCTGAACTACAGAGCAAAGACACAGATGTGAAACATCCTAACAGGCCAATTTAAAATTTTCCCAGGAACAGCGCAGGTCTCTGAAGAAATGCCATAGGCTTCATGCTACAGGTGTCTCTGTATCAGTAAATGAGGGCTCTTACAGTATGTTCTCTGTGTAAATATGTGGTTTTTAATTGTATTCTGAAACATCAAGGCACCTCTTTTCACACTCATTATAGCCTTTGACAGAAAACCTTCCGCACAGAAAAAGCACATCAAATAGTACCTAAGAACAATAGGGGAGACTGGTGCTGTAGGCTCATTGTATAAATTCAATTATATGTTACAATACCAGTGTTTCAGGCTTCTTTTCTTCATAACTGCATTTAACCAAGGCAGCCAGCATGAACTGAAGACACACAGTGAAATGGTGCCCCTATAAAAGCAGGGGCACTTCTAAAGATGCGATGTGAGCTGGATTCATATTAGCGCGACTCTACTGTCAACACAACAATTTCCAACTGGGGATCACTAGAAGATTAATTAAACTGTGCATATTCCTTTCTCTTACCCTGTATAGTTTTTTTCATATAGTTCAGCCTCATTCATTTTTGTGTTTCATCTGAAAAGTCCTCCAGGTGCTTATCTGTGTCATGACTCCTAGGATATGAGCACAAACTTGATAAGCCAGCTTCCAATGTACCACCTGGTCTCTGGCTGAATGTAGCTAACAATATTGGACATGAACAACTGAACAATATTGGAATATGCATCACAGTGTCCCTTATTTCCTGAAATTACATTTGAAAATAGAACCTAAAGTAATTAAAATGATGATTTTTTTTCTAGGGTACATAGTGCTTGCAAGACATGAAAAAAAAAAACTAATCTCAGGCTTTCAGAAGCAATTCAAGCTTGCGTAACAGCTGCTGTAATATATACATCCTGATCTTATTCTCACAACTGCGGCTCATTTTCAGAATGAATGCAAACTATAATTGAAAAGATATTAAAATATGTTATAAAGATGACTCTCCTGTCTCACTTATAAATACACACACGCATACACACGCTCACACACACACGCACACACGCCTGCATGCACGCACACACACACGCATTAATACATTGCTTAAACAGCTGCAAACACACGCATGCATACAAACAAAAGGGGGATAATTGAGGGTATGATGGGGTAGATTAAGAAACAGGGAAGCGGCAGTCAGTGATAGATCTACTCTAGCACAAGACAGAAAATGAGTGCCTAAGGAAGAAAGTAAGGCCGTTACTGGTTTGCACTTACTTCTTTCTCAAATGAAACTGGAGGCTCTCCAGTGGGGCAGGGGTTTAGGAGTGTGAAAAATTTTGCATACCTGTAAAAACTGGCATGACCGCTCCTGCTGACATGTCTCAGATTTCATTAGCGTTTTATCTACATTTACTGAGGCCTTCTGGTAGACTTCACGCGCTCTGCTCACCGTAAGAGTGGACGACCACGAGCTCTTCTTCATGAGCTGCGCGTCCACGCTAAGGGGGATACTTGCACAGGTGGTGCATTTTACATCGTTATTGCTGCGGGACGTTTTAAGAGTGTGTTCACTGATCGTGTTGTAGGCCTCCAGAAAGTACTGCGACTGGGACTTGTCCGGGTGCCGGCCCATGGTCATGACGGCCGACGGGCTGTGGTAGAGGCACACGTCCCGGTCCAGGTTGTCGTCGGAGCTCCAGTAGCCCGAGGTGTTGGACCTGTGCTTGGGCTCGGCCGACTTGCAGCGGTCCCGGCTCTTGCTGCGCTTGCGGTGCTTGAGCGTGGGCGCCTCGTCCGGGCTGGCCTTGCTGCCGTTCACGCTGCCCTTGGCGGGGCCCTCCAGCGAGTGCGACTTGGTGAAGAGCTTCTGCACGGAGTGCACCAGGTGCCGTATCCGCCCGGGGCTGTCGCTGCGCTGCTCCACCGCCGTGCGCTTGTACTGCAGCGTGTGGTAGCCGTCGCGGTTGATGGGCAGCTGCCGCTCGAACTGGTCCAGCAGGGTGGGCGGGATGCGGTTCCCCTTGGCGGGCAGGGCGCCGGTGTAGGGCACCACGGCGCACTCGTCCTTCAGCTCGTGGTGCGAGCTGTAGTGCCTCCTGGGGAAGGTGCCGTAGGGCACAACGCATTCCGTCTGGAAGGAGTTCCTCTGGGCGTAGTAGGGGTGGTCGGCCGGGTGGGGGTCGGCTGGGTTCAGCAGGTACGGCTTGCGGTCCGAGTGGTGGGTCAGTGAGTCGTAGGAGGAGTCGCAGGCCATGGCGTGGTGATGGCTTCGGCTACTTGATAACCCCTTCATTGTTTCCGCTGACAGCAAGCCAGAGTCATTTAACTGCTGCAGAGGTTTTCCTGACAGGTGTTAACCAGGCTCTGTGGGGATACATTGAGACACAAACAACAGCATTACCAACTATGAACACTGACACACATGCATAGGATATTCATTCTCCAAACCCAAAGGTGTGGCCACACTCTGTACCAGACACGCTACCTCAGTATTGACAGCAATATTGACAGGGGTAAGACCTATTTTTTGCTGTTGTTTTGTTTTGTACTTATTTAAAAATGGGACACCTAAATATAACTGCTGTCATTTCATATTCGAGAACCTACTTCCAATCAAATTAAGTTGGGAAGCGACACTACAAATAAGGCTTGTTACAGTCTTCCTCTCTGTAGTCATCTTTCTGTACATATTGTCTTGTTTTCAAACACACCACAGAATAAATGCAGTAGGCCACTTCAGTCTGCATAGTTCTCCTGCCATCAGAATAGACTATAAAGCTTGTAAAAAGAAAACTTCCATCTGTATGTGAATGCTTCTGTGAGAGAGGTACAGACAGAAAGGAAAAGAGAGATGGAGAGACAGAGGGAGAGAAAAGGAGATTAAGATAAAGTGTTATGGGTGCAATGTATAATTTTTTACTGTAAAAGCTATACCAATGAACTGACTGAAAAATAAAAGAGTGCATGTCACCACAGGAGGAAATCTCTTCACTACATTTGCCAGAATATATTTGGACAACATACACACAGATAAACCCTTCAGTCCAAAAAATGGACAGAAACAACATCTCAACATCTCAACAAAAGAAATTAGCATATCAGGATATAGTGGCCAACCCACACAGAAAAAAATGGCCAAAACTACTCAAAACCTATTTTGTAAGAGAGTGACTGTAAATACTTATACAATTGATGAAAGTATTTTCCAAAAATATAAACACTTATTGGTATAAATGGTCTCCAGGCAACTATAAAACATCTTTAGCTTTTCATAATGTACATTTTATTGAATGTGATAGAAATGAATAATGAATGCAAATTGGGGAAAAAAAAAACTAAATGTCTTGTATTGTGTATGTTCCTTGGTTTCCTCAGTTCACTGCCTCTCTCAGCAGACCTTTTTGGGTAAGCACCAATTCAGTTTTTCCTTGATGCAGGGACCATCACTTTATATAAATAGTCTCCATATATGAAGATGCCAGCCCTTCTTCTCCCAGTCTACCCTCCCCAGTCTTCCCCATGAACACTGTGTGTTCCCACTGTCCCAGGACTGGATCCACTTCAATGGTGTGGCTGTGTGCGTGACCTGATCAGGTTCCAGCATCACCACTGTCACACAGCCTGCTTCAGGGTCCCACTAGCCCACTCACTCTAGCCCCGTCAGTCAAACCACAAGAGCCTGGAGTTGTAACTGAACAAATCCAAAACATCCCACTCCCCAGTCAATGACAACGCCTACATACACTGTTGCTGAACAGAAGAGCAGTTGCTATTTCAATAGCAAAAAAAAAAAATTGTGTAGGACTTTGCGGCCTTTACACAAATAGTGCAGCCAAGGAGAAAAGAATGTGCCAAAATGAATGTGTGATAATATTAATATCAAGGGGAAAGTTACAAGTCAACAGGGAGACTGTATCTGGCAAAAACAGCTTTACAGGTTCCTGACTTTGCCATCTGTGGGATCTTTTTTTAGCAGCAAGTTTCTCTCAATTCAGATTCTGACGGCCACTTTGAAGTAGCTTTTGCTATGCTAAAAAAAAAAAAAAAAAGTTGAACGGTGATTTTATCCTGGGGCAATATGTTTAGGGATAATAATTATTTCATGGGCTCCATGCACAGGACGGCTGCTTCGCTGCTCTGTTTTAATTTCACAGATGTTTGGAAACATCGGCTTTTCCATTGTGTTTTTCACCTTCTAATGCAATCTCCCGAAGTGAAGAATCAGGCAAAAATAAAGATTGATTCTTTTCTGTTGTTGCTGAAAATTACTTGCTGTGGTGAGGTTTAGTCCCAAGATATCCCGAGGCCTGAAATATGGACTCCAACAGACACAAGACAGATAGCTTACGGCGACTCCTTCTCCTCCTTCTCCTCTCCTCTCCTCTAAACCACTGCAATTACATTCTAGTAGTATAGTGGTATCAAAGTACCTTACCGTTCTGCCAGTATGGTCTGAAACAGCTTGTGTGGCCCATTCCCTGTCATTTGCTGCTTGGAAACCTTAAGGCTTCAATGGGCAAAAGCTTCATGCACCGCACTGCCATTACATAATTGGGAAAAATGGACCAGAAGAGCATCCGTTCATTTGGATACAGCAGCTTGGCCTCCCGACAGCACAGCGGATTGATCGCTAATGTTGAAGATTTTTTTCTCATTCAAGCGTCTCTCAATTTTTAGCGGCGTGCTACACGCCACGTTTCCCAACAGGAAGAGGCTCAATGGGTGGCAGAAAATGGGCAGTAACCCTGTTATTACAGGGCTTTTATTACGCACTCTGGTTCTCTGATGGCACCCGGAGTCACATCAGCTAAGTGCGGCAGTACTGTGCCATTAATTAAAAGAACACTGACGCTCAATTAAAGCAAGCCTGAGCTATAGAAGGGGATATATCCGGCTTTTCCGCCCCTTCTAAGGCACAACCGACGAGCTCTATTGAGCCCAGAGGGACTCGGGCTATTAATGCTGACATATTCAGAACAGTGCATACAGCATTCCCATAATGTGAGGCTGAATCATGAAGTTATAGCATGTGAGCTCTATTAAAGAGGACTCTGACAAGCCAACGCACAGAAAATAATATGAGAGGTAGTATAGTTTCACATGACATCTTAAGGTAATGACAGTAGCTGTGTCCTATCCACAATGAGAAAATCCATAAGCATCTCCATGGCATGTTGAAAAATTACTGAACTACTAAGTAATATGTCTAGTCATAAATTAAAGTGAGGATTTCATTTGAAATGCCAAAGAACATATTTCACAGTATCTATTAGAGAAGTAGACATACAGCAACATTATACTCTTCCCTCTTTTCTATCCTACTTTAGGGCTGATGCCCAAACTGGAGAGCAGTGGCCCTGTAGCACAGCGCCCATTCAGCCACAACAAAGGCCAACCGAACAGTTCAAGTGTAAATCTAGACCGGCAGCAGGCTCTCAACATGTACTCCATCAACCAATTCAAATGTCCATCTTTCATTGGTGGAAAAGAACAAACTCCTGTGGCTCTTTTCCAGAGGGGGAAGGAAAGATCTGGAAAAGAAAATGCAGACTATTTGCGCTTGCAGGTAGCGCGGACCGGAGTCTGCCGCTCCAGTGAACTCTCACTGCAGAGAGGCCAGACTGCGCACAGAGCGTGGGGCGCTAGGGGAGGCCTGGGGGGTTCTTTATCACAGCAGATGGATGGAGGGCTTTTGGCTAACAGGGCCACTTACACTGAACCCATTGGAATTTACCTTCTGCTGTAAAACAAGCTGACGGCTTAACGGCCGCGGCTCCACGTGGCGGCGGGCTCCGGTTTCCCGACAAAGTGTGACGTGAAAACAATAGGATCTATTACATCCATTACTTTGGTTAGGAACCATGTTAGATTTGCCATTTTAATGTTGCAAGAGAGCGGCGTAACTTTCACACCGCATAGCTTGCGCTATTTCGAATGACAGAAACGTTCGGCCTTTGAAAATGGCTCCCCAATCGCCACAGCATTAATAAGTCATTTCCATGGTACGTGTGAATTCATTACTCTAATTTGCAGCCAGTGTAGTATACTGCTGAGGTAATGTATATATTAAAAGTAAAAGCTTAAAAGGTATCTCTGGTAAACAGAGGAGATATATGGATATGAACAAATCACATTAATTAATATTCTGTCTTAAGAACTTTGGTCTCTGGATGTTGAAAATAAATCTAAATAAATTAATCTATGAAGAATGACTAACAAAAAAGAAATAATAAAATCTACAGATAGATTAACTGCACAGAGATCCCTACACACAAATGCGCGCACACACACACACACACACACACACACACACACACACACACACACACACACATGCACACGCACACAAACCCACATGGTACAGGGAGGAGAATGCAATTATTATAATGAAGTACAAAGAAAGCAAATGTCCACAGATCCCAGTCCAGCCATGTGATGAGGATCAGGAAGCACTTAAACCCTGGATCGCTGCCACTGAAAGGTATTCATTGCAGTCAATTCATAAAAACGTCATTCTCTGCAGCTGAAGCATTGAGCTTGACCTAAATAATGAATCTCCTCATCAAAGTGTTTGTGGAACAGCTGTCCAGTCCTGTGGAATGCTGTGTCACTTTGCCTCCCACAGAGGCAAGAGCAAGTTTTACATGCGACATAAACTCAAAGGCACAGGTGCCACCACATAAACTGCCCTGATATCGATTTGATGTGACTTCTGCTGCTGCTGTTAATATTAACAATGAGTATGTGTGCAGTTGTACGTATTTCTAAGATGTGTATGATCATTTTTGAGCGGCAAGACTTTCTCTTGACAGTCATTTACTGACCACTACACTTTGACATAGTCTGTGCATTTATTGAGTGCCTGCCCCTGGATGCCCATAGACATTTTGCTTAACATTTAAAGCATCCCGTGACCCTTACAATAAAATGTATTTGTTTCAACCTCTGCACCCGCAATGAAGCTTTGCTTTGCATTCCCATATTCCTCTTAATAAGACACTTGATTCAATCAGCTAATCTAAGGATCCTGCTTTGAACAGATTCCAGTTTTAATATGGTAATCTCTTTCATGTGGTTCTTTATGCAGAGTGCCAGCACCAAGTGGAAGGAAAAAGTAAAACCTCATAAAAAAGTTTTCAATTATGATATTCCTGCATCAAGTATAACCATCTGTCTGTTGCATAACTATTAATAAGTGTAACTACGGTTACAGAGTAATTGCTCTCTAAGGGAATATAGTCACCTCTGCAGATGGAAAGGGAGGGAGGAAGATAGGAGAGACAGAGACAAAAAGAGAGGGACAGAATGAGTGAGAGAGAGAGAGAGCGAGAGAGAGATGATGGTCAACTTCATTTCAGCAGAGTCCACAGTGGGTTATGATTCTAAAACCCACCAAAGGTTTCAGATGAGGTGAACAGGAAATTAAGTTTTGGTGTTGGTTTAAATCAAATCTCCTTGACCATCTAGCCAAATACATCACAGTCAGAACACTGACAGAGCCTCTTTTGAGTCATCAGTAGGTTTGTGGCTCCATACTCCCAGTGGGGCATTGTGTCATAAGTTTGTGAACATGATCAAGTCTGTCAAACATTCCAAGTCATCTGGCCCTGTTCTTCAGAAGCAATGACTCTATCCCGATTACTCATTCAGTGGCATAAAGTACAATGATTCCTACTTACGTGTTCAAAACCAGTGAAAAAGTTGATGTCCATGAGCAATAATTATTTTGGAAATATTGAACTGTGAGTCACAATTGGCAAGATAAAGGCATTAAAATGACACTCAAATGTGACCTGACATTCTGCCAGTGTGAAAACCAGTGTGAAGGCTGGAGCAGGAAGTTATTTAAATGACATTCATGATGCCATCTTAATTGTCCCTTCTCATAAACATTAGCCTTGCTGCTGTTTCTGAGTGGTTTGCAGACATTTTTAAAGGATTTTCTCCTCTGGGATAGTAATATGTGGGTTGATGTTTCACAATGATTACTTGCTGGGTCTTGAAATGTAATACTGTTTGTTTGGAATAATTATTATGATGAGAATTATTACAATGATGATGATGATAATAAAGATGATGTTGACCATCCCCAAAATGGAATGGTCTCTTTTCAATGGCTGTAGGAACTTTGCTGGTCTTGGCCTTTTTGCCTCCTGTTGGCTAATGTCGTTACTGCTGGAGCCACTCAGTTGGTGAATCAGTGAGTCAGTGAGTGAGTAAGGAACACTAACTAATTTTGAGGCTACTGCTTTCAGTAGCTGCCGAATATATGCATATGTATGTCTGCATATGTACATACTCCTGTATATATGTGTGTGTGTGTGTGTGTGTGTGTGTGTGTGTGTATGTGTGTATGACTGAAAGGGGTCTTTAATGTTAATATACTTCCTTTTTTCTCTTGACTAGCACCTGGAACTCTACAACATTACAGTAAGGTTGACAGTATGAACCTGGGGTCATCTCCGTATTAGGTGCCTTATTAAAAATCACTTTTAGGATTTGTATGCATTTTTTATACCTGATGAAGCATGGGGAGTTGTAATTAATGTATAGAATTTTAAATTTTAAATGCTCTGTGACTCGAAGAGACCTAAGGGGGTGAGATATTCAGCATTTTGTCCGGTGGATGCTCAAACCCATTACTATTCATGTTAATCAAACTTTATTTTCTCTGAGATGCAGCCAGCTCAGCCTGAAAAGAAATGAACCCCTCTCTCCGCTAACGGAAACCACATTTCAGAATAATCCACTATGAAGCTGCCGGCCAAAATAAACAGGAGTAAGCCATAACATTCTGTAAATATGTATCAAAGATTATGTCCAAACAAAACCGCACATAGTGTTTGGGTGTGATCACTGATGTACCTACCTAGAAAATCAGGCAGGTATTGCACGGGGGACTTTATTCCAAGGTTATTTCTAGCTCATATTGCATTTGTCACACATTACAGGCACCTGTTAAATGGTCCATACTCATTCAAAATAGGAAGTGGAAAACCTCTTAGCTGTAATTTTTTGGTGCTGAAATGATTTTTTTTGTATGCCAGTCAGGTACAGCTACATGGTTTCAGTATTTCTGAATAAATTCCTGGAAATCCTTGTGAAACACGCAATTTCACACAGCCAGTCAAAACAGGGGGATGTGATCTATTTCAAAGTACCTAGTCAGGTTAATTAATCAATTTGTATAATCAACATGAACAACTTTTTTGAAGGTATGACAGTAAAATAAAAAAAGGCTTGGATTTTCGTGCCATTCCAACTAGACAGGAACTGCAATTACTATTTTGACAGGAAAACTAGCAATGAATGTCGAGACAAGTCATATTTTAGTCCTCAGCCAGGGAAGACATGAAGAGAGATCCTGCTATTATGTTCACTCAAAGGCCCTCGAAGTGAACATTATATTCTTGCTGCAGAACAAAAAAGGAAAGCACCTCTACAACCCTTTGTCACTTTCATACCATTCCTTATGAACAAAACAGCAAAAATCTATCATCGGCTTTCTCTTGGTTTGCTCTATAAGCCTAGTGATATTCTTTGGTCACTCATGGCTCCACCTGGATGTATGGACTGTTCACCTTCGCCCATCTGTCAACGGCCCAGCCCGAGGCAGGGCCCATAAGCCTCGAACTCCTTCAATTCAACATGCTGACACTTAGACCTTGTAGACCAGCCTTCCACACACACTGGACATTAATCATCCTTCATGAGAGAGCAGCTCCTACAATTCATGACCACAAACCGTGAGCCTCCCTGATTGGTTTGTTAGCAACCCACTGATCTGAAGCTTGACAGGAGAATGTTTACACTGGGGTTTGATGGACAATGCTGCTTTTACATGAGAGACCTTCAAAGGTAAAAATATAACAGAGAACTTTTTGAAGCAGAAACAAATAGCTTTCTGAAATAGAATTTTTTTTAATCATTATTAGGATCTGTCACCAATGTCAGTGCTATTTCCATTGATTGACTATGCCCTATTTTCAATCTGTTCTCATATTTCTATGAGTGACAGGTTATGAGAAGCTTCTAAATGTTATAACAAAATATTTGCATTTATTTCACACTGTTTAAGATTTGCACTGTTAATTGTATTAGCTAATAGAGAAAATGGAGCTCCTCTTCAGATCTTCAGGATACTTTTATAAGGGCAGTTACATGTTCTATTCAAGTTTGAACTAAAAATCAGCATAGCTTTCTGTTATAAATCACAGTTATCTGTCAGTAGGTCTATCCCTGAACCATGTACCTGAGAGTGTCACTGAAGCAAATAAACAGTATCACATAAGAATGCTAGGCAGCTCCCAGAAACGTTCCAATTCCACTCTAAAAAAGTCTCTTTGTTGCGGAGCACAATCATTATCAATGTGTATTTCCGTGACACAAAATTTTATTTTCATACTGGGCCTTCATGGAAGGCGAAAGAAAGCCACTTGAACAGATATTCTGTCTTCCTACACAGACATCAAACGCCAAGCACATAAAGGGTTTAGAGCATTCAGGAGGCATTTGCCGTCAAGCTGCCTTGAATTTCCATTTCTATTCTTCCCCTTGGGAATCTTGTTTTCCCGGGGTTGGACAGATTACCTCCGCCCTCCATGCGTGTCGCGTCACGTGGCCGCAGACAGTTCCCTCGGTGCCCCCCGAGAGATGAACGACGGGAGACATGGAGCCAGGAGAAGCATAAATGCGAGGGCCCTGATTCCCTTCAGCCCTGAGCTGAGGGGCTTTGATTTCAACAGCACAAAATGACCAGAAAAATCCACTAAAGTTGCACCACTGCAAATCTACACAAGTTTCCAATTAAGCGGTGTCTCTTTTTATTAACATAAATTCAAAATTTGGAAAAAAAAAGAGAAAAAAACACCGGATTGTCAGAGCCATCTCTTGCATTTTGTGGTGGACTGAATATCTGCTTGTTATTTTGGCAAGAGCTGGCAAATGTCACAGACCTGGTCCCATGAGCACAGGTGAAAAAGAACCCAGACACCGCACTGTGGCAAGGATGCTTCAGTGCTAAATGCGATCTGGCCTCCTGAAACGAGCAAAATGCCTCCGTTCCCTGAGATGATGCTTGTCTTCCGCGTCCTACAGAATTTTCACTAAAGCTAGAGCGCATCTTTGCCACAGCAAAGAGTACAAAGTCAAAGAGTAGAACACAGCACATGACAGTGGGAACTCAGTGTCTCTGCTGCACAGATACGGCACGTACTGTAGTCATGCATGGACAAAAAAAAGGAATTTGTTTTGAAAATTTCACAGCACATTTGTTCCTCGCCGCAGATGGTCATATTGTTCATTAGTAGCCTTCAGGGTGACGGTCTTCTCACACATCTGTGTTTATGACACCGCAATAAATCTGTTTATGTGACTTTGTTGCACTCCTGATGCGAGAGACCAAACAAATCTCTACCTGTGCGAGTGCAGATGCAGATCGATTTTTTGGAGGCACCCTGTCCCCGGATGGGTGCGACACGCAAATTAAAGCCATGGCTTCCCGGCATTGCTGGAGTCTTCCTGTGCAGCTCTCAGCAAGAGGTCTCTGTCTAATTAATTAGCCATCTTTTATTTATCCAGGGGCTTAATTGGCTGGGCAGTTCTGACAAGGCGGTGTGATGTGACATTCTGAAGCTCCCCAGTCCAAAGCTCAGCAACAAAGATTCTTTTTTTCACATGCAGCTACCTCATAATGGCGATGGCCGAAGAGAGGGCAAAAAAAAAAACATCATGCTAACCTAATGAAAAGGTTATTCTTTATTCATTAATATATTAGCATTTATACATTATTTTTCATTTATTGCTTTTTTTACATTTGAAGTATTATCATTTATGAAATGATATTTGAACCAACAGCAATAAACAAACATTGTTTAATGCTAAGTGACAGGCGCAGAAGATGACTCACTTCATGTAACTTTCAGCAAATTTACAAAATGGAATCGAATGAGGATAAATCATGAATTTCACTGTAAAATTAAAATAACCTGACCCACTGTTGCTATGGCATAGCGCATCATACAGACAGAATGTGCTATTGAAAATTAAAATGCTTTGACGTCCTAATCCAAACATAACCACTGATTTATTATATTCTGTGTCTACTTGATTAAAATACATCCAGCTTTTTACAGGGCAAGCACAGTGCATGTTATCTGCTCAGCTTTTGAGTGGAACTTCAATGTCATTTTATTTTCGCTTATCCTCCTGTCATGGCATGACTCACTCTCAAACCCTAAAAATAAAATCATCCGACCCAAAACACAGCCATCGCTTCAAATGAGGGCAGGATGTCCAGACAGGTGAAGGGGAATAGATTGACTGTTTTTTTTTTTCAGTTTTGAAAAAGGTATCAACTTTTCACTTGATGACAGTGTGTTGAAATATAAGGAAATATGAATTTTTGCGAGATAAAGAATTTGCTGTTTATACTGACAGTGAAAGCAATTGCTGGATTATGCCTTCTCATATAATAAATAAATACAGCTTGCTTTTGAAAGAAGGATAATAACACTTCTCACAGCTGCTTTGTGACTTGTCTATTAAGACCATGCAGATTATGGCTGTTACTGCATGCGATCTGTGTCATGTAAGATCGCTAAATGTGATATCTGTCATCAAAATCACACTTCAGGGAGGGAAATAAAATCATGTCCTGCCAGTCCATCTCACGCTAGAGAGATGATTATTGGATTCATTGCTTTAAATTCCTGCCATCTATAATATCAGTGGATATTATATATTTGGAGTGACGGAGCACCCTTTTGGTCCTGCATGTGAAAGTTAATCAGTCAGTTCCTACATTATAAACCAGATTATCTTCACAAAGCACGACTGACATGCTGGAGTTATTCTAACATCCCATAACTGACACAATTATTGAATCTTTCTAAAACTGAATTTTAATCTAACAGAAGTGTTTATTATGATCAAATTATTTTGAAATTCACTGGGATCTTACCTGGCCCTTCAGAAGGTGTTGCCTTCATGCCATCTGCCTGTCTGTTTGTTTTAGAGGTTGTATTATGTTATGAACTACCATGCACTGCTCTAGGATCTGATATATTGATATTCAAGCTCCTGGTTGACAGCTGCTCTGTTAGAGCCAAACTAATTAGACTGACTGTCAGTTCTCCCGGTGACAAATGAATGACTTCAGCGAATTATTCTCTGGAGCCACAAAGCACATTTCAGTGACAAACTCCATACAAAATGGAATGGTTTGAACAAGGCAAACAAATCAGTGAGATATGTTAAGTGCTGAAACTCCACATGTTATCAGCCTCAAGTCTGCGTCCTATTGTTTGCCCTGACAATCTCCAAAATGCAGGAAATTTCAGTATACAATTTGGTGCGTGTTGTTGCATACTTAAGGATATCAGATATCAGAAACCACTGCTGATGTCCTATTATCAGCCTAGAGATAGGCTCTTTATAAAAGCAGCAAACAGGTCCTCCTTTAAGTCACTGAAACAGCTTGGCGTTGACTTAGACATTCTTACATCAGGCATAGAAAGACTGCACACTTGTGATATTAAATCTTCATGTGTGCAAGCAAATAAGAGATGAAACTGTGGCTTAAGGAATTGAAAAAACACGCAGTGAAGCAAAATAATAGCTGATATCAAGCCAGGCTGGTTTCCCTGATGAAGAAATATAGTAGTAGTATCCTGCACAGAAAAAACAAATCTGTGCTCATAGGTCCCCCAGTGGACATTACACAGGCATTCATCCTGTCATTGCTTGTATGTTTTGCTTTGTTTTAGCATATAAATGTGAACAGTGATTCAATACTTATTTTCAAATGTCATCTTATTCACATTTGATAGCAAACAGTGGCTGAACAGACAATCAAAACTGGCTGTAAGTGAAAGGAATAAAATAAGCATTGCACTGCTGTGTAACAGCAATGTGTCTAAAACACTGAGTAAAACCCGTGAAATAAGTCTTGTGCTGCCGTGTAACAGTAACGTATCTGAAATGCCCCTCTATAGTGCGGCCCTACTCATGCTATGTAACTACAAGAAGACACCATGTGGCGCACTTCCTTTCCCATTCACAGTCATGTCCACCCTAAAGTTTACACCCTTACCTCCAGTCTGGGACTTGGCACCCAGATAAAAATCAAATCTCTGCGCCAAGGACAGTGTCTGCTCCCGCCTGCAGCCTCCTTATACTGTGTGCTATCACAGCCCAGCCACGCCGAAATGCAAAAACACATTAATCGCCGCTTCTTTGTCCATGGGCCTCCTTTGGTGCGACAGTAAATAAGGTCCTCCTCGGTGGCACGGCACCTCCTTCCTTTCAAACTCAGTACATTCCGAAACGGCTCGTACGTTTCAAAACGCTTTCTGTCAGAGAGCGGATAGCGACGACGGGCTTTTCTCCGGAGGATGCGACGGGATAAAAACACAGCTTTTATTTTCTCTCCGCATTCCAGGTCCTTCTGTTCCGGCATTAATTGGTTCTGCTGGGAGAACTGGGAGCCATCCTTCAAATCAACGGGACCTCCGTCTAACAGCATATGGATCCTTCTGCATCCTCAAGAAAAGAGACAAGGATAGGACTGCTCCTCTGACCTCACAATAAGAGGCTTGCCATAGCTGCAGTTGGAGCCGAAACAAGCCTCTAATGTGACAGCATCAAGCTGGCTGTTGACAAGGGCGAAACTATCCTTTTTTCAGAGCCGTCTCTTCATTTGCACATATGTCATAATAATGCCAGGATGCGTACGCCATTTTCTTTTTAGATAATGTACAATAAAGGTACCTATAAATAACTCCTTCAGGAATATTGGAAGAGGGAGGGTGATATCACCATGGAAACAGATGGCTTTTTAGAATAGAAACAATGTTTCTGAACTGCTAATATGCAGCTGTGAACCATAGCCCCCCTTCCTAGTGCTGCGGTTCAGAATGCTTGAATCCCGCTGCCATTTCTGACAATTAGGCCAAGTGGGCGCATGCAAGCTCCGTGCGAAACAATGGCCACTTCTCCAGGACTCAGACGGAATGTCTCATTCGAGATGAAACTGCATAACAATTAAACACCCCTTTGGGCCACGGCGAAAGACTACTGGAGTCATCTCCTTCTCATGAATTTTAAGTCAGAGCCTCTGCAGACATGTTGGTGGCAGACCAAATCAATCAAATTCCACCCTTTTGTTCCAGCACAAGCCTGCATTGACGAGTAATCAGCTCCTCATGCTCAAGCCAACACCTCTCTTTTCCTACCTTTACATTTACATTTATTCATTTGGCAGATGCTTTTATCCAAAGCCACTTACAAGTGAGGTAGAGTACAACAGAAGCAAAAAAAAAAACTGGCCATGGCTCTGCTGAGGCACTATAAGCATACCTTTGAGGAATGCACTTCACCTCAACAGCTCCTGTGAAAGTCTGGCTGCACAGAAGGTTAATGTGTAAGTGGTTGCAAGTTGTCCTGAATTAGTATGTGTGCTACTGGAATGAATAATTTATTTTAATGCACCTGACATAGGTAAGCCATGAACACAAAAACTGAATCAGCAGGACATTTGTACAAGGCCACAATGACAGCAAACTATATTTAACAAAAGACTATTATGCCATTGCATAACAACACAATATAACAAACAAACAGCACACCTAATGAATTCTCCTTAATGGCCATGAGTCTAAAATAAAATCTAGCATTAAGTGGATAATGGTTTGAGAGTTGCTGAACATTGTTTGCCCACTGCTGTGCACCGTGCACAATAATATAGAGCTGCATGCCTCATCATCACCTATTCAACTACATAACTAGACATTATTCAAGGGCGTGCATATTTGCATTACAATTCTATACATAAACACATCCGAGAGTTTTTTGTTCTTCACATATATCGATTTTGCTGTTCTCTGAAGAAAGAGCCAAGTTTTCTGGGGGAATCACATGCTACAGCCTTTACCATTGCATGAGAGATTATGCTGAGTAAGTGATGGCTGAAGACAGCCCACATGAATGCGAGGGCGTATTCTGAATATTTCATAGTGAGGCACATGTCAGAGTTATTCATGAATGTCTCCCCATACATATTCTATCTGCTTGACCCAGGCAATGCAGTCTGACAGCACCAACATTGTGTGTATCCAAATGTACCAAAGAGGGATCCACTGCTACTGTTATCCATTGATACTATTACTATCAATAGCAGTTGGAATAATAACACAATTCAGTGCACATCACCATGCTTTGCCATACTGGGCATATTCTACATAAATAAATACTGCATGAAAAGAAAAGAATATGAACTAGGATGGTAAAATTTAGAAAATACTGTATGATTACTCTATTCACGTTACATACGAACTGAAGTTGCATGATGACTTCGTATTAGTTTACTAGCATTGAGGTGCTGAGCAATTTATAAGATCATCTAATCCGTAAATATAGATTGGACAGGTATAGCGTGCAAAAGTAATACGTAAACTAAAAGAAATTAAGCAGAATCCACATTAACATTTACCTTTGGATACTTTTGTTTATTTTCTGCCCTTTCTCACCCCAGAGTTGGACTTTAACATGCTGTGCTTGATTCACCAGTCTGTCTCCCATACCCTCACAAAAGTGCTAAAACTAATGTCTGTTTTTCATTCTCCACAGCACAGAGCATGGTAAGGAAAGTCGGTGCAGCCTGTCTCCAACTGACAACAACCCACTAACTCATAGGTGCCTGGCGAGTTGCTAGGAGACACTGATATAGCGGTGCCCTGAGGCACCCTGAGCAATGGAAACCCATCCTCCCCCGACAAGGTGAAGTCAATTATGTCCCGCCGCTGTGGACTCCCTGTCATATTCCACTAATGACATAGCCCAGACTCGAACTAACCATGTCTGGGCACTGAAAGGAGGAGTGAAAGTCTTTGCTGACTGAGCCACTTGGGAGCCTACCTTAGGGTCCTTTTAACCTGAGGATCAATAAGGTTCCACAGAAAAAATGAGGAGTCCACTGTGTGAGGTTTCCTCTGTCAGTCTGTCTAAACGGCTGCCAAAACATCATGTCTAAGAACCTTCATTAAACACATTCTGGCTTTATTTTACACACAAGCCTCACTTTTTTCCTCATGTTATCGATTTCCCATCTTTAGCTTGGTCTGTAATTGTGTGTCAAGTACGTAACAAGATATTATTCAAGGACATATGTATATTTCTATACATAAATACATCAGAGAGTTTATATTTGTGTTGGTTGAGAACAGCCCACGTTTGACTTGTTATATTAAAATTCATGCATAAGTGGCTGAATTGAGATCCTAAACACTTATCAGACGTCTCAGTGGAGTCTTCAAGAAGTGAAGATTAATCAAATTCCATGAGTAACTGACTGATTGTGATAACTAGAAAGAAAGAAAAATAAGACACCATGTATGTATATACCTTTGACCGTGTGGCTTGAAAGGTTACGGCAAACAGCGAGGATAACATTTCTGTCAAGCTTCATCAAAAACCATGCATAGCTGGGTCAGGAAGAGACTGGGTAACCTGTTGTGACGGCACCACAGACCCACGCATCCACGCGAGGATGAGAAACATAATGCCCCTGTAGCCAATGACGGCATAAAAATAATCTACAAACAAAAACAGTGATAGATACAGTGATTGGACAATAATAATAAGCGTCTATTCCCATGACTGACTTGTCTGAGTGCATTACTGTCCAGCTGACTACTGGAGCACAATCAAAGCCTGGAGGAGGAAACTGTAGTCCTAATCTTAGCATGTACAGTGCATGTGCTCTGTTGGACTGTTAATGTGAAATGTGCACAGAGGGTTACATCATGCTCATCATCTGCATTTTTATCATTCCATATATTTACCACCAGGAGGACAGGAGACGCTGCCTTTGGAACAGGAGCATGAAGAACAATGTTTATTCCTCAAAATGACTGCAACTGCCCTCTGTACCTCCTGGGAGACCCAGGAGTCCGTCCATTAATGCTAAACCAAGCCACAATTACAGAACACATTCAGCCACAATGAACATAAATCACAGCAAGGAAATGCATGCCAAGGAGAAATGCATACTGTGCCCTATTCTTTTCATTCCCACTGTAGCCTTTGTACTTTGACATGTCACTTAAATGAGGAACATCATTTTTGAACTTCCTCTCTGCGCCATCTGGCAAACTGTCTTGTTTATTGCCATCGCTTTACTAATACTAATACCTATATTAAAACACAATAAAAAAACAATCCCATCAGAGGGCTCAGTGACAGTCCATAAAGCACTCAATCCGATGGCCTGCCAGTTCTTACAGTCTCGTCCTGAAATTGCTTTTCCTGTTTCTCAGCGCAATGCAACTTTTTTAAGGGTTCTATTCCCAAACAGCTGACATGAGTTTAAGGATAAATGAGATGGACTTTGGGAAAGGCTGGAACTCGACACTGCTGTTCAATAGAACATTGTATCAAACTTCACCATGGAAAGATTATGCCCTCGGCTGTTCTCTCCTCATCAGTTCTTTTACAATTAACAGAAAACATGGATATGTAACTGGATATTGACTGCTTTTCCTGGGAAATACAGTCAGTGCATACTTGAAAATGATATACTATGAAATGGGATGATGTCCTGTTTGTACCAAGTACATACAAAGCATGCTACCTTACAAGGAACATTTAGAAATGTTTGGTATGTTAAAATACAGAAAAGGTGAAAGACACAAGGTGGAAGGTTGTGATTTGTGCTATTAAAAAAAGAAAAAAGAAAGCAGATCCTTTTCCATAGAGCATCAGCTATACCGGGTTGATGAACTAATTGTTTACATCCACCAGTCAAGGTAAGATCACATTACTGTCTATTGCCTATTCTGCCAGTAGGGCTGTGCGATATGACCAAAATCTCATATCCCTATATAGGTCATTTAATACCCTGATAACGATACATATAAAGATATAACACATTTTCTGTAAATTCAATGAATAAATAGTTTATATAAAATGACCACATGAAAAGGCCTATTTCTTATTACATTTTGAATTATGTACTCGACAAATAAACGGTACTTACTCATATTTGATTATTTTTCTCCTTTTATTTAGAACCTTTGTGCAAATTTTCAATGAACCCTTTCGCGCGTACGGTCACACCAGTGTGATTAGCCGTTTAGCGCGTATGCTAAAACAGGTGCGATTAAAACACTAGATTGGAAAAATTCTAGCTAATTTTAGCTTTGAGGAAACAGCGATTTAACGTTAAAAAATATAGCAAATGCTAACTGAAAACCAGTGTTGTGCAAGTTCACACTTCACAAGAGCTAGCTCAAAGTTCAGTTCACACAGATTAAAATGAACAAGTTCAAGTTCTTATTTCACAATTTTGAATTTTGAACAAATTCACAGTCCCAGTTCATTTCTTCCATTTTTTAAATGAGCTGCTCCAGGGACTATTTTATGTGTACGTCTACATGCGCAGTGATTGTTACGCGGGACATGGTCTGTTGGTTGCGAGCTGTCTATCTAATAAGTTGCACTAATGAAAACGTCTCAAGTATGGAATAACGCCGTCCGTGTTTATTCATCAAGCAGTAACTTTAACACACCCAATGATTCTGAATCTCGCGCAAACCTGAAAGAGCTCAAGTTCACGTAACCGTTCAATGAACGCGCTCTTTTAACGCGTCCATGCACAACACTGCTGAAAACTATGAGAAGCTTAACAACGCTAATGAAAACATAACGAACCATGTAAAGTAACAGCGCACTACATAGCATAAAAATAAGTTACGTGCGAAAGGGTTAAGCATGTAACAAAATATAAAATATTAATGTATAAAAAGGTAAATAAAAAACACTTTTCAATTATAGTTCTGTGTTACGTTCATTCTCCTTCATGTTTGTTTATGCTGCCTTCATCTTCATGCAAATTTCCTGCCTGCATCCGCGCTGTGTGGAAGAACGCAAAGCGTCATCCAAATGACGAAAAATATTGCCGTGAAGTGTGTGATTTGCGACACAACGAAATAAACGACCGAGCATAATATGAAACGATAGACGTTTTTCTATCGTCACACAATATATATCGTCATATCACACAGCCCTATCTGCCAGTGTTATTCTTTTCAATTGATTTTGCAAGGCCTCTCGAAGCAATTATTTGTGAAATATTATTATTGTGTCCGTGAAATGATCTTTTGTTTGCACACTTGTTTGTTTCCCGTAAGTAAAGTATAAGTGGCCAGATATGAAAACATTAGCAGAAGTGTAAAATCACACATACAATTAGACACTAATTTGTTTGAGATTAGAGCATGGAATTGTAATAGCCATGGATTGAGGGATATTGCAGTTATACTTTATACAATTATACTTTTAATGCTGAGACGAGCCATTTACCGCAAAATAAAAAAGATACAGAAATATAAGATATTAAACAGGACTGTTTACCCTGGGACAATGGGTTTTCATGGAAGCACAGTTTTGATTTCCATTTCTTTCCTCCTCTCACCAGGGCCCAGCTTATTCCTCCTTTGAACATATCTCCACCAATCAGCGAATCCATCCCTCTTTATAACATGTAATGATAGGCTCAATCTCAGTGCATGTCTAAAGACAACCAGAGAACACCTCCATGGAGCAAGAAGGCCTCCCTCCCTCGTGTTGTGTTTGGACTGTGTGTCACCCCTTCTGTGGGAAGCTCCAGAGGGCACGTGCAGCGCTGAAACCCAGCCAGTGTGCCAGTCTCTCCAACACCCAGATAATGAGCAAAGCCAAACGGGAGTGCAGATGGGATGGGCGGAGATGACGGAGCTGCACTGCTGGTCCCAACGTGGTGCCTTTACATTCAGGTGCGGCTCCCATGTGCGCCATTATCCCGCACTGTCTGAGCCCATTCCTGGGGACTGTCAAATCCACCTCGTCCACTAGTGCCTGACAGGTCTGCGAGTGGGAAGTGACTGCACCAGCCACGGATCTCAGTACATGCGCTCCATTGGACTGCTCATGTGAAATGCATGCACAGGGTTACATCATTCTCAGCATCTACATTTTTATCATTCCATATATTTACCATCAGGAGGACAGGGGATGCTGCCGTTGGAACAGAAGCATGAAGAACAATGATTATTCCTCTAAATGACTGCGACTGCTCTCTGAACCTAGTGGGAGACCCTGGAGTAGAGCAGGTCGTGGATCACAGTTGGCACTCTGCTGTTTCCTGACAATAGTGCAGGTGGACATACAGTGGATCTGATTAAAACTCCAGTCGTGCTGCCATCACTTTGCCACTCCCCTGCACTGACACTTTGCCAGCATTAGATTACATTTGCTTAGCAGATGCTTTTACTTTGAGTTATGAGGTCCAGGTTATGAGCACTGTTTCTTATCTCTAGGTACTTTCCCCAAACAGAAGTAAATAAGACATTAAAATGGCCAAGTCCAGCCCACTCACAAACGGTTGAGTCTGCAGTGCCTTCAAATGTGACATGGGCCCAGTTGGATGTGACGGGTGTAACTTTTGTGATGGGTAACTCTTCTGCTTGCATCACCAACACAGACACTTATAACTTGTCTTTTGTCTGACCCAAGGTTTGTTTTAGTCTGTAGTCTGGTCAAGCTTCAGACAGGAGCAAGTGCAGGGACTGGGGGCTGTCCGTTTTCTCTGTAAGTGGCACAGCCTCGACGCACAGATCCGGGTGCAGGGTTCTTTCTCCACGCCTGGAGGGTGGTCACGCCCGTAACATCACGCAACCTGAATTCAGCGGGATTCATAATGCATAGCGGCACATTAAAAATAGAAAGTGCCTCAGAAAGGAGGGGGGAAGCTATCTAAGACGAGAAATGCTGCAGGGCGCGTTCTCCAGCTAGCGGCTGGGTACACGTCAGGAGCGCTGCCTTCAGAGGCATGTACAGGCCTCTGCCCACTTCCATGTATGATTCAACACAGCGGGGGCCAAGCCTGCTCTTTCACAAGCTCCCCACGCTGGCAGTCTCCATAAACCTTCAGCAGCTTCCCTAAAGATCAGGGAAATCATACATATTCAAACGGCGGCAGTGGGAGTGGGGGCGGTGGAAAGGGGGGAAGGGGGGTTTGACAGAGAACAGTGAGAAATAGGAGCATAGTTTTTTTTTTTTTTCTTCTGAGGAAGGCTGTGTGGCCAGGCAAGGAGATTCCATTTGAAACGTGGCACTAAACTGTAACATCATTTAGGCTTATCAACAAGGCCCTGGTTTTTGTAACCATTGTTGTAGCTCTTGGAGAAACAAAAGGTCAATCCTGCTGTGAATAAATCAACCCATTCAGGTCAAGCAACTTCGTGTGTCTGTAGTCACATTTAAGATAGCCCTTGTAAGGATTGCTCCCATTACTGCCTCAACCTGTTTTAGAATGAAAAACAACATTATACCCAAATGCATGCTCCAGCCTCTTCGCTTGTACGTAAATCACACACTCATCTGTCAGAAATCCAATAACCAATTTTTGTAACCTGACACCCTATTGAAAATACTACATTTTAAAATGCATATTAAAGGATTTATTAAAGACGCCGTGCCATAGGAGCTAATTGAAATGAGTCTATGCTTTGGCGCGTGGTGCCGCTGGAAGCGCTTTGGATTTTGTCTGTCACTCTTTTATCTGCCAGGGCAGAAGGTGATTCTGACACAACAGCGTCGTGTCAGCTGCGCATCTCAGAGGCCCGTCGACAGCCCGCGGCCCAGTGTTTGTCACTGCGAGCTAACAGCGATGTCTGTCCCTGGAGGAATGTCTTGGCATATCGACGTTTCATCTGACCCCCGTCCCCCAGACGGTGCCAAAAGTCAAGTGGCACGGCCATATGTCCGGCAGAGGGCCTTTTCACAATATCCCTGTCGCAATAACCTCAAATTCTGCATTTGTCCTTGTGGACCACCTTCCGATTAGACTGATTCAAACATTTCTCAGAGTTATGTCACTGTGCCGTTCTAAAATAAGACTGCATTTTAGAGGGAACGGGATGATCGTTTGATGATACTTGGGCCCTTACATAAAGGAGAAATGTATTCTTAGTTTCCAGTGACTGCTCGGGATTGTGGAGTAGTCTGGCTTTGTTCCAGAAGACACTCGGTCTCGGCATCAGCCCACTGAGTTTGCCATGCAAACTCGCCCTCCGGCCATAGCTCCCTGACTAATGCGCTTCAGTACTCTCTGCAGTATTAAAAGAGAACTCACATCAAATGGCTACAGTCTTTATATTCTCAATGCCAATTGAGATCACAAAAAATACAGGATTTCTGATCTCTTCTTTAGATCCTCATCTTTAAATGAAGTTTAGATCAGTTCATTAAATCAAGACAAATGGAAAATATGGAAAACGTGATTTTAAGTGAAACAAACAAAAAAAAAAAACTTGAAAATAGAGAAAATGTGTTATGAAATTCATTCTTCTGCCAGAGTGTATTCTCCATTTCAACACCTCATCAAATCTATGTATAACAGACTTGGCAAGCATGTCCCAGTGTGTAAAAAGCATTACTGTGTTCTGAGAAACATATATATAAACGTGTTTCTCAGAACAACCATTGGAATAAAGTCTAATCGGAACTCCTTCATGGATTATAGTGGACTTTTAAGCAATTAACTAAAGCAAATGTTAAATCTGCTACCCGGCCACTGCTCCCATCATTGAAAGCAGATGGTTTCACTGCTGGAACATTCTGAGGACACTGATATGCCCCCAGGTAAAGCAATTTCCAAGACATTAACATCAAAAACCTTCCCTGTAAAATATTATTTTAAAAAATTCTCATTTCCACTATCCAGGAAGAATGTACTCCTCATCCAAAATCCACTGCAAGGATTGCTTCTTCATTCATTAAGGCCTGGACTGGCAAACTCTCAATATGCTGCTGAAATCAAAGTGAGAGGAGGCCTGTCAACCACACCATTTTGAAAGACTGTGGTAGAGAGTCAGGGTCAAACATCTCTCTGCAAAAACTAAAACAAACCTGATATAGTTTCCTGGTTCTGCTATGATTCTTATTGAGAATACACTGTGAAACACACAATATGTACCGGGATTCTTAAAATGTGACATTGCAGGAGCAAACAGGCACTGTCACGAAATTTCCGTTATTTCAAAATCAGAGCTATTGCAATGTAATTTCAATACAGAATTCAACATCACATTCATCTTATTATTGAAAGAATATCACCTTGAGGTTAGATTATGTAACCAGTGTCAAATAAAGTATCAGCAAGGTCTTCTTTCCACAGCACTGATAGTATGTATACACAACTTTTTCCATAACATCTGAAAATTGCATTTAAATTGCAGGTTCTGAATTGCAGGTTTCATCTGGAATCGTGTTACAGTAAAAGTAAAAACAATAAGAATCAGAATAAATGTAGGCTGGTATGGCCACAATGATAACTTACTATAAAGATGAATTAATTGCTTATAAAGTTTAACAAACTAGCAAATGAACAGCTAAATACTAAAACTGATTTGGTAACTTATTTGTGAGTACAGTGACAAAATACTGTCCGCTCTGATATGTTCAAAGATTTCCATTTGTCAAAACACCATATTATTACCCTAATCTTGACATCGATACTATGAGTGTTCACAAGAAACTTGGGCAGTCTTTATTAATCTCCTATGAATGCTGAAGGGTTCCGTGGGATGGCTGAAAAGGGTCATCTAAACATGTAAATACTTTCAACAAAATCAAAATACTAAGCAGGACCTCTTGGTTTCAGGTGCTTTTGCAAAGTAAACAAAGCTTTAGCAGGAAATAAGGCACCAGGACTGACTGTAATATCCTGTAATATGGCCCATAGAGAGTGGAGAACCAAATGAGGTGAACAGTGGGGAGATCACAGAAGAATGAAAATTTAAATCCTGGCAAATAGATAAAAAAACAGCACTGGATTAAGAAGTGTAGTTGTAATCAAATCTGAAGACGTACTATCGTCTCAGTTCGGTGATTCTGGCTGTTTGTGACCCAAGTCAAAACCTAATTCCAGGACTGATATTGCTGAGGAGGATGTGATCCTTCCATGACTCAAATTTTACTTTGGGGAAAAAAGAGCAACTAATCAAATTTTGCAAATTAAGTAATTACTTTGGTTTAATGAATAGAAATGCTTTAAGCCAAGAGGGCTTCAGCTTGGTGTCTTGTGGTATAGAAAAGCTTTCAGAGACCTCATTAGTACTTTCATAGTCAAAAACACTTAATTTAAAACCGTTGAATAATGCATATTGACTCTAATAGATGAAATAATAGAATAAAGGTTAATAATTACTGTGCAATCATTTAAATATTTTATTTAAATGTGATGCTCTCAGAGATTTATAATTATACAAAATTCCAGCATTAGGAAAAACATAACAGAGGGCTGTAGCACAAAATACTAGCTACACCATGTATTTCAGAATGAAAACCATATTTACTGTTATATTACACAGCACATTTAAACGATCTTACATGAGTACATGAAAACAAACTTGTTTCATACATGAAACAAACTTGTATTAAAATTACATATACTTGTCTTGTGTCAGCTGCACTACTCTGTTGCCCATAAAATATGCCTATTCAAATGTCTGTCGTACGGGGTGGGATCCATGCTGTGTACACTCAGCATGTCCAAGTCTCAAAAACATGTCTTCCTATTTGCAAGGGAATCCTGGTTGAAATGTGACAAGTGATCATGGTGTAACACTCCCATGTTCTGACTACGGCCAACTGCAGCTCACCATGGCAACATCCTCTGGCGTAAGGACACTGGACCTGCACTACACCAATGTAAATTTCCTTCAGATCGCCGTAGTGACATCCCAGTAAATCTCACCAAAAGGAATCTTGGTTGATTTTACAACCTAACTGCCACAAAAAATCCAAATACAGCTGTTTACACCTTAACCCTGAAAGGAATATAATGTTGATCATTTTGGTTCATTTGTTCATTGTTAAAATATTGAGCACTACAAAGCCATTTCAATGAAGAAACTTGCTTATCATGCCAGAAGGCTGATTTCAGAGATTTTGCCCTTCAGAAAAAAATGATGTTAACCATTTATTTCACAAAACTATCTACTCAAAAATATGAAAAAACAGGGTAATAGAACATACAGGGATATTGTTTATTCCCAATGAATACATCTACAACAGCAAAGAATCCCTTTTGTTTATGAATGCTTACGCATCTTCCTATGCTCTATAGCAAATGAAATACCAAGATTCACATTTCATACACATTGATTGTTCTCTTGTCAAGACAAGTGTTGATGGATGACTTTTTGCTTACTGTTACAGTCCTGAACTATATCAAAATACATACATGCCGCTTTTTGCTAAACTATTTTACGTTTCTTGAGGATGACTCATAAAATTCAAACAACCCTGTCATACATTTGCACAAGGGACAAATACATTTGAAATTTAAAACCACTGAAAGTAGAGAAAGAACTAAGCTAAGAGCAGAAATACTCTCCATGGTTCCAGGCATGTTTGACTTAATCCGGCCTTTCAATTTGAAGCCTGTTAATTACTGCACAGAGGTTCTAGGAAGATTCTTCCCCAGGTCAACTTTGAGCTAGCTTCATCCTCAGAACAGGGAAAGTATTTATTCCAAGCAAAGCCCTTTGGTTTTTTTCTTGAGCACACTGTTCCCTATGGTTCCACAACATTCTCTGCTTACTTGTGTTGACATCTAGCTTCTTAAAGTGTTATCTCTTGACTGCAGAGAGACTGTGGCTTCCTTTTCAGAAAGACACCAGTCTTTGACACTGTGTGTTCAACGTGACACACAATCGTCACCTTGATGAAATCGCCTAAAGTTTCTTTAATCTATTCATTATGGCACACTTTTGACTCATCTCCATAGATCGACTTGTACCTCTAATCTCAAACTGTCCCCTCTCTCTTCCATGCTCGAGTTGTACTGTTCTGTAGCTGTATTTGTTCCATGAATGAGCACAACCTAAGCCTTTTCTGGCTAGGCCCACAGTGCTCTCATCATGCACAAAGAGAGTAAGATAATCAATTCCTTTAAAGAAAAATAACAGTGGGAAAGAGAACATTGCTACTGCCTTACCGACAATCTTCAGCTGCAATATGGTCTGCTCTACGGAGAGGTTGCTGCCAATTGTCCTTTTCCTTAAGAGTTGCAACCACCTTTATTCATTTTTCATATACGTCGCATGCGTTCACGTTGCTCCTCTTGATTAATGGTCTCTACTGTATGTTACGAAAGCTAGCTTCAAAATGGGAGAGTGGCTGAAAATATCTTCATTTTGACCGAAAGAATATAGGGTGTCTTAATTTAGTAATATGGAGCAACATGCTTCGGATGATTTAGAGGGCTCCCAGTTGACGTCATGACTCATACCTCAAATTGGCAACTCACTAGGATTGTGTTGAGTGCGCCTCTCAGACTTTAAAAATACATTTTTGATTTTATTTTTGTTTGCCACAGCATTCTCAGATAAGTTGTTCCATCCCTACCCTAACGTGACTCTGTCACATCAGTGTCTACATTATCTGAAACACCACCACAGCAAAAAGGCATGTACACATACTTCCATCTACACTCACCACTCTTTATCTTGTCACCTGCAAGCAAAAGCAGCATACACAAAATAGATACACAAGAGTCGCATTGAAACACAGGCCTTTAATATGCAGCAATTATGATGTTCACCTTCTTATATCACATCACCTTCTCATATTATGTTGAAACTGATACACTTCAAGACTGGAAAAATGCATGGTGCTATTTCAGATAAAAATGAGGGCTCAGTCTGTGGCCCCCTGAAGAATAAAAACACTGACATGAAAGAATCTGAACTCCTCAAAGATCAGTAACAGTCCCAATGGGCCTTCAAACTGAATATCAAAGTCCGTCTGGCCTTGCCTGATCAGTTGCTTCTACCCCGGTTCCCAATGCCTCTCTCCCTCTCCCTAGTGCTCTGCTCTGCTCCAATTGCCAGTATTTATTTTGTGGCTCATTCCCAAGAACACAAGATTTACGGGATCTGATCAGTGATTTGTCTCCCATTCCAAGCCTAATCTCAAGAACAAGCTCGGCATCTGCGCTTTTATTTGATGTTTTTGCACTTCGGCGTCATGTTCCCAACACCAATTGACACAGAGCGATTACAAGCTCTTCCATGTTTCTGAATGGTTACAACCCCCTGAGTTCCTAAAATAAGCCATGGCTTATGGTTTGATTTCAATTTTTAAGCTACATGACAACTTTAAATTGTCTATGACTTAAAAGCTGTCCACTGGCACCAAAACCAGTTTCTGGTTTCTAGGGATTTGGTGATGAACAGTAGGTTTACATCAGACTCATGAGATATCCCTTGCATTTATCAATGACTTTTTGTAATGAAAGGCAGATGTCTTTACAGTTCCTTTTCATTTAAAATGCTCTGCTCATTCCAACTTTCATTCAGCTACCAGTATGAAAACAAATGAAATGCCTAAAATACAACCTGAACCAATAAGAGCATAGTGAACCCTGAGATAAAAATCATATTTGCCCACTCGGGTGTCAAACAGGACATGGCACAAGCCACCGTGTCAGACACATTTCTGCGGCTGTCACGGCTGCGAGGTCGGCAGCCACGTATGTTTTTTTTTTTCGCTTTCGCGCCAGAGCTCTCTGGTGGATGTGTCCTGCTCCCTCCCTCGGTTTGGCTCTGCATCCATCAAAAAGCTGCTTTAAGCCTCTGCCTCCCTGCTCCACAAACCGAGGATCAGATTACAGTACATCTCTGACAGAGGGCCCCCAGGTTACTCGACGGCCATAACAACCGAGCCAGCACAACGACAACCAACCTGGGGGCTGGCTGAGATTTCAAAGCCCTCCTCTACAGCTGATTGAACGGCTGCTTCTGTTCATCCACCTAGGGGATTCTCATCAACCTGGACCTTGCGATATGACTCTGATTGGAAATAAGCTTTCAAACACGCAACACCAGTGCGACTCCCACCAGCTTGGCTGTGGTCTAATGCATCTAGTTGGTTTCATGGTGGAGTGTGACCTTAAGTGTGATCAATAGAGATATTTCTTCAAAATCGAGGCTCTGTCAATAAGTGGTCAGTGTGTATGCCACCAGCAGCTGTCAGCGGAGAGTGGAAGAGAACTGATGAGGTGTGTTATATATCTACAGATATATTATAGATATATTGACAGATATATTTGATGTTAATCAGACAAAGAATAGAAGGTCAATTAGGTTAGTAAAAAATTAAGAAGGACACACACACTCTGTTGGACTCCAATTTAGATTAGGTAAGAATAATCCATGGACACAGATTCCATACCCTCATGAAAGCACAGGGAATGCCAAAACGTTGGCTCCTATCTTACAGCAATAGAGTATGCCACTTTCATCTTTCCTTAAAGTTGAAACACTAGTTGTGTGTCTCTCTGCATTTCAACATATTCCATGTAGCAAAGGAATGCTCTCTCTATCTACTCTGTGTCCCTTTTAGCCATACTAGAGATGAAGCAATAATCTATACATTCAGCAATGGTATTTCATACATGTTTAAAAGGCAGATCTGAAAATAAAGATTCATTAATCAACTCTTTCTGGGAATGGTGGGAAAATAAAACGATAACTGCAAAAGCACAGAAATGCCTCAGAACGCGTCTGCAATTTACCAGAGGAGTCCAATTGGGAATACTGACAAAGTACAACAGTATCATTTCAGCATTAGGTGTAAAGAAACCATTATTACAAAAATGAAAACCTGATTCAGCACCAAACCTAACTCAATTGAAAATATGGAAAAAAAAAGTCTGGAGAAAAGGAATGCAACTGGCCATTTTGGGACAGCTTGAGAAGGAAAGAGCACCACTTATGCCCCTTTCATATTTTTTAAAAATATTTTTTACTAATTTTTACTATGCATTTTACTTAATGTTTAATGGTTTATGTATTTGTACGTAGGTCACATGATCTCTGGCTTTGTCACCAGTACATCAGAAACATAATGTCATAAAAACAAATGTAACTAAAACAACTGAAGCATCAAACATGCAGTTAAGTTGAAGTTGTGAAGGGAATCTTTTCTGCGCACAATAAAATCTTTGATTTCCTTTCACATACTGTTTTAAACATCTATGGGTTTATTCAAAATACTAATAAAAATTCAGGTCCCCTGAAATCTGAGGAGGGGGAAAAGAATATGTTCTCTGCAGCAGTTTCAGATTGAACATCCTGAGCTGGCTTAACCTTAAGAGCCAGGAAATGGGCACCCACAGTATAGTATTGAGGCTTATTAAATCATGTGCTGGAATGGGGTCGACCATGCTGTGATACAGTAATTCTATAGATCTCATACAGTTTAGCATAATGCAATCCATGAATATCCATAAACGGCATCTCTTCACCTTGACCTGAGCTACGCATGAGCTGGAACGTGAAAGGGAAGCAAATCACCATCTTCCACACCCTGAGCTGGGTTTGCTCTGTTTCTGTGTGGCATTAGCAAGGAAGAGTGAGGCCCTGACATCAGGGAAGGAGCCTCAGTAAGAGTGACGAGACTCCATGTTAATGTGACAAGAGGGTTTCTAATCACGTTAACATGGAGTTGCAGCACGTCTGAAAATGCACATATCTAAGTACCACGTCCTCTAGAAGGAAAGAGTGCAACATGACTAACAGGCTGGAGTTTGTGTATTCTAGAATTCAAAGGCAGTCTTGAGCAATTGATTCTACCCCTACCGGCGAGCAGAGCTGGCTCACAGTTTAAATACACAGGGTTGAGCAAACACAAAGTTCACCTCTTTCATCCACAGTCAAACGCTCTCCTCCTAGCCTTCCTTTCCTCCTCAACATCTATCATTGGATGTTTTGAACCACAAAAAAAAATCATTGCAGCTGGCTGGGATCATCAAAGAGGGGTGGCAGAAAAAACAGGCATGGCTGATTCAGCTCTCTCTCTCTCTCTCTCTCTCTCTCTCTCTCTCTCTCCTTCTTTCTCTCTCCTTCTTTCTCTCTCGCTCTCTATCTGTTTGTCCCCTCTCTCTTTCTCTCAAGAGAGAGCGAGGAAGAGAAATGGTCCATTTATCAACTTTATGAAGGCTCCACACTCCTAGCTGTATAGATAACCACATCCTCTCGCAGCTGGAATTTTTCTATCCCTGCTGTGGTTAAAGGGACACTCGCTTCACGCTTCAGCCAAAAAAGCGGGACTCTATCCATTGGGAGCTTTGCAGCTCCTCCGATTTTCCTTGACATACAAACCTGCGCGTGAGGCTGTTTGATAACAGCAAGCTTTTAGCATCCTTTCCAATTCTATTAGCGTTTTTTGCTCCTCTCTAAGGTCTCAGCAATAACTTGGCTCTCTGTACTAAATAGTTATGAATGTTGCTACTAGTACTGATTTGCCTAAACCCGGTGTGGGTGCTTTTCCTACTGCTCATCAAGTCACGCTTCCATCTTCAAACATGGCAGCATCTATGCAGCCAGCCATGCATCATAGCTTCAGCCTATAATATTATGTCTGTAATAGTTATTTTATGAGAACATTTTGGCAATTCAGCAAGCAGCGATGCTGTACCCGGCAGCCATGTAAACGCTGTCTCTTAACACTTGTAAGCATACAGGCCTATATACAAGCTGAAATATAATTGTGTAAAAATAGACTGCTGTCACACTCAGGGAATAAAGGCACTACTGTCTCCGCACTGTGTGTTAGTTTAACTTACCCACGTTAATGTCCCATTTTAGACCAGTTGTTTCCGGGGCATTGGAATCCCTGTCAGTTATCCTCCAAGCAAGGATGTCTTTTTACTAGAAACAGAAAACAACAATACAAGACTGTTAGATTTAACATGAACTCTGTTATATCTGTTTTATGGTAAAAAGTACCATGCCTTGATTTTTTGGTAAAGTGAAACAGGGGTGTTTTATAGGCCAATCCCAAATGAGTTGGGGATGGGGAGAGCGAAGTTAGTCTTGCTCAGCGAAGTTAGTCTCGCTCAGTGAAATCAAAGACAACTCCACGACTTGTGTTATTGCCGACACGCTCTTTCGGGGGAGATCATAAAACGACATGAGGGAGGCAGAAGAGTGCATCTGGATCGCAGAATCGCAACACGACAAAATCACAATGACTATTTCATTTTCATAGCACATTGTGGGCACATTACTGGCTTGGAAATGCACATGGGACAAGGACAGTCCTTTTTTGTTGAAATGCATTCCACCAACACTGCCACTGATTTGGTTGAAGTGTGGCCATGGGTGTGAGCAGTTCAAATATTGTCGGCACAGTTATTACAAGCACCTATCACGGGATCCATTGTGCAGAACATGGAAGATTACCAACATTTCAGGAATAAATAACAGCACAGAATGGGATGTTGTTATTCATGATTTTAATAATTTGTGAATATCTTCACAAATATCTAATTTACACTCTTGTATATAGTCTGATTGTGGGTTTGCAAGCTCATTGGCACCTCCATATAACTGCTGATCATATAGTTGGGGTGGAGATAATGCTTGGTTGCCACCATTTCACTGTTTCAAGGCAACAATGTCCTTGATAATGAGTGGATGACATCAGGTGACAGATGGTGGCCCAATCAAGCTCTCACAGTGTCACAAAGAGAATGCAGGAGACTGCTGCTCATACAGGTCAATAATAGTTCACAGGGACTCAATAGGGTGCGTGTGAGCTGACACGATTGCTGTTTTTCATTGAAGATGGCATTGTGAAACTTTTAAGAATATTTTAATAACCAGTGTCAATTTTGCAAACAGGGCGCTTTTGTTTTGGATCTACCAATATGAACAGAATGCTAATTATCCAATATCCTTTGGGTGATCTTCAAATTCATGTCGTAAACAAATAGAAGTGTGTCGATGTAAATGCTCGCATCTTAACGTATGAAGGAGCACAGTTCAGACAAAAGAGATTAAATTTCCCCACAGAACATCTGACAACTCAGCAGAGAGTCTCTTATTGAATTCTAAGAGCCTCTTTCTCAGCTGCTGTGGGGGGAAATTTCAATTTCACACTCTGCTGGAATGCATTACACAAAACAGTTGTACACAACAGTAAATAAATAAATTAATGAATGAACGCATAATGACATTATCGGAAGTTGTGCATTACATCTATCTGTATTAACATATGCAAAATAAATAGATAATACATAAACTGTTTTGATTTCAATGCATGATATTCTTAGGGCAAAACAAGCAATCAGATAAATGCAATTAAAAAGGCTGCATTATATTTTACTGACTGCATACAGGACGCAAATGTCAAACACGTTCTGCATCTTTACAGCCTCGTTGCACGCCCAGTCCTTGCAGCTTGGTCACATTCTGTTGCACTATGGAGCAGAAATTTGAATAATTTATCAATATGCAAAACTTCTGTCTGAAGGAAAGGATGGGGCATTTTCTACGCAAATGCGTTAGGTTATAAGATAAGGTTATAAGGTTATAAGATCACATTATGAATGTGTGAAAGAACTACATATTTGTGTATTCCACACTCTTGTCCACTTGAGCTCCTTGGCATTCAACATGGGCCAAGATCAATGGAAATACAATTGGATTCCAAGTCCTACACCTACTGTAAACTTAAGGTACTGTACTGTGAGGTTCAGTCAGAGTGCTAATTTGCATTGTGTAAATACAACCCCTGTTCTTAGCCGTGGCCACCGATACTGTAAATCTCCACGATTCCAGGTTCCCTTGCGAGTGGATGGCTGACCCCGAGTGGAATGACCGCAACCTGCCACTGCCTCGGCCTGACCCAGTTCTTAAACGCTTCAAGATCTGAGAAGATAATGCCGGGGCCGGGTCAACTGAGCGCAGTGCACATCTCCGCTTTTCGCCTGATTGTTTCAGGTCGTCTCTCTCTTATTGGATCCTGCTGATGAAAAAAAAGGCAAGCTGCGTGAGAGAGAAGATTAAGAGGCAGCGGTTGTGAAAAGCACTGAATTATTTGCAAAAATAAATAAATAAATAAATAAAGAGGATTTATCCATGCTGCTCAAAAAGGGCCTTCCATTGCAGGTTTGCTCTGACATTCCAATAATGTCCTTCATGCAATGCTCAATTAGGTGAAGCCCCATCTAGCTGCATAGAGAAGGGGGAGAAGCCCTTTGAGGAGAACAGCACAGCAGTAGCTACAGTTCCAGGTTCTCTCTTCATCCCCTGTTCGTCTGCAAGTTCCTCTACTGCATGTTCCGAAGGTTGTTTATCTTATTTATCTACAGTGTGCATGCTGGACTTGGCCGTCAATGATTTGTATTCAGGTCTCACAGGGTGGAAAGAGACAGGCAGCCATGCTCTTTACTCCAGGAAAAACAACCACCATTCTAATCTCGATGCAGAACCACTGCTCTGTACCCATTCCTGTGGAAATAAGCTCAGAAGTTAGAAACCTCAGAGGCTCCAAATGATTTCATTCATGCAAGATAACAATTTTACTCCCTATGTTAGGGCATCAAGTGTAGCATCAGACTTGCATGTGCCACACCACTGAGCCAATTTCAGCAGCACACAAGTCCCAATCACAGGCTCATTTGCTACCTTTTCAACAACGTGTAACATGCCGCTGATAGCACCTACAGCAAAACGTAATTAGGACACAGCTGTAGCATCCTGCTCTTTCAGCAATAAAGTTGTACACATCACAAGTCAGCTGTGATTCATGGCTCACATGCGCACTTATATAAGGCCATGACAAACGCGGTATCGCACAGCGTATCGCAAAGGTGGAAGGACGTCTTGTGAGGAAGGAATCTAACTGCGGTTAGATGACTGACTCATCCAAGGAAAAGCACTGTGCAACAGACATAGTGGGAAAGAACAGATCATTGATGCTGGACAAATCAGCAATAATCTCTACGCCTCTCCCCTAAAAAAACCTTTTCCCTCTTTCTACAGGAAATGAGCATGTAGTGATACACCTTTTTGTTCAAAGATCCCTTTTAAGACTGGAATCTTAGGTGAGAGCTGACAGACCCTCAAGGACAAATCTAATTAATGTGAAATCTATATGCTGACACTGATTAATACCTCACCCAGCAGGAGGGGGCCAGTGGTATATGGCAGCAGGTTTACAGGCAACATCTCACACGATGAACCTGGGCCTTCAGACAGAGCAGGCCTGTGCGCTTACAGCGGTGTCTGCTCAACGTACTCTCCCTCCCGGCCGTGGCAGAGCAAAAAAAAAAAAAAACATATTAATAAAGAATGGATGGGAGATAGATCTCTTTGCACCTCGCAGATGTAACAGACACGCTTTAGGCTTTGTTTAGCTTGTGAAGAGGGATGGGCAGAACATGGGCCTCCCTTGCCCCTCTCTTTTCAATAAAGCAGCACATTTCCTCCTATACAGTCTGTGGGGAGGGAAGGGCAATGCTTTATGGAGCCAGCCCAAAAAGAGATGGAGGTATAAAAATAAATCAAATTCCCGCTCATGCAATGCAATGTTCAACATCAACTGATCAGTTCCTGCTGCTGCAGGGTCTGAGTTTGAGGCCGCGGGTAATGACATGCGGCACGTAAGGCCTTTGTTTTAGACTCACTCTCCCGGTCCAAGGATGCGACACGATGTTGGCTGTGCCTCTGCTGAAATTTACACGTGCAGACGAGCGCCGTCGGCTTTGATCATTAGATGTTTTCCTTTCCAACACTCAGCAGCACAAACCAGAGTTGCCATTACTGCTGTTGATGGCTGCAATTGAATATAAAAGCATGAGGATGATTTCCCAGGTGATTAGAAGGTATTATATGTGTTGTAATTTCAGTAATAGCCACTCCCTTTTCAGACATTCCAGCAGAGAGGAGTCGCATTATGAAGGGTCGTGGGACAGTTTGTCGCTCCGTTAACAGACAGCCCTGTCACTGCCTCGGCACTCAAGCTCCTTCTTCCTCTCCCTCTCCTGGCCTCTCTCTCTCGCTCTCTCTTTCTCTCTCTCTCCACCCCCTCTATCTCTCGCTTTCTCATTTATCAAAGGAAAGGAACAGAAATGGCATTCTGACTTAGAATGCACAAATTAGATCTTGCAAGGGAAGATAATCAAATTATAATGTCCCTTCTGAAGTCATGGCCCCTGGCTATGTGGGAACAAATTTAGAACCATGGATCTGACTGAACTCTGCCTCACGTAGAGACGCTCAGGTAAGCCTAATGTGGATGCAGCAATCCATCCATCCATTTGCATTTAATTCTCTGTGCAGGGGGGAAAAAAGTTCTTGTGAGAAATGTTTCCCCAAACTTGCCTTGGCAATCGGAGAGCGCTGTGTTAAGTGACCGGAAAGGCAGCAAGCCTGCGGTTTGTGTGAGTACATCCCAACACGACCCAACACACTGAAAATAATCCAGCATATACAGGACTGACTTAGTTAGCCACAATATACAATGCAAATCCTTCACTTGTTATTTTGACTGGGATGTAAATGCCCCATGGATGCAATAAAGAAAACAATAAGCCAAACACAGAATTACAGGGCTTGGATGAGTGAATCCCCCTGTAAAATATGTCCTTTTCAAGGCAACGAAAGCATGAAAGATCTTAATAATGATCTTCATAATGCATGTGTTTTCCTTGCAATAAAGGCTTCACTGAATCCCATACATGTACTTTGGTCATGTATCTTTGTAAATACCCACAGTTCCTCCACATTGTATTATTTAAAATATTTGCATTCATGTATTTATTCTCATAAAACTGAAAGACTGACTTGCCTTTACCACATCTGCAAAGTGATATAATCAAATCTAAAATGGTAAGAAAAATATTACAGCACTGCTAACCTACATAAATTGCAAGCTGCTGGATGAATTAGGGCACTAACAGATTTGCAAACTGCAAAAACATCATGGCAACCATCATGCTGACTCAATTTTAATGCTTTTCCCACTCGATAACTGTACTGTATTCTGTATTCGTGTTATTCTGAGGCCATGCATTTGTTCACACGATTCTTGAAATGCTAATATACAGAATTCTGCTCATAAGTGCTATCATTTGATAGAGCTGGAGAGAGAAAATGCTGGTGATGGCTCAGGAAGAGAGCCCATATCCATGAGAAGGCTAAATTTCACTTGCTCTGCCAATTCAAGACAGGATATTCTTATTAAAAATGAAGATTAGAGCACTCAAAAATCTGTTGCATAACTCACTTTGCTCCTTGACAAAATAATTCGCTGGTATCTCCAGTTCTTGAACCGTTACATTTCATTCATATTCTGAGATTTTGCTTCTACTTCCCAGTTGCTTCAACATCAGGTCAAGCCATTATTACATGTCATCTTCCATGGCTGTTCTTAATTTCAGCTTGATTTGGTCAACACATACTTCACTACATCTGCACATAAGGAATGTATAAAATGCATTTATAGTTTAGACATAAGAATATCTGTTTGCAGTTTTGAAAAAGCAAAAAAGCAGTGCTGATTTTGTAACAACTGCATAAACAACTTGTGCAAAGCCATACACTGACATTTCTGACCTGACAAAATATTAACAGAGGCTCAGAGATCCTCCTGTGAGGACATAATGTTTAGGGCAAATACATACAACTCCAGGAAACGAAATAAAATAACTTGTCGAAATTTATGCGCCAAAAATTTCATATCTCAAAAAATGCCCTATATGCTTACTTTTTACAAATCATCATTTTCATGATCAACCTGGAATGTTTTGCCTTGTTGACAGCAGCGCTGGAGCCTTGCCTTGTGTTCAAACAGCAGTGTGAATACCCACACCTCCCTGCACATTCCAACTGTGTTTAATAATCCTTAACACACATAATTGGCAGTGTGGCTTTATCCTCCATTCAGCCACCGTGTACAATGTGGCTGGTTACAGCTCATGATAGGTGTAGTTACTCTTTCCGAGCGTATGTGCATTGGGACACATTTATAATCCAATATTTCACAGCTAGCTGGAGAAAAGTGAACCTGTTTTAAAGAGTGATTTTATTACTATAGTCTAGCTGTGTAATCAATAAAAAAGCACATAAAACACACACAAGGATTATGCACCAGCAGTGAACATACATTCTTCCGAAACCTTTCACAATACACGTACTGTTTTGTTCCCACCGTGGCCGTCCTGCACATGCACGCACACACACTGCCCTTACAATGCATTGATCTCGTCCTCCACCTTCCTGCAGGTAAATCATTCGTAATTTGCTCCAGATGCAGCGAGTCTGACAAGGTGAGAAGTAATGCGTGCGCCCTTTCACTAATGTTCAAAGAATTGCACCCCTGTCATGACGCCCGTAGAGCTGAGACTAATTCAATTGTCAGCCATTTGCTACCTTTCATGTTGCGGTCCTTCCCGTGCCTGGTGTCCGTAATTGATTGAGATAATGTATGAGTCGACATCTATTACTCCGCGGAATATGGAGGAGCTTGCTCGCCTTCTTCCTAGCAGCCGCGGCCAGTGAGATCCTTAAACGGGCAGGAGGTATCAGACTACTCGCAGCTTCCCGGTAGTGAGAAAAAGCACACAGTGCACACCTGGGGGGGGCTTTGATGTATGGCACAGCCAGAGCTGGAGAATAAATGACCACGGATGCTAATGTGAGGTGGCAGATTAAGGGGACAGGCGTTGAGATTTGTCTTTGCCTTCAGGTTAGCGCAGAAACCCGAGAGTCCAGGTTTAGCGCAGGTAACAGTTCGAGGATGGACACGAAAACAAAATGCCTGAGAAAGGCCCAAACAGCACGCATGATGCTAGACTGACTGGAACACAAACAAGCTTTGAGCGCGTTTCCCCAGCGATGGACCTGATTCCATTCTGGTCTCCTCCAATAACGGTCAGAGATCGTCGCTTTAGCACTCCTGTTTGCTTTTGCCCTTTGGTTTGCTCATCAGCATGTTACTGTGAAACATCAGGATTTAAACTGACCTGGGTCATAAAAAACACTAACATTTGAATGTTTTAATATGTAGGACTTTGGCTGGAATAAACATTTGAATTCAAATTCATGGGGTGGTGCTTGTAAGAGCAGCCCTTGGAATTAAACAAAGAGCCTGATGTCTTAGTTAATCAAACATTGATTTTAGACTATTAGCTCCACAAAGCAAATGCCACAGCACCCTGGTTGTTTAAACCCTACCATCAGAGTCAGTAGCTGTAGAGGATGGCAGTGCTGAATAGACTGGGGGGGTGAACAGTATAACACAGCCATCTATCCACAAGCAATCTCCAGGACAACAGCCCTCACACGACAAAGGCTTACAGTGTTCATTTGGCTGTCACCCTGTGCTGGTGGTAGAACGTTTAACCATACCCAGTTCCCATTCACAGGACTCATACAGTCCATCCATAATTTGCAAATAAACACGTAAAACAAATACATTTTTTATTTTCTTTTTTATTTTTTTTTAACCTTTATTGCACCAGGTTTGTCCCATTGAGATTAAAATCTCTTTTACAAGAGACACCTGGCCAAGAAAAGCAGCACATCTAGTTTCAGACAAAACAAGACAACATAAGCGTAAAAAATACACAAAAATACGAAGTACAAATAGAGAGTGCAAAATAGTGCAAAAGCAATCAATTTCCAGCTAACAAAAATTTGCAATTCCCAATACACTCTGTTTCCAAACTCAGTAACAATACATTACATTACGATAAACAATGAGATGAATTCTGATTTTGATTTTTTTTTCATGACAATGGTCCAGACTGTAAAATAAACGATTAATAAATTGTATGCTAAAGTATATGAAGCATTAGCAGTCAAACCATGTGACATGTGACCATGTGTTCTTTAGTTAGGCTACGCCAGGGTTGTAATGACTAACTGTACAGGATCTGGCATTAGCCATTTAGCACTCACTTCACATGTGGTTCAGGACACATAACGACTGCTCATTTCATTGTTTTGAGTGAGCAAGCACCACATGGTTCACCTGAAAAAGTCTTCTCTGACTACCTTGTGGTACCTATATATACACCTTTATATATATATATATATATATATATATATATATATAACAAAGTGCTGTGATGATGTGCACTTCACAAGGGGATGATGTTGATGTCTACTCATTAAACACTGATGAGAGGAATATGACAAAAGGGACACATGCAGCCTAACTATTGTTGCAGTGACAGAAAAGCACCATTAGACTTGTTATCTATCGGCCCCTTCTTGTTCTGTGGTATGACGCAGTTATTAAACCCAGACACACAGTCAGAAAACCAAAAAAACCCAATGTGTCTCAACATCCCAGCGGTGCTGTACTCCATTAGACCAGATGCCACTTGACTTTTGGAGAGGATTGTGTTTTTCGGGAAGAGCGAGGATTACCCAGCATATGTCATGAAAACAGCTGGTCTAGTTCCATCAGCCTCTCCTGCATAACCCCCCCCCCCCCAACCTCCCACCCAACCTCCTGCTCAACATTCTCCTGTGTTTCATTGCTGATGCGCCAATGAAAAGCCCCCACCCCCCCAAAATATGTGTCCATGACTCATGATGCCTGGTTTGCGCCATGACTGCCGCCTGCCTCTGCATTCCCTGCCTCACTTCCTCCAGTCCCGGTATCCTCATGAAGCAGCTCATGGCCTGACAAGGACCCCACTGGTCGAAACATTGCTTGATTCCATCGTTAAGAAAACTGTCACTTGAAAACATTACGGCTGCACTCTCGGCCCATCGTGAAAAAGCTATCCAGCCTGTTTTAGATGTGCTCCACTATGCTTGCAAGTAATGTTCTCAAGTAACAGGAAGATTGGGGACCGAATTGCACATTACATTACTCAAATACTCTACAACGCTAATATCTATCATCAAATATGCTTTGAGTGGACCAAAAGGCCACAGGAATATCAACCCTCTATTTATTTTTGTGTATGCTAGAATATATTTATACACTCAAGAAATAAATTTAATAGCGGCACTAATTATAGCTGAAAAAATGCAACAATGCAAGAATAGAAGAAGCTACCATTGAACTGCTGAGGGCAGAATTAGCTCAGAATGCTCAGAATTTGGTGTGCAATGGTTGACAATATCATGTCTCCAGCTGTGATATACTCAGATGGGCCACCTCCACTACATAAAATCTGAATATTAAACTGAGGCACATCCAGGATCAACACTGTCCTGCATCCCAAACGGCAGAGTAGACACATGGGCATCACCACGGCCCTATCAGCCAGTTAAACAGCAGCTCAGGATTAATGTATCAGAGCCTACCAGAACAACCAGCACAGGGCAATGCTTCGGCCAAAAACAAACTGGCTAAATGTTGTGCTCAGTAACAAGTCACAAGTTCAATCTGTCCCTGAAGAAACAAGGGTGTGGTACCGCACTGTACTTTGCAGCTCTTGTAAGATGGAGGTGGGACATTATGGGAAGTACCCAAGTACGGATGGAGTACTTGGGTACTTTCCTTGGCTGTGCAATGCTGTAGAGGCATGTTCTCACCCCATGCACTGCTCCTACTTTGAACAGAGTAATTCCCTGGCATTTACGCATGACGAACCAGGCTGCACATCGCACGCATTGTCACGTGGCACAGAACAACATGCGTGTGACGGAATGGTCCCCCTGTTCACCTGACATGACCCCAGCAGACCACCTCTAGGGTTTCTGGACAACTGCTTTAGGGAGGGTGTTGTGTGTGTGTGTGTGCGTGTGCATCAGTGGGACCCAGGATCATACACACTTTCAGATCTGCCTGCAGCACTTCTCGCTGAGTGGAACAGGATTTCCCAGAGAGAAATAAACTCACATGTAATGTCAAAGATGCAATGGGTGTGAGCGCTGCTTCCATAGCTGCAAATGGAGGACACATGAGATATTGAAGTTGAAAAAAAAAAAAAAACAGACCCTTGGTATTTCACCTCTATAGATAGGAAAATGGGTTTGATAATTTATGTGTCATAAGAGTCCCAGAATAAACGCATTTTTATGACACATTTCTTTCATGTGTCTTTGAAGACCATATTTACATTTTCGACAGACATGAGTGTCTGGGGGGAGACGCTTTGCAGCTCCACTCTCTCCATCACACCTTTTCACCATCTTGTTACAGCACTTTACCATGAATTCTGTCAGCAGCCCAAGTAGAAAATAAGATGGAAATGATGTGCCACTCTCAGTACTCGCTTGCCTGGAAGTGTTAGCATCAGCCTGTTTAGTACAGAGCATAAATTTCAGCCTCGACAGCACCCCTGAAACAGCTGCAAAAAAGTAATATATGGTGTCCTGTTTTTCCCAGTATCACATATTGTCCCCTTAATTTAGATTATCATTAACATGAATGACTCATTTCCCTTGCACTATGAGTTAGGAAAGAAAACATTCTGAGAGTATTTCATTTTTATTGGATCATTGCAATCGCAGGACTTCTTTTTATTTATTTATTTGACCATTAAAATGACACCGTGATCTGTCTAGGGGATATTTGGGTCAGCCACTGTAAGTGATAAATATGCGCTATCATGTAGCGCATTTTTCTCCACTGCCCACTATGGAGGTGATGATCCCCTACATTAATTTGAAAGCGATCCCTGTTTATGCAGTGTCCTACCAGTAATAACAAGAACACACACCCCTGCGCAGCCAATCAGGTGACTCTAATTTGCATCATAAGTGGGTCTATATTTCTTCATTACACTCTGCTAATGAGTTTGCAACACTCTTACATTGATTACTCTGCTGCAGCTCAACATAATAATCTGCGTACATTCTGGAGATATATTACCAGATTAATTTATCATCCAACAGAAAGTAAAGTACACTTCCAAACTGTGACGGTTGCATTAACTGGACTGGACTTGATTTTGATTCATAGGAGATCCAGGGCAATTGAAACTTTTAAGTTATCTTTGTAGAGTGCTGCATGTTTTATTATTCATTATTCTAATGTCAATTGCCTGTATAATGAGTACACATACAGGAGTAACTCCCGTGCAAGGAGTCAAATATACAAGACTCCTCATATTTTGTGTTTTCATAGAGGTTTACATTATTTATTGCATGGTGCATCCAGTCCAAACAGGGATGTGAGGACATACAGCAAAGAAAAAAAAAGCGACTGATAATGTGAGACAACATCACATTTTGCTCATCTGCATAAACAGTCCTGCTCATGAAATAAAGTGCAAAAGTGTAAACCAAATTTATTTGTGAACAGTCCAAAAAAAACCTGTTAGCTGGATTCAAGTATGCAAAATGCTGATGTGTTAACCCCAAAGGATCACCGGGTTCAAAAGTAACCAGGATATCAAGAGCTTAGGTGGTGCTGCACGCATGCTGTTATCAGCATTTTCCACTCAAAGAGTCCTGTGCAGAGGCACCAAACCACTTAGATCAGTCTAAGACCTGGCCCTTATTAGCCCTCCAGAAAGCACATAACAAAATTCCAGGACCAATCAGCTTCCCACATCTCTCACCTAGTGCAATAGAGGAAATGGCTGCCCGTGGCGTGATGAAATTCCCATGCCCTTTGGCTGGAATATGATTAGAGAATGGTCCTCCTGCCTCTACGCCAGGTGTATCTCAGCTGTGGCTAGCCATACAATATTACTGTACCACCTATGTAGAACCACGCTATCCATTCCCCCCAGAAACTGTTTCTATATATAGCCTGAAGATGAGAAACAGTCAGCACACACACTTGTCCTCTGCTTTAGGGACTCGTTTAAAGACTCTGATGGGGGCCTGTCAGCCTAAATCAGGGCCTAAAACTATAGCAGTATGGTTGATATTAAGCCTTTTAAAAATAAAAACGACACACCATGTTCCGTATATACACTATTAACTGTATACATACAGCTGTATACAACTGTATACATACAGTGAATAGTATTTATTCATTTATTGTGTCTTTATACTCACTGTATACTACTTATACTCACTCTTTTTTTATAGGCAACCCAAAACCATGTTTTTTTGTTCATTAGCAGAATGTAAGACACTTTTCAATCGATGTCTTACTGTCTTATCTTGTCTAACCTTGGTACTAATATCCAATATGATCATTCTGACTCAAACGTTTGAAGCCTCATGAGGCCATTTAAATATCTCTGCCGAGCAACTTGGAAAGACAACAGGCATGCAATTCACATGATCTAGATTTACAAATAGCCTTTGTTTTGTGACAACATGATAATTGGAACAAAATGTGCGGGATTGGTCCCACAGAGATTATTACAACAGACAGGGTCGAAACAGCAGTGTGTGCAATTACATGAGACTGAAGAGGCTGAGAGACAGCTAATTAGATTTTATGTTTTGAATTGAGACATTTTCAAAAGCATCGGCTGAGATGGCCCACCCCACTGCACTCTTAGCGCAATAAACACTACGTGCTGGCACTGCAAAGATCAAACAAAGCAACAATGTTGTGAGCAGTAACACTGAAATGTGTGGCATTCACCGCTGTAATTCACAAGCACGAGTACATCAAGAGACAGACCTTACTGAAAGTGAAAGCGAATACTCACAAATTAAGAACATCAATAATAAGACAAAATGATGTGATGACGAACTATAAAAATATGTAAAAAAAAAAAAAAGAAATCTCAAGATTTTAAAGTGGAGCCTAAGCCCTGAAAAAATCTAAGAAGACAAAGCTACACACTCAGTGATGCGGTCTTTCGGTCTGGCCGACCAACATTTCGAAGCGCCAGTGGCTCAGCACAATAGTGACCGTCCTGAGCCAATCAGGGCTCGTGCAAACAGAAAGCTGGGGGTCATAAGGGATTTCTAAAGATAAAAGGGGAAATGGTGAGAAAATTTGGGCCTCAATCAACTGGTAAATGAATAAGAGCCCGCAGAGGCTGTGATCTCCATCCGCTGCAGATGGAGCTGTAAGCACTCCCTCTTATCTCTCACATTTCATAAAGTACCCCAGAGCCGCAGAATTTTTCCACATTTTTACACACAACTCATAGGCATGCAATGCATTTCCCACATTTTTCACAGTCTTCGTTAAGACAAGGTTACATAGCTTTGTGAAGGTTTTCATGTTGCTTTGCTAAATTGTGTTGCTTTGCTGTGACTTAATAAACTAAATAATTGCATTGACAAGGCAGGAATATAGCCATTAATTATTGACAATGATTGGATTAAAAGAAAATCATCAGAACACACTACAAATTAAGCAGTAGTACTTAGTCTTAAATATGCTTATTTATTTCATTTCACTGTATTAAGCAACCACTATGCTCTCAAACAAAGTTAAAGTTTTTTTTTTTTTCAGGTTTCCAGTTCTTATTGATTACATTTAAAATCAGTAACAGAATGAAAAAAATGTACTGGTATTACGTACAGCTGTTGTAGAATATTGCATTCATGCTGAGAAAAGCTGTATATTAAAAGTGATAAACAGTGGTATAAGCATGGTATAAAAAGGAAAAAAAAAATTGCACTTAATTCCGATGCTTGTTCCTTGTAGAATAGACAAGATTACGAGGGGTCTCGATGGTCTTTTCACAATCTTGTATTTATTTATTTTCATTCATTTATTTATTTTTTTAGATCAGGTCTCCCTAGTGTGAGATTTTCTGGTCTGACAGGTATGCTCCCTGATCTGCTCTCACCCTAATCTGCCACAAAGGAAGTCAGGCTATCAGTGGGGAATTAGGGGGATTACTCCCTGTCTATCGCATCCTGGCAGAAACACTTCACTTCTTACTGACTTACCATAAGCCTTCAGATCACAAAACCACTCAGCACCTGGGAGGCTAGAAGCGCTCCACCAATTGTTTCAACTGTTTTCCCAATTGTCTCGTCAGGTTCTCTTAGCCTCCATTACTCTGGGCGGGGGAATATCTCTTCTCCAGTTATGCAGAAGATCTGTGGCCCAGCCCCTCTCAGGAAGAGATGATCGATGAACCGCATTAACAAAAGCACATAACGATGCCTGCAGGAATCACTTCATTATTTATGAAGTCCATTTATTACGGGCTAATCTCCTGTCTCTTCTTACTTACAAACAGACAAACGTACAAACGTACAAACAGCACAGGAATGTTTTTCTTTCACCTTCAGACGGTCGGTCTGGGTGATGAACAAATGATCTCTTGGTCATGTCTTCCTCCCTGAAGCATTTATATCTCTCAATAATGATTAAAATAAGCTTGGAACAAGTGTATCGTTTTTATACGACCATTTTCAGACACAGTATTTAGTGTATTTGAATTTAATTACAGCTCACTTAGAAAGGTCTGTCACAGAGTACCTCACAGAGCACATCATATAAAAGGAATGCAAAACATTAACAGACAAAATGTGAAATGTAGAAAGAGCTTTTGTACAAATTACAAAGGTACTTAAAGTGAATACCGTATTATTGTATCAAATTTGCTCTTTAGAGGGAAAAAATGAAAACGCCTGTTAGCACAAATTAAGCAGCAAACGGAGAGCAGAGCACAGAGCAGATCCTCTACCTTTTGGAAAGTTTGGAGGACTGCAGTAAACTAAATAAAATGAAAATGAGATGTAAAAGATGCAAACTATCACGTACAACTGGAACTGTTACAGAGTGTAACTCTATATATACATATATGTTTTTTTATTTAACAAAAAGGGCTATGAAGCATATAGGTCTTCCACTTAACATAGTCACAGAATGACAGGGAGCACATCCTCCCTTTTTCATAGAAATGTCATTTGAAGCATGACATTACCAGATATTATGCTGTGCTTCTGGGCACAGTGGGACATTGTGTAGGCTAATCTAAAACTGTAGTGGCAGCTGACTCTGTACATTATTTGTATCCCATCATGAATTACAGGTAATATCTGGCCTTTGCAGATCTGGAGTTAGCTACCTATTGTATGATAAGAGTTTTCTTTTCCCATGCCAAAAGCAACACAATAATATGTTTCATTTCACAATGAATTCTAATTTAAACCAATCTGCAGACCAAGGCCTGAGTATATTACTTGACCAACGGTTGATGGCCAACTACATATCTGTCAAAAGCATACTACTCTTTCTTTTTTCTCTGATGAAGGAAGAAATCTGATACACATTTCTTTCACAGCCATTTCTTTAGCCACTCCACTGAGTGAATAAAATGTTCTTATTTTATCATATTTCTCCCTACTAAAAATCTCTTTTTGACTGTACGCTGTCTGAACAATTACATGACATAAATGGAGCAAAGCTACATCTAGTGACCATAATTACTGTCAACTGATTGCCTCTCCTTCCCATCATCTAAAGCCAGTTTCTCGTATCTTCCAATGTCTACATACTACATTGCAATCAATGAAACTTATCCAGTGAATAGTGAAATACATTATGCTTGCTGTGCTGGCAAGGTCTTCCTATAAGCCAGCCTCCAGCTGCTTTTCAGCTTCACCTAACGCAGTGGTGGCAGCTATTCTGCCCCCTGCCCTGAGCCTTCTGCAGGTCACTGTGTGCTTCCTCCCAAGTGGGGGGTACGCTGGAGGGTGCAGTCAAAGGCCACGGCTATATTTGCATGCTTCATCTAAACGTGCAATAATTTTGTGTCTTCCAGATTTTACGACCTCCCCAGACTGATAGTGCCTGCTTATGCTGCTTACTTTTGTACATGTTCAAAGGTAATTACTTTGCAATCCTTGCCTAGGTGGTGGAACGGCAATCAGCACAATTCATGCCAAATATAACCCCTGGATGTCTCCATGGAAACGTTCCTTCGTTTTTTTTTTTTTTTTCCAAGGGTCTCCGTGCTGTGCAGGGCTCGGGAGAATATGGAACTGGACAACATACCCTGGCCAAAGAGACACTTGCTCAGAGACGTCTGTTCGAATTAAGGGCACAGCGCGCACACACGCACAGGACAATGGCAGGAGGCAGCTTTGCGGTACAAAAGATTTCACTTACTGATATATCTCATGTGAAAGCTGCTCAACTGTTGTCGACAGGGGGGATTACACAGGTTCAGAGGCTCTTGGGCACTGCTGCTGGGCAGGTGGAGAGCCTGTGGTAATGGAACAAAAAAAGCATGACTGGAGAGTGATAAAATACATGAGAGGGATGGAAGATTAAAAAAAAAACGTGAAATCAGAGTATCGCTATTCACCCTCCAGGCGGATTCCCTCTTTTCTGAGAGTAATGGAAAACACTGTATGTGCTCAACAGTGGCGTCAGACAACAGGTGGAAAAATGTCCCTTGCTTAGCATTTGAGTGTCAGTCTTATTTTTTTATAATTATTTTATATTTATAATTATATTATCATTTGTATACACTGATGAGTCAAAACATTATGACCACTCACAGGTGAACCGAATTAATGTTTAATGATGGTTACGGGAGGAATGTGTCACAACACACAGTGCATCGCACCCTGCTGCGTATGGGGCTGCATAGCCGCAGGTCAGAGTGCCCATGATGACCCCTGTCCACTGTCGAAAGCGCCTACAATGGGCACGCGAGCGTCGGAACTGGACCTTGGAGCAGTGGAAGAAGGTTGCCTGGTCTGATGAGTCCCGTTTTCTTTTAGATCACGTGGATGGCCGTGTACGTGTGCGCCGTCTACCTGGGGAACTGATGGCACCAGGATGCACTGTGGGAAGGGAGGGAGTGTGATGCTCTGGGCAATGTTCTGCTGGGAAACCCTAGGTCCGGCCATTCATGTGGACATCAATTTGACACGTGCCACCTACCTAAACATCGTTGCAGGCCAGGTACACCCCTTCATGGCTATGGTATTCCCTGATGGCAGTGGCCTCTTTCAGCAGGATAATGTGCCCTGCCACACTGCACACATTGTTTGGGAATGGTTTGAGGAACATGATGAAGTGTTCAAGGTGTTGCCCTGGCCTCCAAATTCTCCAGATCTCAATCCGATTGAGCATCTGTGGGATGTGCTGGACCGACAAGTCCGATCCACGGCGGCTCCACCTCGCAACTTCAAGGACTTGAAGGATCTGCTGCTAATGTTTTGGTGCCAGATACCACAGGACACCTTCAGGGGTCTTGTAGAGTCCCTGCCTCGGGAGGTCCGGCGCTGTTTTGGTGGCACACGGAGGACCAACAGCATATTAGGCAGGTGGTCATAATGTTTTGGCTCATCAGTATATTTTTTTCATAAATTGTATAAATGGCTATAACTTGTCCTTTGGTTTTCTTTTATTTTTCCCTTCATGTAGTACTCTGTGTACTTTCAGATGTCCTTCATCTGATTTGCGCAACCCAAAATAAATCATTGCAGAACAAAATTTTGGAAGATTTGATTTTACATGCTGGGATGTGAGAGTTGCAAATGCATCCTGGAATGTCACTAAAACATGGCATTAAAAGTGCATCATACTTGGCTATCCACTCAATAGAGCAATGTACTGATGGGGCTTCCTTCTCATCACTAATTGAAAATACTGAGTTCTTCAACTAATAAGAGCATTGTATTAATAGCATGATTAAGATCAGTGACTCCCCAAAGACTTATGTAAAAGGGCCAGCGGATTACTCCCTGCCAATTTCAATGAGTTTAAAATGCCCAGTCTGAACTCACAAACAGTATAGAGCAGTAAAGTCCAGCAGTTATATGCCACAGCACCCCTGTATGAGTGCAGAGGTTGTCACAGTGAGACAAGCATAACATATCTAGTTGGAAATTCTAAAACAGGGTTGCATAAAGGGGAAAAAGAATTAAAAATAAATAAATGTGTTTAACATGGTAAAAATACATTCAGGGGAAAATTTCCATTACTCTAGTTATTTGCATCATGTTTACTAAAATGTCAACTTATCAATCAGTCATTTGAGCAATCAGGATATCCCTGCTAATGGATATGTGACAAAAGGATCACGCCATTATCCAGTTATGTACTTCTGCAAAACAATATGATGCTAATGTTTCTATAATAGGCATCATTAACTTGACTCAGTGATTGGATGTGCAAACACACTAAAATGCAGCTCTGTGAGTGCTTGAAAAATGCTTGTGGATTAAAAATAGAAAAATGCTTGTAGAGTGCCCAATCTCAGCCTATGGCTGACGGTCTCTTGTGCTATGAGGAGCTGGAATGTTTGACCTGTATTGTAGGTAACGATCATACTCACAGGGTTCACAGAGGCTGTAGTTAGATCAGTGTAATGAGTTAAGGTAGAACATTTTGTGTTGGTCCACATGCAACTGAAAATGAAAAACAGTATAGTGCGCCTTTGAACTGCAGTAACCCTTAAAATAAACAACCTTGCCATCCCTTGTGACAGCATCAATTTCAAAAACATTTTTACAAAAAACCTTGTATTGGTCTTAGCACTTGTCCATATTTATAATATCTAAGGTTCCCTAAAACCAGGTCTCTGCTGAATGAGTACATAAATAAACACACAGGTGAGCAAACTGATTAAATGTTGGGCAGTCTGCGTTGTGATACTACTGTTTGCAACCCAGAAGCAAGCAGAATTGTTCAGTAAATACCATTATAATTCTACACTGGATAGGGGGACCAGAAAATGGCCCACTACAAGAGATGTAACAATCCTAGTAGATCACGCTCTGACATCACGAGCTGGCCCTATTTCGCTGGCTTACACAAACCTCTCTGTTAATCATCTTTATTGACTTTTGCTTTCAGCAGTTTAAAGATGTCAACAGGAGTGTGCTCCATAGTCTAGTTCATAATGTGTGTGTGTGTGTGAATCAATAAATGCTATTGACACTGAAATGGGAGCTGTCAAATATCCTATTACTGAGAACACATCAAAGGCATGGCCCATACGTCCATCCTAATTTTCATCAATGCTTACCGGGTCCCGGCCTCTGTTTGGACCTTTATGAAGAGATACGATCACGGGCATATCATTTTTCATAACACCCGGGTTATGAGCATTAAGTCATATCTCCCTATATCTGCTCAATTCAAAAGGCGGCAATCTCCCCGCCCAGCGAAAGCAGAAATAAAAACCTTTAAGATTTTAATAAAAGGCAGAGAGAGAGAAGAAAGGGAAAAGAGAGAAACATTTTGGGCTGATGTATATTTCTAGCGTTTCTCGCCTGCTGCCTGAAAGGAGAGTTGTGGCGCCTAGGCATGAGCAGTGTAGTGTAAAAGCCATTTATATGAATTTTGCCTCTACTGTAGCCACTGTGTGAGGAACAAGGGCTCACTTTGACCTTTAAGAAATGGATTAGTAAAGGTCAGAGAGGCTTTGAGCACCCACTGAGATGATTCTCTGTGCATTTTCTCAGAGGTTGCTCTGAGGCCCCCGGAGACAGTCCCGGGGGTGCTCTACGCTGCCTGTGCTCTTTAAACATTCAGCCATTTTCCACGTTTTACGCTACAGACTTGGAAAGGGGGGTGGGGTAGAAAAAAAAGGTGATGCTGCAAAATTGAACAGCGTTCAAATTACGCTTATTCATCTGAGCAGATCAAATCATTAATTTCTTGAGTGCATGCCAACGCATTTGAAAAAATAATACTATAAAAATAGAATTTCAGATGAAGAATCGGTCCATTTGTGCATGCAATTAGGTGCAAGCTAATTAGGAGCTCTGCTCGGGTAATGTATATCAGTTAAACTCCATTCATACAGTTCCATGGAAGGTGCTTACTACAGGTACATCAGTATAGAACTGATATAAAGAGCATCACATTGTCCAAGCTTTTGTGCAGCAATGTATTGCAACGTTTGCTGTGAATTTCACTGCAAAACCCTACTTGTTTTGATTGTTTGTGACAAATGGGCTAAGACAGGCAGTGTTAATCCCAGTTAATGACAGATAAAGGCTGGGAATCCAATCTGCGGCTAAAGTGTGTTTAACTGAAGCCCTCCACAGATTACACATGTCATAAATACCCGGTGTTTGGAGTGACATTCTCCACAGGGGTTGACCTACATCTGACCTCATGTTTAACCCATTTTTACTGCAAGTAGAAGACCATGAAAAGGCCAATATGGAGGTGAGTCCCACTCCTCATGGGAGACCTGCAATTGTTCTTTTCTGAGCATCTGACAATAGCCTGAGACAAACAACTGAAGAACTGCCATCATCTGCGTGTTATCAGTGCACAAAATGGCACCAGCAGTTTCAGTATTATGTGTGTTTCACTTTGCAACATGGTATTGTAACAATGCCGGCAACAAACATAAATATTACCATTTGCATCAATTCTAAACTAAATATACCTTTGAGGCCACAACGATGGGACATGCCGTATACAGCAATTCAATTTATCTAATTTCTGAGTAATTTGAGAATCACTAAATCTTTTACGGCATCAAATTCAAGCATGTGGTCAAGCAGCTTTCTGACCGTCCTTATTTCTGGTGCATAAGGACAATCTATCAAAGCAAGCTCCTCATTCTGAATCATACAAATGTACGGTACTTGGTTATGTCTGCCAAAAGAACCGAGATCTCAACCAGCACATTGGTCTCCTCTGCGCATTGTGCTGACAATGCAATTACACAGTGCTTTTGGCCTTGCCACAGCACGATGGGATTATAGGGTTCAGATTTTCCTCTTCCCTTGCCGTTGCTGCTCAGATGAGAACCGGCGTGGCCCGACGCACTCTCATTTAAGACTCTATCATTTATTTCCTGTTGGAATCTGCTCACGGGGTGACTGATCTGATTAATGGCGTTGTGGTGTGCACATTCCCAGCTGGGCAAAAACATTTGTTGCTCGGGACTAATCCCTTTTCTAGAATGCCGGAAAATTTCACTGTCAGCCGAATGAATCATCACTGTTTGTTCCTGCCACTCAAGACCATACCTAATGCGTTGGCACTCTGAGACACGTTCTTCCCCCCCTCCCCTTCTCTCCCCCTTCCTCAATCTTTCTCATTCAGCCATCTATAGTGACAACGACCACTCTTCCCGCCGGCTGCCTTCTTGTCTGCGGTGCCCCAGATACAGCTGGATTATTCCGCTGACATCACAGCACAGAGATGTGTTGTGCAGGCGAAATATCTTTGATCTGTGTGGGTATAAACCCCCCAAAAAACCTTGGCCAAGCTGGCTCCCGCCACGAGCCTTGCTGTCCACAGCAGACTCACAAAGGAAACACACGTGCGCAAAGTGTTAATGCGTGAGACTGAAAGGGATCGCCCAGAAATACTTTCACAGTAACCACGGTTGCGAGACAGTGTACAGTAGCTCTTCCATGAGGGACCGCATCTGTCATATTCCAGGCAGCCAGATTCAGCATGTGCCTTTGGCTCCTGGGACAATGAAAGAATACAGTAATATACTAAAATCTTGTGTGATTTACCATATGCATTGTGAAAAAAAAAAATCCAGTACTGGTTCTTACAGTGGAAATTCAAGTTTAAATGGTATGAGTACTGCATTCTGACTCCAGCTACTACTACTAGCAGAAAAAAAAACACTCAGTGTGAGAGATTTCCTTTTTTTATTACTTCAAAGAAAAACACCATATTGAAATTTTTCAACACCCAGTCGTCATATGCTGCAGTAAAAAATAATCTCGCCAAACACACTTTATATTTCATAGGCGCTCCCACAGACACTGCCAACAAACACCAAATTTGGAGAGGGAGACTTGCTTTCATCACAAACGCAATTACTTTCAGGCTTCAAACATACATGAGTACCCGGCTTTTTGAAGCACATTCAGGCGGTTCAGTCAGCTACTTATAAATGGATTTGCTTGGGGCCCAGACCAGCATTGCATTATGCATTTAACAAGTGTACGTAACAGTGGTTTTGTACACAGGAGTGAATTCAGTGAGATGAAACAGCCTTCATGCACACGGTACAGTCCATTAAATTTTGCATGCACTTGCTTTCAGCAGCCAAACACACAAGTGCATTTAATAAAAACTGAGTCATACAAATCAGTATGATTTTGAAGAGGCACATCATCCCATTGTGACAAATGGCAGCTAACATACTGCAGTCATGAAATGCTTTTAATGTGCCAATTTTTATTTGCATACACTTAACAACAGCACTTTGTCTGTATCAGTATAAGTATTTAAACACACATGCACGTACACAGCTTGGGAATGACATTATGCAGTAACCCAATATAAAATATGCTGCAAAACCAAGCCTGCTGGGAGAAAGTGCTTAATGTAGTGAAGGCCATCCTATAGCAGAGTGACATGGTGCTACAAGGATGGAGAACAGAAGCTGTAGCCTGGTGGATGTAGGTCCAGATCCAAAGCGGGGTACTAGTGATGTAACCTTTGAGCAAGACACTTTACTTGTTGTTTAAATTAATTTGCGTTAGTAGCTATCCATCTTTATAATAGCATAATACTCTGGCTAAAACATATGTTAGTTAGTCATTTGTTAGTTAGTTAGTGGATGGTAAAACAATAATATAAAAACTGAAAAAAACTGAAGGCACTCAATTCAGTATGTGTATTTTTTTTTACTGGCCATATCAATAAACCAATCTGAGGAATGTGTGTGTGTGTGAATGTGAGAGAGAAGGAGACAGACTGAGAGAAAGAGAGAAAAGGTGCCAATTACTTTCAAATTTTGTTTGAAAGTGCTGAAAGACATAAAAGAAAAGTTCATGGTCAACAGCAAAACCCACAAAATAACTGACAATAAAGACGTGAGGTGAATCAAGCTGCTTAACTGGAATTTAAGATGTATGTTATTAATGTTTCCCAAATTGTGTGAATAAAACATAACAAGTAGCATTAATTAGGTGCTAGCCTGGGCCTAGACTGGGCTTTGTATGTGTTGTAATATTTCACCTCGAATAAATGGCGCTTTTCAAACAGAGCTCCTTGATGCATTTGCTTAAGTGCAAAATCAGTCCCACTCGTTGCTGAAGTGTCAAATCTGGGCCGAATGCAAATTGGATTGTGTTAAATTGAATTTAACCAGACTGAATCAAATTTGCATTCTGAGCTGGGGTATTTATTTTAATGTGACGGAGTTCTTCTCCTCCACACCCCAACGGGAGGCAGAGCTGTGCCAGTCACTGTGGCCTCCTGGTCACCCGGGAGCGGGGGCCAGGACGATCCTGTCACAATGCCACAGGCTCGTGGCATCACAGGAGCTCGGCAGACAGCCTCACACATTTGCATCAGAGGAGTAAAAAATTCCGCCTCCCCCAGCATTTGGACAGTAGAGCCCTGCGAGAGGGAGGAGGGGTGGTCCAGGAGGGGAGAGGGGTGGGTGTAGACACATCTGTCATATTTTTTTCACTGTCCCTCTCCGGGCTCAGCAGCAATTGGGGTCGCTGCTCGGTTGCCCTGCGGTCTCTAAACAAGCCGCCCCACAATGCTCCCCTATACTTAGGAAGCTAACCTGCTCTGAACCAAGCTTGGCTAAGGCCTTGTCCTTGGTGGTGAACCTGTCCTTTCAGTCTTCAAACACTCATCATTCAGCCAGCTTTTAATACATATTCAGCAAGTTCAGTCAGCTATTTACTAATGCATAGACCTAGTGTGGCAGTATGCACTTAACCAGAGTGTGCGCATAACAGGAGTAAGTGAATTCAATGGATTGAAAGCATAAAACATCACTGTGTGAATCCACATTGCCATAGAGCTATAACTGTAAAATGCAATCAAATTTCAGCATCCAAACAGAGCAATGGACTTAATGACAAATGAATTATATACAAATTACAATTTTTTCAGCCACCACATGGCCCCCTAAACCGAACTGATAATGCTGTCCTGCCCTGGGGATTCTGCCCCCATTCTGAGTCTGGCTATCGTCTGCTGTCCATGGTGCTGAACTCATCCCTTCCCAATGCGGCTCCAGCTGTCTTTTTGAAATGTGTACATACATTCCATCAGGCGCTCTTTCATAGGCATGATGGCAGTGAGTAATAACAAGGTTAGCAGACAGATCACATGTGAAAACACAAATGCATTTGTAAATATCTGCTTTACAACTGTGACACACGATTGCAGTAGTACGTCATACCAGAGCAGATTAATGTCCCGTCCATTCATCATCCAGTCCACTACTCTCATATAATTACTATCAGTTCGCCTATTAAAAAAGCTAGAGTAGCAGTTCCTTTTGCTTGTGATAGGAACTCTTGTGATTTTTTAAAATTGTTATGCCCTGCTGTTCAGATAAAATGTATTCAGAGTAAAAGAGAAATTAGGATTCAGCTTGATTTAACGGAATATAAATAACAGGAAATGGACGCCACACAGTATCCCACTGTTTAGAGTTTTTTTTTTTTCAGTTTTGACCTGATGGTTGATGCCCTTCTACCAGCTGTCATTCAGTTTTGTGTTAAATGATGGCACTCGCAAATCCCCACGCTAATGACCTTTCACTCCGGCTAATGAAATTACTAATAAATCCGGTCCCACAACACCGCGGCAGGCATCCCAGGGGCTGAAGACAACAGTGCCAACCGCCCTTTGATTTAGGCGACTTAAAACGGATCTCTCGGTGACAAACGGTTGATTCATGCATAGTCTGCCATGACATCACTCTTGATTTGATGGGATGACTCGAGATGGGAGAATGCCAATGAAGTCTGAGTCAATGTCAGTGCCACTCCACTCATCTGTGCTGCATAAAAACAAGATGGCAGTCACTGCATGTTACACTGAATGTTTTGCCCCTGAACTGTTCATTCTGACATTCCATTACTCGAACTCCCTTAGATTAACAATCTAAAAAGCATCCAGGACTATCTGGTAGGACCAGTTCGTGCATAGTATGCGCCAAGTGCTTTATATAGTGTCTCTGGTAACACATGGTCTTTGGCAGATTGTGCTGTATGTTGTCACTATTGTTGCTATCCTTCCTGCATGAAAACATGCAATTTGTCTCCCTCTGTTACTGTATATAAGTGTGACATAAATTTGTGTTGCTTTCACTGATTTATTAGGAACCCCTTTATTCTGATTTGTAAGAATCATATAGAGTGGCCAGGCCATGGCTATCTTTTTTCTTTTTCTTCTGCTGTGAGGAGATATACTCACTAAGAACCTCATCCAATGTTGAGGACTGGTAAAGATACATCAACCATTCCTTTTATAAGACACAGCTATCATCAGAGCTAAAAGCTAAATCACAGCTATAAGAGTGAGTGCCACAGAGCAATTACCAGTTCAAGTGGCTCAGACAGAAAGCACATCTGGCTTGATGGTTGGGTGTTTTAGGAAAGATGGGAATGGAGCATTAGATTTTAAACAGCTATATCCAGGGGAAGCTTTAAAAATGTAAATGACATTTTTGGCTCTTCTCCCTTGTGAGGTCACCTTGGCAGCAGATTTGGGTTTGGGTTTAAAAACATCATAAGCTCCTGCTCCACACCCTTTGTGCATTTTCTGGCAATTTGCTGATTTCTTTCAGCATCTGCAAATGGCACAAATATCTCTATTATTTACAGTTTACCTTCTTAAGACTATATCCATGTCACAAATGACAAATGCACTAAATCAATGGAGTTTAAGGTTTATTACTCATGTGATTTACTTAATCCCTGAGATGTAATTTGTAAAATGATCATCAGAAAACCAGATAAGCCTGGGCTTAAAGCGAACATCGCATTCGGGTATGTTACATGTAAATGTGGCTTTTAACTTTAATTTAATTTTTGAAGATAATAAGTGAAGCATGCAGTCTGGGAAAAATTGATTAACTTATTCTCTGGGAGATGTGCATATGAAACTTGACAAAAGAGTGGTCAGTTCCATATAGTGTTCGCGACAGTAATACAGATTGTTTACCTTGCTCTATACTACAACAGCAGTGACACGCATAAGATTCAAACATATAACGTTTATGGTAGAGGCCCAGCTCATTAACCACACAACTACACTGCCATTGACGTCAGCTACTTGTACTAAATGAGCGAGTGAAAACCGTGTCTTAAAACTAAATTGAAAACTGATATGGCAGCAACCTTTCATAATGCCACTGAATCGTTTTTACACTTCTTTAAGATGGATCTGTGCTCAGTTCACTTCAGGAGCAACATTATGAAACAGCTTCATAAATAATGTATATTCTGAACTACATGAATCACAGAATCATGTATTACTTTAACTTAGAGTCAAACTTCTGTCTCCTCCAGCTTCCACAGAAAAGTCTAAATATGCACTGAGGTTTGAGTTCAATTTACTACTTTTGAAAACAGTAGCAAGATGCAAAGTAAGGAATATGTGATACAATGCGACTCTCATGGAAGATTAGTTTTATTTCGCCTTAACTATTATTCTCTCAGTCAGGCTCCCCTCCCCCAACACTGCCATCTGTTCACATGGAACTTCCTCCAACTCTCCCTTTGGCTTGCTGTGTACAGTCCACCCATTGTGTTACCACCTTATTACGTTGCATAGCAAGGTCCATTGAGGTGGCTGAGAATTAGCCACTTCATTTACAAATGCACTGAGCTGTCAGCCCGACAGGTTCTGTGAGTCACGGTGACTCCCTCTGTGTCTAAACAGGTCACGCTTGTAGCACTCTCTCTCTCCCTCTCTCTCTGTCACATTCTATCCTCTCTTCCCCGCTCACCCTCTCTTTCTCTCTCTCTCTCTCTCTCTCTCTCTCACTACCCCCTGCTCTCTCGCTCCCACTCTCCCTACCTCCTTCTCTCTCTCTCTCTCTCTCTCTCTCTTTCTCTCTCTCTCTCTCTCTCTCACTACCCCCCCCTCCTGCTCTCTTGCTCCCACTCTCCCTACCTCCTTCTCTCTCTCTCTCTCTCTCTCTCTCTCTCTCTCTCTCCCCCATGCCACCCATCCTTTGTTTACGAGGCCTCCTCAAAACTGCGGGTCCACATTAAACTTTTAAACAACCATATTTTTTATTTCACGAGAGTGTACTTCTCATCGTGTATTCCAGACTCTAAATCACCTCTCCTCCACTCAGTGTATTCTCTCAAAATAGTGCTCCTACATGCGACTGAGAAAGCAAATGACACATTATTACATCACATGCAATAACTGACATTTTTCAGGCAGCCTACAACTGTACAACATACCCCAGTGGAAGCAAGGCCCCTTTTTTAATATGACTTTGAATTACTTTTTTTGATTAAAAAATTGCAAAATAAAAAATGTATGTAAATGCAAAATAAAAAATGTATGTGTCCTCAGTCTTGTCAATAATGGTCTATTTATCCATGGATTCTTTTTTTTTATTTCTACAATAAAAATGTAAAATGGGAAGGAAAAAAATACACATTCTATTCTGTGACAAGTTGCATGTCTTGTTTTGGTCAATGTAAGAAGTCCATTAAGCATTCCAGTCGCTGCACAATATTCCAAACAGCGCACCTGCGAAGAGGAGCATGGACAGTGGTTGAGGGATGGCCAAGCAATGTTAACTACACGCTTTGGACACATATGGCAAGACCTGACTCCTATGCCATTGTGGAGAAGCAGAGGTTTGCGTTTGACAGCTTATTTACTGCTGTGCCTCAGCATTATCGATGCATCCCTGAGTCCCCCTGCTTGCCGGAGCTGTCTCTCCGTTTGCTCTGGGGGAACCTGTTGTGTGCACAAGAACCAAGTGACTTACCCAGCAGCAAGACAGCCGAAATACAAATATCAAAATAAAATAATGATCTGCTCAGCATTGTCACAAAGGAGCTGAATGTACATCGCCACTTTTAAATTATTTGTCTTTAATGAACTGTGCATAACCATTCCAATCTCCTCAAGCACGATCTAAACAAACAATTCTCACAAACAACAAATTCCAGCAGACTGTAAATGCCTGTCCTGTCCTTGATCTCAAACCAGATCAGCCGCTAGCAAATATTGACACATCTTGTTGTGTGCACGTGTCACGTGTACACACATCACGTTTGTTTCCCATCATGCACGGCTGTCAGTCAGAGTTAGTGTATCTCGACCTCAGCTCAGAAAAACAAATCCAACTCCAGCCACAGATAAATTAAATGTTACCATTTATGACATTGGAAATATGATTAATTACATCACATAATAATAAAAAGATATGAAATGTTGCTTCTGTTATCACAGCCAGATCAATGATCACAAATTTGTAAGGAAACACTAAGAGCATCATATAAATATCACCTGAATACACTGAATCACTGTGTTGCCATAGCTGAAAAGTCTCTGTCCAAACTCCTGGACCTTGTCTATACTCCATAGATTAAATGCCCATAGACAGAAAGATCAGCACATCTGGGAGTCATGAGGCCACTGATGGAGGCTACACCATAGAAACAGAAGTTTGCTGTCAGGATGGCCATATTGGACAGGGTTTATCTATGAATGCCTGGTAAAATGCTGTTCCCAATCTAGAGATTTGATATCTATGTATTATACTATCCAATTTCAGCATCCATATGGCTGAGAGCTTATTTCAGTTAAAAGACAGTGACTTAAAATGCCTTCCTCTTTGTCTTATCTGCCTGATACAATTTATAGATGCAGTGAAAATACTATGTGCACACACAGATTGTGGCATCTGTTATTAAAACAAGGAGTTCTAAGCATGATTATGATGACCGTTGGGATCCATTGTCCTATTAACTAGAGCAACACAAATATGACAGGAAACTTTCACAAACATATATACACATGGCATTACCTGATAAAATACTGCAGGTGCTGAGCAACACTCATAAGAGAAAAAGATAATGGGTATTTCACACAAAAGACTGGAAGGCAAATACCTGAGGAATGAAACAAAGCAAGCCAATTAAGAGCAGAACCTCAGACTACTAAATGTGGTTACTTTCCTTTTTAACTTAGTTCATTCATTTGTCAAAGAAGTCAATAATTGGGTTTCATATCTCTGCAGCAGTCAGCTATATTGTATAATGAGGAGAAACACACCAGCATTTCACAAAATGACTTGGGTTGGATAATAAGAAGTTGCTACTGATGTGAAAGTAAAAAAAAAAAAAAAAAAAATCACATTATAACATTGCTGAGTCACAGCTCAAAAGGTTTCAGCCCCACATCAAATCACAGAGCTCATATACAAACAATTCTACAAACATTATTTGTAGATATAGCAGGAAGTTTCCCAGAAACATGTATTAAAATGAGAAAAATATGTTTGATGAAGGTACTGGTATTGGAAATAAGTCAACCCCACTTCAAAACGACTTCTGAACCATCAGAACAGTGGTCACTTCCAAATGCATTTCACATCATTGATGGAGGTCCTCTTTTATTCTTTGGCACATTGACTGTTACATTTACACTTCCATATGCATTGCATACAGTTTTAAGCATCCTGGGAGTAATGTAGAAGCTGTCAGCTAGAAACGAAAAGGGTGCTGGAAATCTGACAGACAGTAATGAATTCTTTGTGATTTACACAATAGAAAAAGTCCCTTGAAATTAGGATAAGAAGCAGAGCACACTGAGTGCTAGCTAAGTCAACTAGCTAAATGATATGCAAAATCAACACCATGCTCTCCTATTTCTTGCAATATTATCATAAAGGTAAACATAGCATATAGATAACATTTGGGGCACCGACTGTAGAGATATTGTTGCAAATCCTGGATGAGGCACTGTAGCTGCACACCTACAGTAAGAAAAAACAAACACTTTCTCAATATTGTGTGCACTCTACAGGTTTAGTCTAACAAACTGGAATGTGTTTATGTGTACGTTCACAGGGGATGGGCAGCTTCAATCATTGATGTCTGCCAGCTGCCACTGTATCTCTGAAGTTACCAGGTAGTCCAGGTTTGAATACGTTGTTCAATGAAAACTGTCTGTTAGAGCTATGGCCTGTGTGTGATGTGAAGTCTTCCTCTTTAACTGTAGCTATTTATGAAAGAGCAGTTCCAAGCTCCAGCTCTTACCAAATCCTAGCCCATTCATCCTTTTATCAATTCATCACTACTTTGTGAAGATACCAATTAGTGGTAATTAGCTAGCTTTCTCTAGTACTATTCTAGTACTATTCAACTGCAGGTACAAACAATCACTTAAATTGCACATTCATGTTGTTGCAAACCCAATCCCTAAAGTGCTCACACTATTGTCTACTACAGAGATTAACTGCTTTCAAACAGATTTTCAGATTTCCGGTTGAATATGAAGTGAAATGGATTTTATGTGGAAACAATGTCCAGTGCCAGAAAATGACAACTTCTAGTGTAAATTGACATATGCACCATGGATAGGAACAGGGCTTTGCTGGTTTGACAGAATAGTGGGGCACTGCTATTGTACCATTAAGCAAGGTATACATCCAGCTATATAAAATGGAAGAAATGTAAACTGGGAAAATTACTCTGGATGAGAGTGTATGCTAAGCAAATAATGCCACATATATTTACATGTATCTTAATACATTTCTCTTGTACCCTCTGTAGACTCTTGTGTTGATGGAACAGAACCATGCATCAGAATTGCAACTGTCTATTTATAAAATTAGGCTGTCTCTGCTCTGATGGGCCTTTAGTGTTCAGACTGCTTACTATCTATTCCTGCTTTATATTTATTGTTATGAACTTTAAATATTCACAGAAATATGACAGTCGTTTAAGATTAATAATCTGCCATGGTTAAAGAAAAAAAAAAAAGATTTGGACAAAAACACTGAAAAATGTCAACTCTGACTGATAGAATGAAGTGGAGAGCAATGACTATTAAAATATTGTTAATAATTTTAGCACATTACCCTTAGCTAGCTGGGAAATATGGTTCAAGAGACCAAAACCAGCACAATAATTTGCCAGCCACTAATTACAGCATGCATATGCGCAGACGGACCTCAAAGGCTACTGGCAGATCATTACAGAGGCATTCTCTTGCAGAGCAATTACTTGCAAATATTGCCCCAGTGTCGCATGTCTTTTAAATACACAGACATGTAGGGGCCGGAGAGGAGGGGAAGGATGTTAATCAGATGCTATAGATTAATGTCATTGAGGCGCATGTTTGGAAATAATATTGCTAATCACCCTCGCTCCCCGGGCTTTGCAACTGCAGAGCCGTTTTTTTTTTTTTTTTTGCAGTAGCGTACTGTTACAGTGCGCAGCCTAAGCGCTCTCTGGTGTGCTGCCTATCAGCACGCTCCCTGCCAAGGGCCAGCTCCTCAGGGAAGCCAGATGCACGGTGGGCATTAAACACAAGCGCAAGGAAGATTAAAGACTCACACATCGCTTGCCCTTTCCCATAATTCACGCACACCTGGGGAGTATGAGCGGCCCCCTTTTTGCCGAAGACAAATTTAGGGATGGATGAAGTTCAGGGTAAAAAAAAAAGAATGCGTTCAAGATAAATGAAGGGGAGGCAGCAGGAAAGAAATGGCATTAGCAGGAAAGAAATGGCAAGCAGAACATTATCTGAACCTGCCTCCGTCGCGTGCACGTGTGAGCCGCGGCATGGAGGCACATTCAGCCCCCCCCCCCGCCTGCCGCCACGCATAGCGAAAGCAAGCTTGTAAATATAATAATCGCTCCGGTATTTTCTGACTCTGGATGCTGGCGTCTTCCCTCCAGATTTAGCCACTGCCACGGGCCTGTAGCGACCGGCGGTAGGGGCTGTGTAAATGTCACTTGTGCCTCCGTCTCAGTGGCTGTGCTCTGCGGAGCATGAAATTAAATCTGGCAGAATTTTAGGGCCCTGTGTCATTTACAGCGCAGCTATCTATAAATTCCAGCGCATATGTTATGACTACATAAGGGTCCCCTTCCTTTTAAGCCTCTAATTTATTAGTCGGAGCAGGATACTGTTTATTTCCCGTGAAATCTTAGGCTTACAACTTAACATCTTTTTTTTTGGTTGTTGTTTAAAATCAGTGGTGTGGTTCTCACGAGACATTGTAACCTTCTTATGCCTGGTTTTATGCTATTTCATCATTAACTGCACTTATATATTTGCCATTCAGTAAACAATAACCACCACTTTCCACATTGCAGGTATGAAATGCATGTTCTGTTAGGATTGCAGCCATTCCATCTGTAGCCGTCTACAACCATGTGCAAGGGAAGGCCTCACTCCTAAGCCCTTGCAGTGATTTTTCCACTCTGTGCAAATCAGTCAACATCGCACAGGTGAGGGACTGGTGATGAACGCTCATGCCAGCATGCACTGCTGGCATGCTTGGATCAGACAGAATGGCCAGCAATCAAAGGCAACAGAACAGAGAGTTACAGCTTCTAATCAAAGCGGGGGCTGTGTCTGCCATTCAACAGGGAAAGCGATGGAATCACAGATTCTAAACATAACCAAGGAAAAACAGGATTTCTGATTCCTGCCACACAGTCAGACTAAAAAAGACATCACACTACACATTTTGGATTTCAGTGCCTGGTTTCATACAGTAAGAGAGTAGAATTCTTTAATTCGTGTTTTGGGTCCTCCGATCTTGCTCTTGCACATGGTGAACCTATCTAGCCAAAACCTATTCAAGAACATGAGACTACACTGCAAGAGGCTACTTGTTAGCAGACATGATTTGTGATATTTTCTTTTGTTTAAATCTAGAAAGGTCTTGTCTGCTAACTGGGTGCATGTTCTTGAGAGACTATAACTACTGCCATGTTCTCCCAGTCTTAATTATATCCCCAATTCAAATTAATTTTTAACATCAGATCAAACGTTCAGACAGTCCAATTAAGATGTTTTGGACCAAACTGAAGCAGCAGGATGCAGGTGTCGGACATCTCAAGAGGGGCATTTGAACTCCATTCGCGCATTTAAAGAGGTTCTACAAACATAGACATGAATGCATTACAGGTGGCTCAGGCTATGTAATTCTCTGACCTGTATCTACAATGCTTTGTTTTTGGGCTTTAGAGTTGCTGTGGATGGAAGGCTATTTCACAGTGCTGCCTCACAAACACACGCAGATCCAAATGAACTTCGACTGACTTCCCTTCCTGAATGATTCATAGGGTGACCCCAGTGAGGACATGGCTAAGCAGACAGGAGGAGTGCCAACTCTGCATTCCAAAAAAACATTGCAAGGTTTATGCCCAGGAGAGGGGAATTATAACTTCATAACTTTCTTAAATATTGTTCACTATTATGCAAGAAGTTATCAGGATAAAGATGATCGTTTCAATTTCCTTGTTTAATTTAGCATGATTTTAAGTGTGTCTGTGGAGGTTATAAGCAAATCTTTTTTATCCTATTTTAATAAGGTTATGCTAGTAGATGGAAGATGGTAAAAAAGTGAAGTGAAAAGGACAAAATAACAGAATTGGCCATACTGCCAAAGGGAATTGGCCCTGCATAAAAAAGTAGTATCCCTATTAGTACCCCCCATAGTGTCAAGATATGAAATACTTTTGCTCACCCAAGGTCATAAGCCATGCACATTATGGCCACCACATGCATTTATCAATAGCAGCTGAGAGCATGAACTCATTCATCACATTTGGCACATTTATCTGACATTGACTGCTGACACCGTAAATGCAAATTGCTGGCCACAGGTCAAGCATCTTGGCCGTGTCCAGCCACACCCAGTATGGAAAACACTAGTACTGCCTCCAGGTGTGCATAATTTCAATTTCTACAGATTGTTTGCTTGATCATATCAGCAACAACTCATTCAACAAATATTCACTGCATTCTCTGACATCTCTAGATACATCTTTAGAAGTAAAATTTCACATAAAGTCCCCAGTTGAAGGCTATGCAGTTCCGCACAACCTATAGCTGTTTGTTTCTGAACTGAGGGATTAAAAACTATTAAATATAACCACATATTAATACAATGTGAGAAAGGTGACAGGGCCAATAAGTACCAATCCTGTAATATATAATAAAAAACTGACACTTAATTAATTACATTTTTGTGCTTACAAGCTCTGTATCTCAGAATGGAGATTTCAGGAATAACTGCACAATACAGAGGTTTTCGTCACCATCTTGACCTCTCAATATTTGTAAGCAGGTTCATTTTCATCTGTTCCCTCACTGTGTGTTGCTGATAATGGTGTTACATTATAGTTAATTTGGTAATCTTAAACAAACCCAGACATGGACATATAGAGGATCACTCACCTCATATGGCAGCCTGGGCCCATTAGTACAGGTAAGCAAGGTAAACATATGTTTAACTTGCAGTCATGGAGCACTTTTCAAATGTTACCTATGATTTTTTTTTACTTGATGCTGTAGCAGTGAGGTACATTTTTAATTTCGGCAAATTCTGAATTTCAATGAAACTGGCACTGTCTTTTCAAATCTCATCAGCTAGAAAAAGGTACTGGATTTCAATTTGCAAGTTGTCCCTGCTGAGACTAATAGCAAACAACTTTCCTCGGCTTGGGCAGTCATTTATTTGTGAACAGTATGAAAGTATGAAAATTTTCATTATTACAGTATTGTTACAGTATTGTTATAAATGAGTCATTAATTGTCATAGATACACATTTCAATATCTTGTAGTAATTTCATCTTGACTTGATGTATCAATCAAAAACTGAAACTGAAAAAAATGAAGCTTGGGCTTTATCTGAATTGCACCACTTACTGTACCTTGCAGCTAAAACCAGAGAATCTTACAGGACTGTACAAATTCACAACTGACTTTTCATTGCATGCCTGGAGCAAACTGGACAAAAGTGAAGGTGAACAATGACCATTTTCTCACCCATTTTTACAGTTTACTCCTGTACTGTAAGAATGACTGTTGTGTTCACATGTATTCACTGCATTACTGAATGGCATGCTTTATTGAATGTGTTTAAATGCAAATATGGCACAGGCTGGGTGGGTGATGGATTTACACATGTTGTCTGCTGCGTGTTGTTGGTACTGTTGTTCCTGTGGCTTTATTATATGCACCTTTGTACTTTTGCTTTGTAAATTGCTGAGGATAAGAATGCCTGAGTGAGAAAATGCAAATGCTAATTTTAATTGTTCCTTGCGGGAATTAGGTCCAGGAATAAGGCTGCATCAACAACTGGAGCTTAAGCTCTAAATGATACTTTCTGATAATGTAGTTTGATAACTATGTCAAAGGACCCAGAATCAGGGCATGATTATACATCTCTAACTTGTATCTTGCGATAGATTATGTGGATTTCCCTCAGTGCGGATTGTGTGTACAGATGAAGATAGTTTTCAACCTTACCCTTTAATTAAGACTTTGACAAATAGTGTAAGCATATTTTAATCCTAAACATTGTATACATGATCTTATTCACATAACTGAATTAGGAAAAATATCAGCACACAAAATATTATATTATATAAGAACATAAGAATTATGTTTAAGAATTTTTATTTTATATAAGAAAATATTTGTTATGAATAAGTATGTCTATTTGGATCTAACAGCTTAAGCTCTGAGGAGCTTTAAACTTTCAAAGACAGTTCAAAAAAGGGAAGGATTTTATGATGCAATGTTGCACAATAGAATGTGGGAAAAACAGAATTTTCAATATATATTAGGTATAGAGCCTATTTACATTGTATAGATTGTATACACTAATGTTCATTGTAATTGAATGACTGACTAGTGAGCATGCAGTATATGCACTGATATGAAATATATATTAGTAAATTTTTCTGAAATCATTATCTGAAAAGAGCATTTTCATGACATACTAATAATCTGTAACACTGTTTTTGAGATAAGCCTAAGGACCTTTCTACTGAAATGGTTTCAAGCAGTCACACTAATCTGCACTGTCATGTCTTATTGGGCACCAATGTAAAGCACTGCATCAACATTATATGCTATAATGTATCACCAATCACCAACAGCCACAAAATAGTTCAGTATTTTACATGTATCCATGCAGACATTTTTATGTGTAAAAAAAAGAGATCTGCATTTTAGAGTGCACGAAAAAAAATCGCTAATGCAATTAGATGATTCTTCTGTGAAAATTGGATTCAAAAATAATAAAGAATGGTTTAGACAACAGTAACATCGACTTGAGTTCACTTGCTCAGACTAACAAATACAGGTTGCTAAAAGGCTCTTCATAAGATTATGAAATATTAAAAACACTGGCAATGACAGACCCAAAGGTAAGTTGACACAAAAAATGACATGCTCCAGATGGGGTTTCTGTTGCAAAAAAGGTATGAAAATATGGCAAATGATTGAGGGAAGTGATTGGTAGAATGCCAAAGCGTATTATCAAAACAAGAATCTGGCAGCGGCTTCAAACGTGTGGAGAAAAATATGAAGCGACGGTCATTGTGGTGTATGGATACTGTAGGCATAAAAAAGAAGGGAAAAATATAGAGTGCACAACATCATAAATCATTCACATCATTGTGAATTAATAATGATCATACTGACACTGGAAAAAAATTCACCAGGGGACAACTTACTGCACATTGGCCCATATTATCTCTTGCAGAACTCGAAAGTGTGAGAATGTCAGTTAAAACGTAAAATGTGCCAAAAAACGTACTCCCCTACACCCTAAAGAAAACATTTGCCCTTCTTGTAAAACCTATGCCAACCTTGGAGCATGGACTACATGCTGCTACTTCATCTCACTGCAGTTTGCTGCACATTTGACAATGACACATACAACAACAATACAAACTATGTCTCACTTTGTTTTTGACCGGACCTTCAATATCATTTGGGGTTTGACAAATATAATTATGAATAGTGGGACCTATAACAAAAATATCTGTTTGTCCAATGACTGAAAAGAACTCTGAGCAAGATGTCACCAACAGTTCTACAAGGTCCTCCATAATTTCCAGTTTCCAACATCTGAACGGATCTTTGACAGAATGAGGACTTATTCCAGAATCCACTCTATCCCTACCAGTGTTGCTTGATAGCATTACTGTTTGCAGACAATTCCAGAAAAGCAGTTCAGCAAACTGTACGGTCTCACAAGCTGTTGTCAAACACACAAAAGATGTCATCGGAAATCTTGCAAGATCTAACATGGTTTATATCGCTGGGTCATTTGTTCTTAGTGCAACCGCATGCATGCGTTTCTGCCAAAAACTATACAGCTGTCTACATATGCAGCTCGGCCTGTTTATGTCACTGTAAATGTCTGATAAAATTCCTGAAAGAACAATGCTATATAGTATCTGTTGCTCCTGACAACAATATCACAGTGGTTTAAAAATCCACAAAGAAATCAAGAGAAACAGGATATATTGTGAATGCAGAGAATACATATCAGGTACTAATTATCAAAGACATTGTGGAGACTGTATCAAATTTCAACAGAGCCCTTGGGAATTGAAGGGAAAATCAATCTTGTTTGAGTCTTGTTGAATGCTGAGTCTGGTTCCTGCACACCTTACGTGTCTGAGACAGGTTTCTCCTTTGGTAGTATGTTATTTCCATGAACCCATTTTGCAATTATGTATCCCTTTCTCCCCATGTAACACTGGCCAGATTAATGTTACTGACAACAGGACACAGTAAGCATCCAGCTGAGTATGTTTATAATCTTTAGTAAATCACAGAGGCACAGTATCTCTAACGCTACGCTAACACCACTGCTTCTAACATAAAGGCAAAATGAGCATCCTGAGCCAGAGGAAAACTGCAAGTTAAACATCAGACTGCATTGGTTTGGCAGCAGGAGGGCTATACTGTTGCTATATTTATGAGATAAGCAGCAGGGTCTGGGGTATTTCTTTAAAATTAAAAGGAGTGTAAGATGTGCTGAAATAGTCCTGCTGCCAACAGGTTAACATATTCCTTCCTCTGTTTTTCTTCACACAAATCAGTGGAGTCAACAGGATGTGTGTATAATCGCAGACTCTGTTGTTTTGTAGGTATGAGCGTGCGTGTGTGTGAGTGTGTGTGTGTGTGTGTGTGTGCGTGTGTTTTAAAAGAGGCCTAAAAGTCATCAGCTTTCGTATCACCCAGCCTCTTCATTTTGCCATCTGAGTGGCTCTGATTCTTGTGATGGCTTCAGAATAACTTAATAAAATCCATGATGGACTGCCCATTACTCACTGTCTCTTCCAATAATGAGTACATTTAAGGAGTCTATTCCTTGCTATCAAGACATCATAAAGCATTGTGGTAAATGCATTAGCAGACGCTCTATTCATTATTCAAGAGACACTTTAGGCCAGGTCTTTTCACAGTGTTGTTGGAGATCCTTTCAGAAATAACTCATCTGATAAGGGAGAGAAAGCCAATTGTTAAACCCATCTTATGGACCTATTCTTAAGAACATTTAAAAATGGCCTCTTCCCTTTCCATTTATAGCCACACCTTCTCTGCTTATAGTCTTCACTCATTAGCACTTAAATAAATCTGCTTACTTAAAATAGATGAGTGGGATAGTCCTAAGCACAGTGTGTTCCAACTGTCTTCCTTGAGCTGACAAAGTTCCACCCCTGACTTAAGATTGACAGCTTAATGGTTTAATGTCTGGGTGGTTTTAAATAAAGATTAGCCTAAAAACAGAGCAGTGTGCCAAAGAGAGCTCTGTAGGCAACATCCTCTTGTGTAGATAGGGGAGGACCAACTATGCATCTGTCTGTGAAGGCTAGACCTGAGGCTCCTGGTCACAGTGGGAGCATACATTCCCTCCACAACTGTCCATCAGCCCTGACACCCCACTCTTCTGAAAAAAACTATCTGTCCATAAACACCTGACTCTAGATGGCACTAATGTCCAAAAAAAATTACATAAAGGATGTATTATGTTTTTGTTTAAAAAGAAACACTAAACCCCAAGATGAATGCATTAAGAAGTGCCTTACAATTTAGTGGACGTCTATAAAGTACATATAACCATATCCAAGAACTTTCTCACAATCAACTTTCTCACTATCACATTTTGCTTTATTCACTCTGACATCTGAACATTACATTTCCTCTTTCCAGTAGATTAGAAGAGAATGGATTGAACTGATGGATTTCCGTCTCCATACAACAAGCCACTGTTTTTATGATCTCAATACGACCCTTCAAAGAATGTCCAGGTGGCTGTCCTGGACCAAAGAAGCCGTTTATATTTAGGGGTTGTTATTGTTTCATAGGCTCTCAGCTTTAACAGACAGTGATTCTTCCAACATTCCTCCTCTGCCTCCAGTCCCCAGCAGAGTTAAGGTCAATTCCATTTTAATTCAGTCACTTCAGGGAATTAATTGAAATTCAATTATTGAACTGAAAATTATTCAAAATGTTGGGTAACTTTAAATTTATGAATTAAATTACAGTTCAGTTCTTGAATTGACTGAATTGAAATAGAATTGAACCCAACTCTAGTCACTAGTCATAGCAAGGTGATTCAATAGAAAGAAAGAAAGAAAGAAAGAAAAGAAAGAAAAGAAAGAAAGAAAGAAAGAAAGAAAGAAAGAAAGAAAGAAAGAAAGAAAGAAAAAGAAGTCAAAATGCATTTTGGGGTTGTATGGTGAGGTTTCTAACTCAGACAGCCAGACAAGTCTCTCAAAATGAGTTTCAACACTCCCGCTTTAAATTACCACCCTTCAGACAGTGATTCCTGCTTCAAAGACAAAGTTTACTTAACAATGGAGCATAGGGGAGTGTCTCGAACCACAAATAAGCTTCAACATAACTCAAAAAAATAAGGGCTCTACTCCTCTTACAGTGAAAGTGAGAAACAAGAAATATATTTATAAAACTTCAGTTGAATTAGAATTTAATGGATTAACAACATTCAATTGGTATTTCTGTACTTTGCTGAGTGATTCATCATCGGATTATCATAATACCCCTACATGAACAACACTCCCCCCGCTTTCCCCACACCAAACCTTGTTAAAAGTGTGACTGTGTTCTTCCTCCTGGAGGAAAAAAAACCCTCTGTAAGACAGACATTGCAATTGCGTTGATACTTTGCTACTTCGTGACTGGGTCTCCACACGCTTCCGCTGCTGAGGTTTTCAGCGGTTCTCTGAGTCATCCTCCACCCACCCCCGGCACGGAGAGGGCCAGCTGTTAACAGTGTACTGGGGATGTTGACAGAAAGGTCTAGCAAGTGCTGTCTAATTTCCATTGTAAGTGGACCGACCTGGAATCTCTTCCTGTATATATCAATGCTGGATTCAGGTTATGTTGCAGGTGTTTCTCTTATTTTCACATGTTTAATTTATTTCTGCATTGCACATTCACAGGAAATGCCAGCACCCTATTTTATTCTAATATGGTGCCATCCATCAGGGCTAACATGCTAAAACCTTTTTCCATGCTAACACTATTTTCAGCCATGTAAATGAATAACAAGTCAGTGGAAAACATATGGAACGGCTTATTTCAGCATGGAATGCTCAGGTATTTTTGCAACTGTGATGTTCTTGAAAAATTGATCAGCAGTTTAGAGTACATCAGTAACGAAAGCTAAAAAAGGCCCTTCAAAATCACTTCACTTAAATTTGCATGAATTAGGTCTAATGTTGCTGGATACAATGTGTACATTCTCCTGCAATGTGCAGCTTGCACATGCCAGAGAGCACCAGGTGAGGCATCAGTAAATTCCATCATTAAAGACCACCTTTACTGACCTTTCTGAGTGAAGGAATGACCACACAGCACATACTTAAAAACGCACCATAAATCTCACAGGCATGATTTCTGGTTTTAACAAATTTTGGTTCGTGGTATTTTTTTCTCTTCAACTAAGCAGTTAATAATTTTCTTTATTAAATTAGTTCAGATTCCAATCATTGTTCTAAGTGTCACCATCTACAGCACTAGGTACATTCTATGATTCTGTCATTTTTTCTTCTTTGGATGGCAGTTGAACAACATGTTTCAAACACCACTAACATGATGTTTATGTACAGAGCATCATTGCTGCTACAACAATTCCACAAGCAGAGAAAATCCAAAACTTGACCACTGTGATGGAGTGCTGTCACTACAGTTGAGTATGCACTCTGACTACCATACCAACGAGCCTGGCTCTTTGGTGTTGTGGTCAAGTTGCATGTCTGGTACCCTGTAGACCCAGGTTCAAGGCTGGGTGGGGTAACTGCTCTCTCTCTTTGCTACAACCACATTTATAAAGCTGACCAAACAGTCCTCCCAGAGCTTTCAAATCCAGTGCTGACACGTCTGCACATAATCCCGGATTAAAACATTTTGCCTGACGGATAATGAGAGAAAGATACTCATGCATTTTGATTTGATGACAAAAGTCATTATCAATTCTGTCTTGCGGTCAAACTCTGCATTAATTGCCACTGAAGAGCGAGACCAAACACTGCCCAGAGTTCGAATGCAATGACAGGAGATATGCGCCTTCCTCCTCCTGGTTACACTTTCATTAAAGCTGTAGAAATCAAATTGAGATCCATGAAAATTGTATCCAGCTGGACAATTACTTCAAATGCCTGGGTCTATTCAGTGACCAAGATTTCATTTATTTTGATTTTTTTGTAATTAAGGCATGGCTCAGACTGAAGTCCAGAAACAGTGAATGCCTGAATCTTCAAAAAAAGAGATTTCAAGGGGTTTGCAGTAAGGGAAAGAGAGAGAGGCTTCAATGTAGTGCATGATAGCCATCAGCTCATGAAGCAGAGAGCCTTTCAGTTCAACTCTACATTTGTAGATAATGGAAAATCTTAGTCAGTCAAGAAGGCAAGGTCAGGGGAAGTTACTTTACACACGAGTACAATGCTGATGTTAAGCTGTTTAGATTCAATGTTGTTTCTTTCAACTCACCAAGAATGTTTGTCAGAGTTGCCAAGTCTAGTGCTGGCAATGCAAAAGGACAATCATGATGTATTGATGCTCAAAATATAAGGATATGATGAATGACATCCAAAAATGAACTTTAAAAAAATAAATGTATTATTTGATACTGTATGTGGTTGCTGAAGACATGTTAGTATTCTAGCTACATATTTGTCCCTAAATTCCATGAACCATACTGCACCAAAGAAGCTAATTCACTTCCCAGATTGCTGCTGTTTACTTCACTCTTCACTTCACTCTTACTTCGTTCAAACACTGAGCTTCGGCCTCTCATGAACTTTGTGTGGTTGTGACCATGGAGCCATCAGTTCTGAATCTCTACTTTTAACATTTACTCACTGGAATTTTTCATTATTTTAGCACTTCTGCAGGAAAAGGCCTTCTGCTTGTTACTTACCTTTCCCTGAGCCGGCTCATATAATTCTACAAGACCACATATTGTGTTGTCTCTCAGGTAAGCTCACAGTAATTCAACTCCAGGGCCTGAAACTATACTCATGCAAAGATGTCCTTAAATACTTCAAAGTACAGAATTCACACATCAGAGTAACACATTTCAGATGGCTTCACTCCACACATTTCCTATTCCCAGTCCAAGTGGAGACATGATTACAAACCCCAGCACCTACACCTTTGTGCACCCTTATCAATTACACTGACAATTATGTGTGTACCTCCAGTACATTATGATAGAGTATATGATATTATATTCTTACTATTTATTCAGTAATATAATATTTAGTTAATATGGAGACTGCATTAGCGTATAGTCTTCACTGATGGATATGTATGAAATTTAATAATATCATTGCAAGAATGAGTGCCCCAAAAAACAAACTATGAATGACTCTGCTGTAACTAAAGTAAGTGTCCTGTACTTTTAATTCATACATAAAAGGTCATTAAATGTATATATAATAGAGGTCCTGAAAGTGAGCAGACTCTGAATCATTTATGAAAAACACACATTAAACCAGCATGACCGGGAAGCTCAATATGAGCAGGAATGAAATCAGATTAGCCGTGTATTGCATAGAAGATGAAAGGAAGTAACTTGCAATAAAATTATACTTTGTTAATGCTCTTTTCAACTGCCTGGGGCTGGTGATCCATAACAGGCTTTTCAAAAAAGTAAAGGATAAAAGAATTACTGAACTTCTGTTACTTTCTTCATTAATTTAACACAGGGCCTTATTTGTTATGGCCTGTCTGTGCTGAATTGGAAATGAGCCTCTTTGGGGGAGAAAAAAAAATGTGCAGCGTGAGCACATATCTGTGCTTGGCATGCTTGGAGAAAGCCAATGAACTCTTATTCTCTTTTCAGGTTTACACTGGTAGCATTCACAGGCGAATGTGCTGGAAGGGGTTTATCTGTTCGGAAACAGAAGATCATTCAGTGCGCAAGTCTACTGTAGTAGCCTCCGTTAGGTGAATGGGCAAATTGTTGCCGAGCAGCATTTAGCGCTGTGCCACAGACAGACGGCTTGCCATATGGCCACAGGTCCAGCCGGACTGAGACAGAGGTGTTCCCACTGAGCATCACTCCAGCCCCAACCATGTGATCAACCTTCACTTCCCAATGCATGTGTCACTCATTTTTTTTAATAAAGCTGTGATGAAATAAAAATACAAATCAAGTAATAATAGAGAACACATATTTTTAGAGGTGGTATATTCCACCCATTTTGTCACAAATGTAATCATTTTCTTTTTGTTATTGCTGCTTCTGGAGGGAGAATGTTTTGTTTCTTTAGATTAACAGCAAACCTGGGTTTGAGAGTGACAAAGAAATGCCGAAAACAAGAGCAAAGGGAATAGGCTGGAGAATTATCCTCTGCCATATCCAATGGCCTTCCCAGCAGAATTTCTGCAGCATCACAATCTCACTGCCCTTTCACAGTCAGAGTGTGTTCCAGTTGCTGGAAGGCAAACAGACATGTCTTTATTCTCTCCACAGAATAGACCTAGAGACTTGGCCATGCAAACCTTTTCGCTTTAGGTCTGTAAATGTGTTCTGTAATCCAAGAAAAGCCAGAGAGGCTGGGTCTTTGGATTCAGTATCAATAGACGACTTCTGGCATTAATGGTGCAGGAAAACATAACAACCCTGTAGTCTGCAAAGCAGCATTACGTTCATAGCTGCATGGGAATTTTGTTGAAAAGAAGAAAAAAAAAAACAGTGACGTTGTTCCAGTTCACTTGACACAGTGGAATTGCTTGGCACTAATGAATCTGATTACACACCCTCAGTGGCTCGGCAACTCTCTCGTCAAGAGAGGCTTGTCAACCCACAGCCCATCAAACCAGCAGCAAAAGCAAACTGACTTCACTAACAGGCTGTGAGAACCGAGAAGAAACAGTCACGGGAAAGCGTTCCTGTTTTCAGAACATTCGATGCATTCTGGGAGATAATGCAATCAGAAACGCTGGATTTACACCTGCAAAAACCCTTAAAAACAGCAGTCATTCTTGCACTGCATGAGTTCATTGATTACTGGTTTTCTATTATGAGGTGCGCATAACTTTGAAGGGAAAAGGAATTACTGTGGAGACACATTATTGTGTCTGGCTAGTGAGATCCTGTTGTGTGAATCTGCTATCACGCCACACAATGTTTCATTTTTAGGTGCTTTCTTTTTAAGCAGCAGTTCCTACAGCACTAAAAAGCCTTGGCCTTCTGGAATATGAGATTTTGTTACAGTCAGTAAAGTCCACCGTTCTATTCCGGCTCGCAGAACAAAAAGCGCAACTTCTTAAATGACATCCCCAGGGTAACACATAACACATCCTCATAATAAATTTGCTACAGAGCTAGAAAATTAAACCAAAACCCAAGGGGTCACAGACCTCTAATCTTATGGGCAACTGCTCAGAGGAAGCCAAACCTTGGCTGACAGGAAAATAACAGGGGAACCTGATGTACTCCCCCAAGCAAATTGGCAGGTTTGACAGGCAGGGGGCACAAAACAGGCAAGGAAATAAGACTGAGTCCTTCCTTCACGATATGATGTTCAAAGGCCACAGCAATATTATAAACATTATAAACCTGCTTATCGGACATCCTTGTCGAGGGCAACTTACAGTGTCCATTCTCAACTTACAAATGTGATTGTTTGTGAGGAAATAACTGAGGTAAAGTGCCTTGCTCAAGGGTACCATCTGGAATTTAAATACACATCTTTCAAACCCATTGCCTATACACTACAGCACCTGCTGACCTACAAGGAAGCACTGGAAACAAGGGCTTCACTTTAAAATGTGATCTAATTACCTATCATTACTTCCCAACAAAAATACAAAGCTTGCTTCTGAAATGTAACCACAAGAACAAAATAGCAGTTGATTGTGCCCATATTTTATTGGTGTGAACATATTTGAAAACCAGAACCTTACGTGCCATCATGTAAATCTCACTCACTTTTAAAATTGAAATGACTTTCCTGCCAATGCATGGTCATCCATTCTTCACTTCAATTGCTTCCTAGTTAAAATAAACTAATCATAAGTCAGCATGCTTGCAAATACACAGACCCTGGTACCGAAAAACATTATGTTTCGCCAGTTTGATATTCTGAACTTGTCAAATCTGTCCGATTAAATCCATTCTTTTTGAGCTACAGTGCTGTCCTGAGTGTGGCACGCAGTTAAGATAACACGCATGGACAATTTCAGCAACATTCAACAAAGTACAGACTTGAAGATGTGTTGTCTAAATGTTGAAAACATGCTTGTGTTAAATTTACAGCAAAAAGGCTTGTCTACATAAATTTTATTATGAGGACAACTTGCATTTAAATCCATTCATTTGTATTTTTTTTTTAATTTGTATTTAATTTATTTTAGAGAGACTATATACAGATACACACAGTTGTTTAAGAAACCTAATATATTTTACAGTCTAACACATATATAAGCAAATCTTGCATCATTTTTTTTCAAATTTACCTTTCAAAACATTACCATACTTAAAGTTTAGTGGTAGTTAATGAAGCACAATTTTTCATTGGAAAAACTGGAATTCTGGTCGTTCAGATTTTTGAAATTATGTGCTTTAATAAAACCAACAGCAGTCAATATATAAAAGAAGCCATTTCTTTGAAGGTCTCGGATAGCTAAAAATATGTGTAAAACCTTGCCAGTTCTAGTGTTAAATGTTTCTATCATGTATTAATGGCCACCTGCCCTTGACTTAAGCAGCTAAATATTTAATTGTGCCCCTTTTGAAAGATGTCTCCTTTCAGAGTCAAGGAAACTGTAGCTATGTAGAAACATTGTTCCTTGGTTAAGTAGAGTGGTGTGAACAAGATAAAATTAGTATTTGAGCCAAAATATCAAGGTGCTCTGATTCTGTTATTCATTGCTGAGTAAATCATACAACTTTCCTTAGCTTTATTAGTCACCGCGAAAGAATCCAACTTCTCATCTCTGAGATTTAATGTTCAGTCAGTTACCAACATTGGAAAGACTGTACAGAAACACTGTGCAACCGACCGTACACTGGAAAGAAGCAGTGAGAGGAGCCGTGATTTAAAATAAGAGAGTTGAAACGTGCAATGTCTTTATCTCTCCAGTACATCTTTGTAATCTGTTTAAACTCTCAGCACACACTGACAGTTTGTCTACGGATGCTCGAGGATGAAAAGGCTTCTCCAAAGTGGTAACGTGTTCAGCTGAGGTAATCTGATCCTCCACAGCTGCAGAAACCACCTGCAATCCCATATGCATGAAATATGGACTGAGATTCAGAGAGGTGCTCTGTATTTATGGTGCATGATCTGGGAATTGCCTTGGAACTGGAAAAGCATGTCTGGATATGTATCAAAAAATAACTGGCAACCCATTCTGTATTTTCCCATGAAGCAATCTGCATCATACGGATTGGTAACACAATCTAGTACCCAAAGGGCTGGATGTGAAAATGAAATAAGCACTAAAGTTCTAGAAATAACTTTAGGAGAGGAAACAAAAAGAGGTTCAATTTAGTGTGATTCTTTAACTGACAAGATAGGTGGTCGGCAAGTATTATGACTTGGGCCCACTCCAGAAATCTAATGTCACTGAAGACAACATGCAGTGCCGCAGTGAGAAATGTCCTCAAGGAAAACTGCTGCAAGTCTGCTCTAACGGGAACCTTCACCCACTGCAGCTTCTATAAGAAGAACGTACACCTGAGAAGAATTCTCTGATGGTGATAAATGCTCCATTTCCTGAGATGAGAGACTGTATCAAAGCTTAAATTCTACTCTAGTTTGGAGGGGAAAAAATTCATATGCTGCTCCTTCAGGGCCACATTAAGTAAAAACATTTTGACAACATAACTGTTGTGTCATCTCACAATAAATGCCAGTAGTTACCCCTCGGGGAGATGTCAATGAAAGCAAGTTGCATTTACATTCCTTAAAATGCTTCTGCTTGTCTTTCCCGTATGTTTTTTTTTTTTTTAACATGAATGCTGGGCTTTTTACAACTGTATAACCTCATGCCCTACCTATCAGTTTTCTACTTCAGTCAGATTTCACATCTCTCCACACTGTCCAAATATAACTGCAGTGGATATAACCTACACTGTTCATAAGAGTCAGGCACACAGGAGCCTGTGAATGGGTGAAGATAGCTTGTGACGTCTCTAGAGGATATGGTGATGCTAACCTACCCGCCTAAATCACAGCAGCTTTCTCAAGGCACAGGTCAGGTGTCCGTGAATCTATGGTAAAAGCGTGATTACAAACTGCTTGTTCATTCTACCGTGCATTCCATTTTTATATTAAAATGAACTGAAGTGTACATTGATTCAAAAGTGGGGTCCTAAGATCCAAACCAAGTCTTTTTATGACAGGGAATCAGTTCATGATTTAATATGCGTTTGATGTCGCCAATTTAACACATAATCACTGCAATTAATAATAAAATCGTTTTAAGAGGTCCACTGAATTGTGGTTTACCCATATACTACCTTTGTGTGTGTGTGTGTGTGTTTGTGTGTGTGTGTTTTTGTAAAGCGTAAGACGTATACGTGATTATTCAACATTTTATTCTAATGAAAAATATGGTGGAGAAATATATAACTTATAGAATAAATGATTATTCGGAAAATCATAGGCCTACTGAAATATGAGCTACAACCTTTCATCAATCATCAAATGTTTATTTAGAATCCATGAAAAATATATGTGACAGATCAGACTGAATGTACCACGCTTTACTTCTGTGCGCCACAGTTAATCGCGTTACTGATTGTGTGACAGACGAAGCGATGCTGTGTTAGCTGTCACGTGCATCTTCAGCTATTACAAAAATCTTATGTCTATATTTGAACAGCGCAAACGCTTTTCCCACAAACGCCTCGAGGAAGCGTTTACCGTCCAGCAGGTAATCATGACATGATTAATCTCAAACGTGGTTTGCATACAAAACGTATTTTTTTCTTCTTCTTTCAACATCTAACGATGAAAAATCGTTGAGAAATGCGTCCACGATTAGCATAAGACCATTTTCGTTCAGACTGACGAGCCTAAACGATTCCATTCATCACAAACGCACCTTGCAGACCGCATTTAAATGTCCCTTACTTCAAATGCATTCCAGCGATGTTAGAAACTATGATTTGATTCTGTCAGCTGCCTTTTGTTTTCCTAAAGCAACTGTATACAGTCCACACCGAATGGCTACTGTATTAAACGGAGGTCCGTCTCACTTTGAATTTATTCTTAGAAACTGCACGGCCACCTTAGGAATGCCGTCATTATTCGCTACTTCGTGAACGTTTAACGGATAGCGTGAATGATATCTAACGCTGACATGTGCCCCCGGTGTGTTTTTTTAGATCGCAAGTTATAAGACAAGAAATAATAGCAACGTATTAAGCCGAATCATACAGCCTACCGTGAGCTGTATACACTTCACTGCATCACATGGCGCAAGTTAGTGTATCAAAACGCATTGAATGAAACAATGTCACCTGTGCACACTTGAAATATCTAAAGCATCTTTAATCCTCATTCCGTATTTAGTGTATGCGATGTCTCGTTTCTTAGCTATACTCGCCTCAGGCGTACCGTGTCTTTTACTGCAACGATGCTTCAGCTTAATTCGTCATCGTAGAATATAAGTGTCGCTACGGTACACCAACCGAATTATTTTCGCAATTTAAAAACATAACAGCAAAGTATTAACCTATTTTAAAAAAAATATGCATTAAGACTTCCACTGATCAAAATGCACAATAATTGCGTGCTTTATGACACCACAGGATAACTAGCATCATTTGAGGAGCCAACCACACGCTAAAAACACAGAGATGTACAGCATCAAAACAAGGTCTTAAAATGAAAAGCATGGTCTTACCTTTTATTGTATTAGCGTGGTCCGAAGGTAAGAAGACAGACAGAATTCATGCGGGTAGCATCAAATGCAATAAATCCTATGAAAAAGTGTCCGAAACGACTCCAGACTGAGCGTCCAAGATCGCCGCGTTATAGCTACTTCGAAGGGAAAGAGCGAGAGATGGAGAGGAGGTGTGAGGCAAATCGGAATTTCTGCTGCCCGCAACTGACAGTCAGAGTTACTGCAGCACCACAGATAGGAGGGAAATACACTGAAGCAAGATGCTACGAAGACCCGGCATGGATACTGGGTCCAGGAAGATAGTCATCCTCTCTTCTAGCATGCACGGCCAGTGTAGTTAGTATTCACACAAATCACCAAAGCCTTTTCAATCGAATCCATCAGAATTTCAGTTTAACGTCTGCGACCTGTTTGATATGTATTTAAACGAATTATGTTTCGTTCGTGGTACACTCCTTTAATGTGGATTTTTTTTTCCCTCTTCTCATGCGTTTACGTGTTATAAGAACATTGATATTATCTCTAACGTCGCTGCGAGAGTGGGAGCACGAGAACATTGATAAAACTTAGGAACTGTGAAAAACCTATCCCACTCCAAGGGTCCATTTTGTAATCCTCAGAAAGATACAGCATTCATTACCATATTATTAGGCAATGATAATGTTACTCTCCTTGCTCATTTGCTGAGAAAATGTTACGTTTGCATACATACTTTTGTATACATACTTCTGCACTGTGGACATGTGGTCCAAAGCATCATTTTTATGTCCTCTTCTTTTTTCCCCTCACTCTCCTTAATAAACATAAACAAAGGGCCACTGTCCATCACCCTGAAATCAGACAGCTCTGGCCCAGGCCTCTGCAGCTGCTATGGCAGAGAATACTGAGGAGGAAGACAGAGCAACTCTTATCTGAGATTGATAGTTCATAGTATTGCCAGGAGGGATTCAATTCCACCATCAGAGGGAAGGGAATTCATAAAAATGCTGGGACTCAAAGTGAAGTGCCTTTGTATACAGTATCTTCCCAAAATGCTGATGCACATTTCAGAGTCTGATGAAAACTTAAGGGTATGTAATCAAAGGGCTGGATTATTTGATGCAAATGGATGTCATGAAAGTCAGATTTTATATCAAAGGACCAAATGGTCATGCCATAATTATTATTGTTTAACTGTTTAATGTCAGCTCTGCAGACCTGAGAGAAATTATCGACCAGTCTTTTGTGTGTCATATTGTTTTGATCAGTTCACAATAAAAACATTATTTTAAAATATGATACATCTTGAAGCATATCGTCATTAAACAATCCGTATTTTAAGATATTATGGATTTCATACTTCAGGACACCAAAAGCAAAACACAAACAGGGAACAAACACAACATGAATACCTTGTAATCAAATTATGCACCGCCCTGTTCAGGAGATAGAGATCTGTGCTTTTGCTGTGTTCCTCTGCCAGGTCAAAGTGCTTCCATCATTTGATATAATGTGCGGACCTCATGCGGTGAGAAAACCGCAGGTGATTCTGCAGAGATGTAATGGGCAGTGACAACTGTGCTGAAACAGGAGACAACACGCCACCTCATTATCCGTCTCCAGAATTTAATGATGGAGTTAAAAAAAAAAAAAAGCTGCACCTTTGAAAGCCAAGAAATCAAAGAGCTTGATCCCTGCATCTAATGCACAGCCACACTAAAATGACAAAAAACAGGAAGAAAGTACACTTTATCATCTTTATTTCTCTGTCAAGTTGTTATAGCCTCACCGAGCCCCTTTGGTTAAAAAAGAAAAAAAAATTCTACGGGAGTGCTATACACAGTGAAGGTAGTGTTAAATGGTGTAGCATGGGCTAGCACTGAAGAACTGTGTCTGTCAGTCTTGAGTGTATTTAATGACAGAGAACCACCCCTCAGTGGCAATTATAATTGAGGCACAGAACACAAAGTGATGGATTCCATACTTGGATTCCAAGATACAGTGGACTCTGTAAGTCACAGGTTTGGACATGAAAGCAACCAAGTATTTTACACTAAATGCTCCTTAGAATTTAGAGTTCCTGCACTAAAAATACAATATTATCAAGTGGAGGTAAGATAATGAATAAAATGTTTGGGTTAAACTTTAATTCCAAGGGAGACAAATGCAACTGCTATCCATTTGTCAAATAGCAATTTAAGCTTAATTAATTAACATAGTGGGAAAGTATTGCTGCAGACTACAGTTGTGAAACAATATTTGAAATACTTATCAGTCGGTGGTCAGTCCACAGATCAATAAAGGACCAACAGCACTCCAACTGATGCACTCTTGAGTTGCACATAATTTCTCATCAGTTTTGTGTAAGAAACCAACACCACTAAATGAGTGGTTTTATTTCTCTAAACCTGAGACACAATCTAAATTTATGCCCATAAACAAGAACCTATGGTATATTCCTACAGTCAGAGAATATGAAAAGCCATTTTAGGGCAACACCTGCTGTTAAAATACCGTTATTATATGATTTCCAAAATACACCTGGTCCTGAATAGAGAAATGAAAATGCACTGGGATCCAAATAAACTGCTTTGTTGGAAGACTCCTTCAAATCCCCAGCTGCAAACTCTTCTTCTTCGTCTGAATAAGAGGCTATGAGCTGCTCACTGAAGTGAGCTGTTGTGCTTGAGGGGACACTGAAATGCATTCAATACGGTAGGTCCTCTTAATAACCATGTGAAATCACCATAGGTGATTTGCCAGCAAAGTATTGAACCCACACAGAGTGGGAAGCTGTCATGCTGGTCAGATTAGGTGTCTTGTCTGAGCCGAAATTACCTTCTTCTGTGGGCTGGCAAGATATGTCCTTAATGTAATCAGCTGGCTTTAGAGGAAGTAATCATTGCATTGATTCACACACTTGTCAGAAAGCACTTTTGCCATGTGAATTGAAAAGCAAAAATGCACAGGTGTAACAATGTCTTCACCTGATTCCTGGACAGGGTTGGTTGATGCACATAGTACATAGTACATACATAGTGATTTGCCTCTCATTGTAGGATGTGACATGGCTGTCACTTTCACATTAATGATTAGCTGGCCAGACTGAAACTGCTGAGAGTTTTCATCTCCGAGTGCACTAAACAAAACACTAAGTTGGACAAACTCAAATTTTGTCCAAATACAGTGTAAATTTGGTTAGCTGTTAGAGTGCAATTTATATTGCTTTGGTTATAATTTATATGTGATGGAGTTTTTAACCATCCACAAATGTGCATTCTCATTTAAAAAGTGATACACCTTTCCTTTCAATCAGATAAGGGTTTTATAGAGACATGAACAACACGCAATAAATAAAACTGATTTTTTTCAATGTCTCATGATTATTCCACAGTTTTTTGACATCTAACTTGGAGTTTATTCAATTATTCTTATTTATAATACCATTTGATGTAGACAAGCTTGGCATCAAAGCATCATGCACAGGGGTTACAGTATTGAAAAACATAGAAATGATCATTTACAGAAAGAAATATACAAATAGTATTTAAATGTAATACACAAGCAGTCCCCAGGTAACTATTTAAATGAAGGGTATATTATTATAATCACAGTTATTAGAAATCTGCTAAATTCAGTTCACCCGTTCAAGAGGCAATGATAGGAAAAAAGAAAAGTGGAAACACAGAAGATATGTTTGAGTAGGTGTTCCCTCAGGGAACAACAAATGGTAATACGGGTCTGTGTAGCGTTTAGATTAGTGGTCAGTTCATTCTACCATTGGGGAGCTAAAGCAGAAACAGAGGGGAATTAATCAGCAAAACAGTGGAGAGACAGAAGTGTTGGTAAAGCAGGAGACAAACTCCTGCAGAAATGGAGAGCCAGTCAATGGAACTGGCCCAGGACGTAGTGTAGAAAATCCCATTAGGAAATATCAGATTCTGTTAACAAAAGGTGAGGTGGAAGGAGTGAGTCAAAGAACAATTATGTTATTATGTGACCTTTTTTAAGGTCAGTGAAAAGAACATGAGGCCACAATTGGTCATTTAAGTTTTTAATTGATTACGTAAAAAATCTGTCACCTGTGATCTTTTGCCTCAGGGTAACATCATTCTTGAACTTGAACATAAGGGAACATTTGTGCTAAAGGCACTGAGATGATTGCATAATTTCTTTTGTGTTACAGTGAAAGCCTTTTTATGGCCATTCTAAACAAACCTTCAACAAGCATTATGGTGAAGTGACTTTACTCGTTCACATTTCCTGTTGACATGACACATTGCTTGGTTGGTGAGATCACCGGTAGAGTGATGAGTTATGCTGTATGACCAGTTCTTCAGACAAAAAGAAAGAATACGGGCTCAAGAGTGTTGTGGAGACTGCAGTTCACATTTGCAGAGACAACCAAAGGAATCAAGGTTGGTATGGAATGCCTGGGGTTGCATAGCCATCAACTACAGGTTGGATGCTTCTGTAGGCAGATGCAGAGAAACAGCTGGTGAATCTGAACAGGACAGAGGGGTTAAATTTCATATCAAATTATCAAAAGAAGGTAAGTTTTCTGCACCCCCCCACCCCCACAAACACAACCGCCCCCCACCCCTCTGTAGCTCCCTGCCTGCCACTATAATGAATTGTTGTAGGTCATAATGCTCTTTTTTGTGTGGTGTAAATTCTAAACACACATCATTTCCAGGACCACCTGTGATATTACAATGATAGACTGTCAACAAAAAGGCCTGAGATGAACTCCCTGACAGAAAATCTATTGCAGCGCTACCAAGATAAAACGGGATTAGAAGCCACCATTAATGTGTATTTTTTTATCATGTTGGTTGGATGAATGACTACTGACAAATAAAAGTCCTAGTCTGGCATTTATGCATGGTGCCTCACTATCAGTCAGCTCCTCTGTGCTGTCAGTCTGTCATCTTGTACCCCCATATTGTACAGATAATTGTTTCATGAACAAATGGAATTTATCAGTGGTGTGAGCCGAAATATATGGAAAATCCACAGGGAAGAGAAAATTGCCTTTTGTATTCAGGAGAGAGCCAAACCTTTTAAGAGATTTTTCAATTCTGTCAAAAACTGAAAACAGTTTGCTTAATGTTGCTGATACCCATACATGCATTAATATTTAACAAAGCATAACTGAAAATCAAAACCTTAAAAGCAATAGTTTGAACTAATGCTTTTAAGGTTTTGAATTCCAATTGTTTTGTTACAAATGAATTCATGTGTAACTTCTTGCATAGCTTAGTTTGAATATTTTTATCTTGTTACAAATAATTACAAAAGATATTATCAAACATGTGCAATTTTATTTTCTTTCATTTTAATTTAACAGGCTCTCTGGTCCTCCAACATGTAAATGTTCACTTTACAGAGCCTTCAATGAAGAACTCAATGAAGTACTAATTAGCAGAATGTGGATCAACAATAGTGATATTTTTGTTATACTGGTAGGAAAACTGTTTGATTGCCAGAGGATCAAATGTTTTACACAAAACCCCTGTTTGCAAGAGGACAATAGACTGTAACTGTTTGTTCCATGTTTTGCTTCATGAATTAATTTTCTCTGCATGAAACAGAAGGTTATTAATAATTCTCTATGTCAGAGATGGCAGCAGACATAAGGAATGAGTTGACATTTTGTCCCCATGGTTAGACTGGCCAGCTGTCCATGTAGACATATTTTTCTAGCTGGTTGGGCATAAGCAAGTCTTTAAAGCAAAGCTATGGTCTGAATTGCTTCAGTGTCATGTTCCATTTTAACATAATAACTGTATATTTTCCAAAATATGATTTGCTAATTTGCTAAAATTCTAGCTGTACAGTAATATACCTCAAAATGTCAAACACATGTGAAATGTTAGCTTTCATTGTATTGGGAAAGAGCGTGGAGTTGGGTTTCTGCATCATGGCTCCATATCATAGATGAGGCATGGCTGCTGTCTCTGCAGACGATTGCTCTGAGAAATTGTAGGTGTATGAATGAGTTACAGATCCTAGACATGAAGTAAAGATAAATCCTTCTCATATTAATACTTTGATCTGCCACACAGCCTCTGGTATAAGAAGAAGCAATTGAGTACCATGGCTTGTGAACAATTCTTAGGTACTAAATTGAGTAGAATTAGTCATTTCATAATAATATTTCAAGCTATTAGTGCCATTGTCATATATTCCACTGCCACTGTCATATGTTAGATTATTCACTACACGAATAGGCCCAAGCCCAAGTATCTATTAGGCCTTGCCAAAAATTTTTATTTGGTCCTGTTTTCAGTAGAGAGGCATCAGCTATGAATAGTGTTGAGCAGAGGACCAAGTGAACCTGTAAACCCTCAAGTCTGTTTAGTTGTAGAAGGATACAAATGCACAGTGCATGCTCAGTATTGTCTTGCTTCCATGGGACAAGCTCAGCTGTATCTGAAATGTGCACTGTAGCAACAGCTGATTTTACGAGCTGGTGCAGTGCAGAAGCACATTTGGCCATGCATTAACATGCTTTGCATTAGACTGGACTCATTGCAAATTTCAGAATGTACCATGTACCATCAGACAAATAATGATAATGACAAAATACCAGAAAATATTCAAATCTCACAGTTCACCCACCTCATTGCAGACTCTTTGTGAAGAACCCTGTTTGTCAGACAGAAAACCCATGGAGTGTGCTGGTATTTCATGGTGTTCTGGAACAATGTGTCACCTTTCTATGATGTTCCCAGTTTCCATCATTTTTAGTCCAGGTAAACTTAAACAGTTCACTACAAGAATGCATACTGGTATATCCTTCAGATATACCCAAGTGTGGCTGGAGGTGGCCCTTCTACACACAGTGGCCTACATAGTAGTCAGTCTGGCTGAACCATGCAGAGAGGAAGCAGCCTTGCAGAATACACTAACCTTTTTTTATATACAGTTTCACCAGTGGTAAATTGTTAAACACCAAAATGGCATGCATTGATGTATGCACTAGTGAGGACACAATATCAGCTTCAGGAGAGTTTGGTAATTGCACCATACGCAAAATGTCCTGAATGGAAGGATGGCTCGCATAATGCGTGATTATAGTGTATGTGACTCAAACTTAATGAGAATGGGGCCTAGCATATTATAAAATATGAATGTATGAATTTTAAGTATTCATTTAAAATGTGAAAATAACAGCATGTATACCAGCCATGGAGGTGTTTTAATTAATTAGTGTGTGAATGTCAAGGGGATTGGGTATAACATATGTTCTTCACATGTTTCTCTTGATTTGGCTCAACCCCTCTCACAACCCACTTGTTTTCAGTTTGGGACCCACTGCTTTAATCCATCTCTCTAAGCTAGGATGTCAAGCTGAAAGGCAGTAACAGTACCTGGACCAGTACAATGTGTTATCACGTTATTTTTTCCAAAGACCACATAGAGACCTTTCTCTTAAAAAGAAAAACTTGCAATGTTTAATGTTATTTAATATGTCTTATTGCTTTGAACTTTAATTCCAAATATAAGTGCTTCTATTGGTGCAGCGGCTCTGAAAATGGCATTGCTCACAGCACATATGTAGTGGCAGAATGTTTTCCTAGCACCAGGACAAAATGCCTTAGTGTTGAAGTAAGCATGCCTTTAATCATTTACACTGCACTGCGCAGCTAGTCATCAGAGTGCTAGATATATAACATTAAATACCAGGGTAGCTCTTTGCCCACTTTGAAGTGGATTAAGAGGGAATACCTTTGGTACAGCTCCCCATCTTTGTCAGGGTAGGTAAGATCAATCGTGTGATCATATGAGTGGCTCCATCTGGGAGGATAGCTGGTTTTGTTGAGCACAACACAATGTTTTTTTTTTTTTTTGCTTGATGGATGCTGAAATGGAATATAAAACAGTGAGGAATTTTTTGAGTCTCGGATTGTGTCTTATGCAGAGATAAAACCATTTTTCTTTAGTTCAATGGCTGACAGCCTTTTGTTTGACTTGAATAGGGTAACATCACTTCCTAGCCGGATTCCTAACCAAATCTAGAGTTTGGAAGATAGATTGTCCATCAGAGAGGTGAAATGGCAAGCTTGGAACACTGCCCACACTTGCACATTACAGTATGTCAAATAACACTCAGAGATTTCAGTGAGATTTCCAATGAGTGTTAAAACCAAGTCTTACACAAACAATTATTTGGACAACAAACGTAATCTACTCAAGAACAACTCACTGTGGTCATAAATGACTTGTGTAATACCCTGCCCTACAAGTTTTTGAGAGTTTAGATATGTCACGGAAGACTGGAAAACCTGAATGTGTGGCACTGCACACAGTTGTGTGCAGACAAGAGTTTATGTTCTGCAAAGGCAATTGGACATGTTGCATTTTTGTCAATTAAGAATGACAGTTTCCTTTAAAGCCTATTAATTAGACTTAGCAGTCCAGTTAGGTGCCCATTTCCCTTTCTAGAGAGACTGTCTGAATCTAACTCAATTCATCAAGAACAGTAATGCAAGTGAAGTAATGAGAGACAGCTAGCTGGCTCCTCAAACGTGAAGGTCAAACACGGCCATTCTAATTCTGAGTACAAATGCCATTCACAGTAGGTCATTAAAGTGACTGGGAGCCATGGCAGACCTCACAAGCTCCACTAGCTGAACTGACACCTTCTTTACTAACTGGAAAGTATGCATAAAAAAGAACACCTTTAACCTCAAACTCTGCAAATACTCAGATGTGCTCTTTCCAGGCTGGTGATTTTATTTTGTAATATATTTGCTTTTCACTCCACAAAGGAGGAGAGAACTGGAGAAACAGCTGAAAAAAATGGGGCCTCTTGCTTTGAATTGCTTTCAGCTGCAATGCAGATTTGTTATAGTTTTTTGGCATACATGATACGTAAGTACTCAGATATGACATTACTTTTGACTAGAATGTCTCTCTACCAGACTTGCATTTTGCTTTCAGAGTTATGAGGACTTGTTTTTTGGAATTGTTTATAAATTATGAAGCTGTTTATTTTACCAGTATCAAAACCAGAGAAAAACATCAATATGATCTTTAACTAAAATGTTGCGACACAACAGCAACAACACAACTATGCCAGGCAATGAATCAATGCTATCTAGCAAGAGCTGACTGTTACAGAAAAGGCTGTTTTCTGTGGTTAACCTTTATTGAGTAACAGAGGGTAGAACCTATGAATAAAACAGCTTAGAAAAATGCAGAAAACCTTTAGTGTCACGGGTTGCACCCCTCTCCAGATGGTACTCAGTGTCATACTGTATTAGTATTTTAACAAGCAGAGAATAAGAGAGCATTGGAGAGGACTCATATCTCTGCTAAACTATTTCAGCAAAATCTTGAAATATGCCAAGCTGAGTAAGCAATGGAGAATGACTTTATTGTTAGAAACGTGTCACCTTGATAACACATAATTACACATATATAATTAGAGTACTGTAAGGTTGCTTTTGAATTGTGCTTGTTAGTTGGTGTGAGGTAATGTGAGCTAAATTGTCAAGCATAGCTTATATATACATGCCATGCTTGATTATATATATATATATATATATGTGTGTGTGTGTGTGTGTGTGTGTGTGTGTGTATGTGTGTGTTATAGTAAACAGGGTGCAATTTCAGTAGGATTATACAATTTTTAAAAAGAAATAAAATTGCATTTACTTCATTGGTTATATACTGATACTGCTAAGTCCTCATTGCTTGTTAACATATTATACAGCATAGTGTCTTATGTTAACAGCATTCTAACTGCTATATGATATTTCTAAAATGAATAATCTCACAAAACTTTAATATTTAAGCATATCCAAATAATTATCATTTCATTCCAGGCCACTGTACACTGGAACTGTCTACTGCTGATTTATTTACACATAAATAGGTTTATATTTGAAGAGTAACTTTAAAGTGTAATATTTCACAATTATACATGCTCACATCATCTTATCCTTTCTCCCCTTGAGTGAATGGCAGTCACAGTAATGAAATATCATTAAAATGATATACAATCTCAGAGAATGAAAACAGCATGAGCACAATTGCAGCTTTCCCCCAGGTGACCATACTGAAAAAAATATTTGAAAAGTCATCACATAATCTGTTCTTCAAATAAAGCACCCAATGTGACATCTATTTTTGAGCATCAGATCATAATTTCCTTATTGTTTATATGGATGTACACACAAATTCTGAAATACTCACTGCATCTTTTTATCAAAATAACTCATAATTGTCCTGACATTTCCTTACCTGCATCTGGAATTCAATGTTAGACTATTCTATTAAATAATTCTCTGTATTTTATAAGTGAAATAGCTGCATAGATGTTAACATTCATTAGGATTTCTCCTCAGAACGCTGTCATTATTATGACTTCCTCAGCTTGTGCAACAGTAATTGCTTCCTCCAGATGTTAATACTTTCCCTCACCTCCCACTACAAAGAAAAATCAATAGGGCACATTCGCTCTTACATGGCCCTGTCTTTTATGTGTCTGTATGACTGAAAGAAGCACAGAGTCCATCCCTATGGTCACTAGGCCTCTTTGGAGACATAAAATCAAACTACAAACATGTCAGATCTCAGGCAGGAAAGTGAAGTTGAAGGGGATCAAATCGATTGAACTGGGAAAAGAGAGCGTGAGTACATCTCTTCTTTCAGTTTTTGAATCAATGTTCCTAAAACAGCAGATCTGACACAAAGGGCATTCCTGTGTCCTTTGATGGTTCTCAGGCATTTAAAGACAGATTTCATTTCACTGAAGTTTTGCACCGAGGTTATAGTAAATGTTCTGTCTCTCCTTGTACATACATCTGGTGCTTGCCCCCCTAAAAATAGACACAGTGTGAGACTTAGCATCACACATTATTGACCTTTCTGCCATTGCTTGTTTTAGAGGTGGTGTATCTTTTCTCCATGTACATTATTATTATTATCATGACTATTATCATTACTCTTCTTATTATTATTATTTAGTAGTAGTAGTATTAGTAGTAGGGCAGCAGTGTAGCATAGTGGTAAGGAGGAGGGCTTGTAACCAAAATGTTGCTTGTTTGATTCCCCACTGGGGCACTGCTGCTGTGCCCTTGGGCAAGGTACTTAACCCAGAATCACCTCAGTAAATATCCTGCTGTATAAATGGATAACATGCAAAAATTGTAACCTATGTAAGTCACTCTGGATATGAGCATCAGCTAAATGACGATAATGTAATATAATAATAGTAGTAGTATAAAGAATGAGAAACAATTTTTAAATTCACACTAGCTATACTTTCACAAGCCAAACAGGTTTTAGTATTTCCAGTGTATATAAATGAAGACAATACTGGGAAAAAAACAGACCACAGTAAGGATGCTGTGTACTCACTGTCCCTCAGTGGCTAACTCAATAGGTACAGTAAGTCAACTGATTTGTCAGATGTGCTAATCTAGAATGATTTACAAAACTAACGTGGCTTGATACAGTCAATACATATGACGGGGGCAACAACAACATTCTCATAGTTACTGGACAGCCAGGATTACAATAATAAGTATCAAGATAAATAAAAAACAGTGCTAAGCGCATAAAATAGCATATAAAAATAAAAGCATAGTGCATAAAATTCCTTAAAAGGGTTATGGATTATAGTACGATAATAGTAGTATTATACTAAAGCCAAACAATAAAAGCAATATCTCTAAAAATCTACAAAATCTATAAAAGCAAAATGTATCTCAGTGTTTACATAGTGTCAGTTAATGTTACGTAACAGCAATGGTAGCTTGCATCATGCGACCATACTTGAAGACTTGATGCAATGATATGAAAGAGCAATATTACTGCATGTCAGATTTAACTTAAGGATGGAGTGGTTACATAGGATATGCTCAGGGACTCAAGGTGAGGCTGAAAACAGATGGAGTCACATTGAAAGATGAGTGATTCTGCAGTTCTGACAGCTGCTGGCAGATCATTTCATCACTGAGAGGGCAAGTGAGGAAAGAAGGCAGGATTGGGGTGTGTGACCGGGGGGCACAGGCAGATGACCGGAGGTTGCTGAGCGGAGGGTTCATGCAGGGATTTAGGACCTGATGACAGACTGAAGCTAGGAAGGAGCCGTGCCCTTGGCTGCCCAGTATGTTAAGCTAGAACCAGGGACTTGATGCAAACAGTAAGGGTAAGCGAATGAAGGGATACAAGGACAGGCCAGACACAAGCATATTTTAGAGTGAAGGCTGGCCTAGCAGCAGCACTCTTAATAAGATCGAGTAGTCTGGTGGCACAGGCAGGGAGGCCAGCCAACAGAGAGTTGCAGTGGACTAAGTGAAATAGCAAAAGGGTCAGCACCAGGAGCTGGGTAAATGAGGCAGGGAGAAACTGTCTTATTTCTTGTATACTGATGTTATAAAACCTGCAGGATCGGGTCACCAAAACAACAGTCAAGTCATTCTGCTGTCTGAAAGTGGGCTTATCATTGAGTAAGAACTGCCCGAGCTTCATCACATGTGCACAGTCTTAGAACAGTTGGTATTTATAAGCAAGTATACGCAGGCTTTATATTTAACACTGTCTGTGCTCACCAAAAAACATTCTACAATCTGTCAGTAAGCACAAATTTAGAACCAATTCTGTGCACAACAGATAAATGTGGCCCCTGGAGACATCAGCGTTCAGATTGTTGACTCACTTGATCTTATTATAGTAACCTGGCTGAGACAGGCTGCAATAAAGAACAGTGGTCTAAATGGCAGTGTTTAAAGCATACTGTGTTTAAGAACGGGGATGTCAGAGGACATACAGGTGGATCTCTGGTTGTACTGTGTCAGCTGTGTTCTCAGCTATTTTGGCTTCAGTACGTAGCCCTGCTTTCCCTCTGCGGAAATGCTGAAAACATCACAGATAGGGCTGAGAGCTCATGTCAATATTTAACACTTGTGGTGACAATATCTTGCATGTGTAACATTGCAAGAGAGTAATTAAGTGCAGATTTACTAAACTGTGGCCCTGGGTTCCCTACAACAACTTTCAACTACTCTATACACTGTATTGAATATGAATATACATCTACTGTATATATCAGGGGTATAAAATACAGCATATGCAATAGCAATGCACCACAGACTAGAATATCACAATATAAATCTGCTTTCACTGTAAGTGCTGGTCCTGTGTAAAGTATTACTGCTACACCCTGAAGTCAACCAACGGACAGCCACAGTCATGTCTGTTTATTTCTCTACAGTTCAAGCGCTGTATGTTGTAAGACCAAATAAAAAAAGGTTAATTAGTAAACAACTGTGAATAGTAAGCAATAGCAAAGCCACGTGCCAGAATTTAGTAAGAGCCCGAACTTCTACAGTTGGAGATGTAGCTGTGCAGCGGGAGCCTGTGAAGACTCGCACTGCAATTACACAAAATGCTCAGGGATTAAATCATTTTTATTGCTGCCCAAATCCTTGTTCCTTTCTTCTGCCAGCTATGTCACAGCTAGAAACAGTAATATTTTTTCCCAGTTCAATGTCTACTTCCATTGCGTTGGCATTGTTGACACTGCCACATGGTGAGTGTGCCACCATTACAGTAACACAAAAACAAGGATGAGATGATCAACTTCCATCCTCTGTTCTGTTCATCCAGGCATATGTATTCATGTGTTTACATGCGCTGTTGTGTTCAGAGCTACACAATATATCAGTCCCGTAGATGACCGTCCATTGTGTAAATTCATATGCATCTTACAGAACGCACTTTGCAGACACTGTGCAAGGTACAGTTGCTGATAGCACAGGCTGAATTTATCATCTAATTTCGTCCTTTAAACTGTTTCCCCCTAAAACTTCTCTCACTTCCCCTTCGCTATTTGACATCCTGCAAACGATAACACCAGACTTATCGCACAGGGCCCTATGGGAAACAAAACAGCCCGAGTGCCTGGCAGTGAGGTGTAACTGTGTCAGCGGCATTTTCTACAGTAAGGGAATGACTTGGTAACTCTGGCCACGTAAGCCCGGTGAGGGTGAACTGAGAGTGTGAAACACTGTCCCCAGCACCTGCCTGGGTATCCCCCACAGCACCATTCTCTGCAGATCGAGTGACAGTTCCATTAAATCCAGAGACCAGGTCTGGGGGCTCAGAGAATTTAATCCCAGCTGAGACAGGTGATTGAAATAAGCTTGCTGTACTGAAATTATGCCCACAAATATCGCACAGTAGGTTGTGCCAAATACAACTTCAAACATGTTTTGGGAGCATTTTTCCCCCCTTCATCAATACAATATTGCATTTTATTCCATCTCCAAACTCCAGTGGTGTTATACCCGTGTTGTTTCTGCTACCTTGCAGCAAGAAAAACACCAACTCCTGACTAAATTGAATACGACAGCTCCAGAGCTACCTGTGGTTCCTCCACTGACACATAACATTTCCAATCTAACTCTGGAGATGCACAGCTACTGTTCCCTGTTACTGTCATGGCGTGTTTCACAGGGTGAAGCAGAAGCAATGAACCTACTGACGTTCACAGGAATATAAACACGGTGTAGAGATCCCAAAATTTTGCTCTCCCTGCACATACCGCTGTCGTGCATCAATTTTTCAAATCTGGTGACAAGGGGACGGGGGCGTATCAGTAACGTGCAAACAGGAATGACCCAGGAAATGCATATATTAATGAGGCTTGAACTCTGTTTAAACAAAGCTTATGTCTGAAATGTCAGAGAGGTGTCTCCATTCCAGTCCTTATCCAGTTCACTAACTCATAGGTCAACGCTGTCATGAATGATACTGCAAACCCTTGAAGGGAAAAAAATCCTTCAGACAGTAATGATCCCTCTTCATTAGCAGCTGATTTCAACTGTAGAATACTAGGTCAGATAATCAAACAATACAATTGTCAGCAGCTAGACGTTAAGAAACTGGAAACGTATCAAAAGATTAGTTTAGGCACTCCTGTGCTACCAGGTGATTCACCTGGATTGGTTCATTACATACACCTACCTTTATAATTGTGTAATATGTAAAAAATTGGCCTCTTCTATGCAAGTAGAGAGATAATGCAATAAATGAAATGTTAAACGGGCAGAGTGGAAAACCAGCAGGTCCTGTGACCTTTGAAAATGAGCACAACATGAACACAGAGGAATCCTTGTATATCTGTGTGTGTGCTCCTGGGAATGCTTTGTGAGTATGTCTGATCATGATTCAAACTGCAAGGTGGGAACCTCTCAACACTGTCATCAGGTCTCAGGAAGTGACATCTTAAAAGCCTTGCATATTTCACAGCTTGAAACATACATGACTTGCTTATGTAAAACCCACCTGAGTACACTTCCGGGGGAGATTTCATTTCTGGTCATACAAGTCTTGCTTTTGCCTTCCCAAACTCAATGTCAAATGATCATAAGCATTTGAAAATTCAGGATCAGATTTATACAGATATTGCGATGTATGGGTTGTTCATTGGAACATATCAGAAGAATGCAAAGCTTGTTAAAGAAAAAAAAGAGAGAGAAATACTCAAAACAGGACACAAAAACACATTGTAAACATGAAATCTGTTCTTGTTTGAATGACATCAATGCAGTTTTAAAAATAGAGCTGGCAGTGAAGCTGAATAATTTAGGTACGGGGTGGAATGCACAATGTGGCAAATTCCATGAGGCTATAAACCCAACATCTCAAGATCCCCACAAGAGCATAATGTTAATTTAGTATAAGCCCTTTGACCGAAGTTCCTAGTGGTTATTTATGCTCATTACATTTAGTTTGTTTATTTTTCTCTTTTCTGTTTTGTTCTATATTAAACAGTGAGAGAAAAAGGAAATTAAAACATAAAAAAGCATTGTAGGCCTCCTTGGAATTGCATATCTGTAAATTTTGTCAGTGTTGAAATACTACCTAACAGCCAAGGACTAGTGAATTACAGCCATATGATGAATTGAGCAATCACTGTTTAGTGGGTCAGACTTTGTTCTTATTTCCATCTAGTGGTAAAGTGAGGTACTACCCTTTACTGTCGAGGGAGCCACTATCTTCTGAAGGAGTGACTTAGTGAATGAACAAGTAAGTGAGGGGCACTACCCTTTCAAGGGCTGCTTTCTCCAAGTAGAGCCAATGAGGTCACCAATCAGACAGAGCTGGAGGCTCAGACAGATGTGGATGCACACAGGAACAAAATAGCTTGTGCAAGTGTTGTAATTAATGCTAGATTCAACATTTACATTTACATTTACATTTAGGTCATTTGGCAGACGCTTTTATCCAAAGCGATTCAAGTCAATATCATGTCAATAAATGCATTTATACAAAAATAAAGTTCCCAAGCATACGACCACTAATATTTACAATATTTAATTGAAATTTAAAATGAATAATTATGAACAGATTCATTGAGAAAATGTTAATTTTTTTCTATGAACACTAAGTTTGCAGACAGTCAATACAGCTCAAAAGTAATTTCTCTCTCTCTCTCTCTCTCTCTCTTTCACACACACACACACACACACACACACACACACACACACACACACACACACACACACACACAGATAAGAATCAGAGCCTAAAACTCTGACCAACATCATACTCCTCTCACAATGGCTGAATGATGCAGGGCATCTGGGATAAAATTGACAGCCCGATTGATGTTTACTAGATCAAAAAAAGGCTGGTATGTGATTAAAATAGAAAGTGCAGTTCTAATGAAACCTCAGAGTATTGTACATGTAAGGGCTTTCGACTGGATTAGCCGCTGAGAAAATAAGATGCAGTCCTGAAATTGTGACTCAGAAATGTTATTGAAGGGATGATGAACTCCAGTTTAATGCAGAGTCTCTCCCTCCTTTTCATCCTCTGGGCACAGTCACACAAAGCTCCCAATCCATTATCCTCAAAAGATGACAAATGAGCAATCTGTTGCTGTGCACTGATTGCACATGTGAAAAATTCAAAGCGAATATTTCTTGTGTTTTCCTTTGTCAGTGTTGTCATCAACAAGGTGTACCTTTATTGTGTTTGTGACATATGAATTGATATAACTACAGACCTTAGCAACTAGCTGAAATACTTGTGCACTGTTGTATACTCTGTATTCAGCCATTTTGAAGTCAGTATTCTGCTTTCCTGTGCTACCATTATAAAAACAGTTGATGCAGATACACCTATCTTTTCTATAATTCATATTTTTGGACAATATTTTTAGATCCTGGTATGAACTATGCGGATTTACAGAAATATTGTGCGCTCAATTCAGAAATCAAGTATGTACAAGAATATAAGAAATCAATCAAATCAATTGGGCAGTCTAATTTTGAGTCTCCTCTTCAATGGCACTGCAGTAAGAGGCCACTCACCCTTTTTCAGCACTCTTCAGACAAAATGGCGAATATCTACAGGTGCCACTGCAGAGTGCAAGGTTTCTCCACATTTGGCATCATCCATGCAGAATTCCACTCTAGAGGAGAGAGACGCCCGTCCCCAGCCTCTCCACAGTCAGCCTCCCTGCTTTTCACACCTCACTTATCTGCAAGGAAATAATTCATAGCAATGATAAAAAATTTAGGAGCACAAGTGGAGCAGTTATAGAGGTCTGCTGAGAGGTTCCTAAAAAAGGGGGTCGAGATTGCCTGAGAGTTTAGAATAGTCCGTTCTCCTCCAATATCCAATTTAGAATCAGGATTCCAACCGTTTCACTCTACTTTAATGAGATAGCAGAATCTGAAATGATAGATTTCTCCTCCTGGTGACTGTCAAGGCCAGACGGCTCAGGTAAATGAGGCCCACTGGTGCACATCAGTTGAGGTAATGCTGTAGAGATTATTTTTTGGCTTTTACTCAAAACTCTCACTGGGTGTGTTTTTGATTTGCAATATGTAAGTCGAAATGTTTCACTGCAGCTTAAGACATTTCTGTCATGTTAATCTTACTTTTTTGTCATCATCCATGGAAGCCTCAGAGGAATTACATGTATAATACCAGATACTGCCACTCAGGACAATATTCGGAAAATCAGCCAATGGATAATATTGCTGACATAAATGAGAAAGTACACCATAGCCTCCCAAAAAAAAAAAAAAAAAAAACAAAAACAGAAATTGTCAATATAGTTGAAACAAGGAGTGCCAAAAAGTATCAATATAATTTACAGATGGAGTGCCAAGTTCAATACCCTGTAACAAGAACGATGCACTTTCAACCCCTGGGGTAACTTCTACAGACACAAGATTTTTTATCACCTTGTGGAAGTTACCCCTTAAAACCTTACTCTGGTTCTTATGTTACAACTGATCACTTTTACTAACCATGAAACTCATAATATTCAGTTTATATTTCTCTATATATTATATATCTCTGTATTTATATTATTATTTTCAATCCTGCCTCTTTCAGGGTGTGCTGGAACTGTGGTTTCTCTGGACCCCACAGCCTGCCTGTGGGCGTCCCTCTAGGCTCTCTTATCAGTCCCCTCCTCTTCTCTCATTACATGCAATATCTTGGCTCTGTTTGCTCCACCCATGGCTTTTCATACCTCGTCTATGCTGACGACACGTATCTTTTCCTGTCCTTTCCCCTATTTGGCACACAGTTCTCTGTGCCCATCTCAGTTTTCCTGAAGGACATTTCATGCTGGATTGTGGACCGCCACCTAAAACTCATCCTGGCTAAAAGATGCTTTACATCCCCTCCAGGTTCTCCCTATTTCAAGTGCCTCAGCCTAGACACGATGGTCTATTTCACCAATAGCACTTCTACTGACAGAAGCTTTGGGTATTCCTTGACAACCAACTGTCTTTCTCTTCACAGGTTGCAGTGGTGAGTCAGGTGTGCAGATTCTTTTAGCAGAACACCTGAAGGATCCGCCCTACCTCACTGTGTATTCTTCACAGCTCCTAGTTCAGGCTCTGGTTCTCCTACATCTGGACTACTATAACTCCCTTCTTTCCTGTCATCCTGCCTGTGCCTTCAAATCCCTGCAGCTAATCCAGAATGTAACTGCATGACTTGTCTACAACCTCTCTAAACGTAGTCAAGTTACACGCCTCCTCACCTCACTTCAATGTCTTCCTGTTAATGCTAGCATCAAATTCAAAATCTCAGTGCTGTCATACAGGACAATGAATGGGACAGCCCCTCATACCTCCAATCAGTCTTCAAACCATATGTACAGGCCAGATCACTATGCTCTGCAACCTTGAGGCAACTGACTGTCCCCTCCCAATGGGGTTGCTCCTCTCAGCCACAATGCCTGTCTGTACTGGTCCCCCAGTGGTGGAATGAGCTTCCCGTGGGGATCAGGACAGCAGAATCATTGACCATCTTCCGACATAGACTGCAGGCTGCATCTTGGTTCCCCACCCCCTTGCATCTGCTCCTTGTAATACTTGCTGCTTATTTACTTGTAGTATCGCTATGTGTTATGGATACTGTGATCTAGTGACTGTGTGATATATGGCAGCATATATATTTGGCTTCTCTAGTTTTCTTGGCTGCATAGTTTCAGGTTAGCACAAGTTAACTTGTTGTAGTACTTTAGTAGTGTTGCTTTCACAGCCACTGGTCTGGGAGTGTTGCTGCTCATTGCTGCACTTGGATGGGTAGACTTCTGTTCTCTTGTGCTGGTAGCCCCTCTGGATAAAAGCATCTACTCAATGAATGCAATGTAATCTACATTACATTAATTTAATGCAAATAAAGAGAAAATACATAGTTATTAGTGATTTGATTTGTTATTTGTGAAGCATACCATGGTGATGGCACAAGATGGCTTCAAGACCTACAGGTGATTGTGACATACCACTCCCCACACACATACACACACACACACCCTGTGAGCTCTTCATTAAATACGATGATGATGATGATCATAATCATCATCATCATCATCATTGTCATAATAAGAATCACAGAGCACGGTTTGATGTCTGATCACATCCACCTTGCTTCTACGAGTGCATGCCGATCCAGCTCCCTCCTAATATACCCATAGTAAATTATAGCAGCACACACATGCGCTGGCATCCAGCATAAGGAATGATGAGCTCTCCTGACAGAGACAGTAGCTGGGTTTTCGGTGAGGATTTCGGTGACAGGGAGAAGAGGCGGTGAGCTTGGGTCGAGGGACTGCATCATCCGCGCTCCACTGCACTCGCACTTCGGAGGTAGCCCTGTTCCACCTGAAGTGACAAGTGGCACCGCCAGCGGGGGACTTCTTACATTGACTAAAGACTTTGACCTTGTCACAGAGTCCACCCCTGCCACATCCATCAAACCCGCTCCCCTGCTGTGCTGAGCCTCTTTTTTTTCCCTTCAAGCGCAACAGACAGGGAGACGACCATCAAACGCAAGGACCTGGACCCTGTCTGTGTTTCAGTACAATGTGCAACATCGTGCACACACAAAGACACGAATGGGATATGGCTTTCTGTTAAGAAGAGACGGATCATATTCGTAATTTGCACCTCTAAAATCAAGGTTGTAATCTAACAAAAAAAGATTTTGTGTTGAATCCTGAAACCCCAGGTGTCAGTTGGAAACTTAATAACAGTGCTAATTTGATAATGACTTCTCTAATGCAATTTTTAGCATATTTGACTCTTCATATTAAGAGACTGATCATATTAATATTTGCACCTCTAAAGTATAAAACTAGGGTGTCAGTTTGCAAATTAATAATAACAGTGATAACTATAAATTTACTTACTAAATTTTCAAGTAGCGTTACCTAAATCATCATTAAATTATTATTGGAAAAAAAACTCAACTCATCGTTCTCACGTTTTCACATTTCAGTGTAATGCAGACTTTAAATTTGTTATTGCCTTGTCAGTACTTCAGCCCCCAGCTGTTGTTTTTGTGTTTCCTCTGTCTGTCATGAGGCCCATGTGCTTTTGTTTTCCCATGTGTTCCAGCCCTACCCCGCTCTCCGCCCTGTCCAAGCCCACCTGATTTCCAGATCGCCTCCACCTGCCTGCCTGCTCATCTGCATCCCATCGCCTCATCAGCCCAGCCCTATTTAAACCCTGCTTGTGCCTGTCTTGTTGCTAGTTTGTTCCAGTGTTTTTCCACTTTTGTGTACCTGTGTGTTTCTTGTGCTACTTAATCTGTTTTGACTCCTGCCTGACTTCTTACCTCATCTCTGCCTGCCGCTCCTGCCTTGGTTGCCTGATCTGATTGACCACCCAGTTCTGACCCAGCCTGTTCCCGTTCCCAATCCCCGCTCCTGGTTTGTTCTTACTTTGGACTGTCTCTCCGGTTTTGACCCTGCCTGTACTGCTACCTCGAGCCTGCCCAGCGATTTCATTAAAGCCTGTGAACCCGTACCCGCCTGGTCTGTGTCTGAGTCCGTGCCTGCACACTGACAGTGGAATTGGATTGACTCTTAATCCATAAGCATCCATGCACTTAGTTACCAGGTTACCAGGTGCGTCTGGCTCTGTGAATGACCATCTCACTTTATGCATAGCTAGTGCTCATGTGTAGCATGGAGAAACTAACCTCTAACACCTGTCTGTTGACACACCAATGGCTGCACCAGCAGTGCTAAGGCGTCTAGTGTAAGCTGCCTGGAAGTGTATGTAAGGGCAGTCAGAGGGTCAGTCACCAGTCAGAAGGGACATGTGCCGTTGTGGATGTCCTTACTGCGGTGTTTTTACCATAAAAGGGGCTATTTTTGCATCAGTTTCCTGAGGCAGAGGCAGTCTGCAGCTGTCAGTAGATACTTGTTTGCTGCACCGGCACTTCCTTTGAAAGAGCTGACTATAGGACTAGAGGCTGGATTCATGCGTGTTCTCCATCTGCAACAATGGGATGCCATTCAAAGCTGCTGGCAAACCCACCGTGGCAAGGACCAGGCAACATGGCAGGGTACATGGTGGCAGAAACCGATCGGAAGAGTCCTGTATGTCTCCCTCAATAGTCCATTCAATGCATTCACGGCCTCATAGGTACCCTGCTTTGACGGACAGTTTTAGCGGAGCACCTACAGCACCACTTGTTCGCATCTTCAGAACGGTACGATTTGTTCTCCTCACAGGCACCGATGATGCCCCTTTCAAGTCAGCCGGGCCCGTGACGGACATCCTTTGTTCATTCGAAGCGGAGCTGTGACGTGTTCTCCGGTCACAGGCGCGGGGGCTGCAAAGTGATCACATTCTTCCCATTCACCGGGACAAATCCGTCGCCGATCTGCCCACACCACACCGTGCAAGCAGCGATGCAGTGCGCTCTGCACCCGCCAACTTCTAGAATAAAAAAATATTCCTGACAGCTTCCGTCAGACCCACACGTCTGAGGCTGCTTTTTGATTTGAAGGCTTGTGAACAGGGGTTTCCTTCGGGGGGAAGCTGACAGCCATGCACTCTCTGTCAGCTGCTCAGTCCAGCAGGGCAGGTTATGACTGTACGAGGGGGGGGGTCAGCAGGGGAGATGGAGAGCAGACTTCACTGGCTGGCCCCTTACACTGACCTTCAACCTAAGCACGAAACAGGAAAATGCAGTAACAAGCATAAGACTGGAAACAAGACACAGCTACTTAGCAATGATAGGTTTGTGTTCCCTACAGTTTGTGTTGATTCATATTATGTAAGAATGTATATCTCCTTTCTGCATATGCCCCATTACGTAAAGGTGTTATTCAAATATTGGCCAAATTATTGCCTATTTTGCAAAAATGAATTGCCTGAATTTTTTATTATTGAGGTCAAATTTTTGTATGTTGTAATCTAAACATGCAATTTTAATGCATGGAAACTCCACCTCCACCATTGCCTGGGGCTACGATAGACAGAATAAATTCCCCTGGCACATGAACTGTTATGATGCAGAAGCTTTGCCGCACTGATCAAAGGACCCTGTCCAAGGTGACCAGATATACAAATCAGACCAGACACTCAGCGCTGGGCAGTTTTTGACAATCTTATTGACCTCAGCTTTTTCGCATATTGAAATTTGAATTTCAAATGGTAAAGAAAAATGAATAAATGCATGGCAGACTCAGGAGATTAACCGGTAAAATATTCATGCAGATTCCAGTATTTGGCCATCTGTTGGCACTTAACATAAAACATAAGAACAGTTCTATGCACACTGTTTCTGACAGTTGCATACTGCACAGTTATCAGTTCATTATATGACTCCTTTCTTTTATCTTGGATATAGTAAGGGTCTTTGATGAGTAGTGCAGAACTGAGATGCCATCAGTAATTCACAAGAATTATTAATTCATTTTTGGTATCACAGATTCATCAACAGTAATTCTAATGAATTAATAATTCATTTTGGGTATCACAGATTCAACTGAATCTGACACAGAGATTTATATCTTATTTTTCTTTTTAAAATGGTTCAACACAATGGGCTTAAACTGTATGGGCAGATATTAATAGCTTCCACACTTTGACTTGGTAGTAACCTTAGGCACATGTGTAAACACAAATGTACAATGACATTTGGAGAAAGTGTGTTAACCTCTGGTGACATTTAATCAGAAGGATGTTACGGGTAGGAACTCGGTAACTAAATTCATGAATTACACATTAGCAGGCTGCACCTCTGAAGCCCTATTAGAGCTATGCAAACACAGACTGCAGCCACACATCACCTTTGGAGGATAGATTACCTGATTTAATGAGTTAGCTGAAGTGAGCTGGAGGCTCGATTTCACAGGAACAGTTTCCAATGACTCAGAAGTGGCACTGATGTATATTGAAACGCGTTACAATTGTATTGTGCTGATGATCACATTTCTATGGCCTGACCACCCCTGTATTTAGTGCCTTTATGCTTTTAGCCCTAGCATAACTGGTCTACATCAGTGCTGAGGTGATGCTCCCCAGATCACGTGTTCCTCCCACTCAAAGTCTTGGAAGGAAGCATTGTTTTAGAGGTGAGGGGTAAATGTAACACTCCACCGCTTTGTGCCAATGTCTTTTAGTGCTTCTGCTGTCGGTTACATGACATTAATTCAGCCATCAAGCAATCTCAGTCATTCTCTCTTAGAACACTGAAACATTGTCTCAATGTCTGAGTTTGCAGCAGGGGGCTTACCATGAACGTCAACACCTTCTTATAATTGGCACGATGTGGCACTGAGCAGACAGAGATAGAACTGGCAGAGCCGTTTAATGCTCGTTTCTTAATTAGTCTGCAATTCCATGCACTCCGCTAGAACATACCGAGCCTGTGTCCCTGTGTTTCTGGGCATTTCTGTTCCCTGTACAATGACGAAGAAACAAGGAGTCCACATGTGAATCAATTCATCAAACATACAGTTCAGGCCTGCGTCAGACAATGCTGCTTTGCTGTCCCATCAGTCATTTTTAATTAACCTGGACACACCCCCACCCTTACAAATACTTTCCGGGGGAGGAGGTTTTGTTATTCTATTTTGCCCATGAAATAAACATGTTTCTCACCTTGGCAGTCCTAAGGGAAATGCAGAGTGATTAATGAATCCCATTCCCCTGAGCTGTGGATATTCAGCTCAGAACTCTGTGGGGGCACCGTCACTGTCGCCATGGCAACGCTTACGCACTCTCTCCCTTTTAGCTTTTGTAGTCCTTTATTTGGGTATCAATTATGTTAGCCCACCAGGACTTGTTTGATCAGTTTAGTTGTGTTGACCAACAGCTAAAGGAATGATTACCTCACGTAAAAGGAGAAACTAACACGTCATTGTTCCGAGTGAATGAGATTATTTTGTTGAAATACACCTCTGTGTCAAATACCACCATTTGTGATATCACATCGTTTATGCTGCTTACTTGTTGTCTGAAAAGGACGCCCTGTTTTACCAAGTGTCAACCAATGAATGTCATCTAATCATAAACCATATTCTCTGGATACAGTTACAATTGCAGGGTACAGTATTGTATATTGTAGGTGACATTTTGTGGCTTCAGTATACAGTGTGTATATATATATATATATATATATATATATATATATATATATATATATATAGTGTGTATATACACACACCGTATACTGTAGTATATGTATATATATGTAGTATAGTATATGTATGTATATATATATATATATATATATATATATATATATATATATATATAGACATGTTGATTAGTTGATTAATCAGACTAAATTGGAATAAAGCTACTAAAGCTTGCTATATGCTCACTCAAAACCGATGTGGTTAAATAAGGTAAGTACAGTAATGTCCTGAGCATGTGTGGGGTTGGCTTAGCAGGTGAAGCCCCTTGTGTCTGTAAATGAGCCTGCTCCCTGTGCGCTTCTGGGCCCAGCATGGTAATTTGAGTGGTCTGTGGGGGGATGTGTGGGGCCTGCGGAGCTGGAGGGGGTGGGGAGAAGGTCCTGATTCTCCTCCATTAGGACAGCTGTGACAGGAACCTTTGGCTCATCACAGTATGAAACATTAAAAGGGATCCACGTAACTGAATTGGAATGCTGTCATTATGATCCTTTCTGTTATGTAATGGTGCTCTAGCTTCTGTCTACAACATAGAATAAAAAAATAAATAAATAAAACCTCTAAAATCTTTTTTTAAAGCACTCTGGGGTTAACAATCTTAAAAATCCCTAAAGCCCACAGCGACAGACGTAGAAACATGGAAGGAGCAGAGCAAAAATGCATTCCATTGCTAAAAATCCTCCCCATTATTATTTTTAATTAGTCAGCCTCATTTTCTCCTGAGTGTTATTCGCGATGCCACAGAGGGTTTCTGGGAGTGTGAGAGCAAGGGCACACAAGTCAGAACCCCCCGAGGTGGACTCCGTTAATTATGCACTGAGCTTGATCTGCACGGCAACATCTGGGGAGACACACACACACACACACACACACACACACACACACACACCGCACTGCGCAGGCGCTACGGCATCCTCGGGCGGACAGAATTAAAACTGCGAGGTCCGTGCGTGTCAGAGGTCACTCGCCCTCAGCCTCTCAAATCAATCCGGCATCTAAAGGCATCAGCATGTCCTTCCTCCATTTAAGATGAACGATTATGCAGGATATCCACTCCACAGCGAAGTGGGACAGTAGAATAATCCCAGCTCTACCTATATTCCATGATCAGTCCTGAGAATTCTAGCCTGTGCCGGAAATACATCCAGGGTTAATGCAAAATTTGTGTTTATTATAAAGCTGACATTACAATGACTGACTGCATTGTCTGCCCCATCACCGCTCCCCTTGAGCCGTTAGTGGGATTTTTCTCTACTTGTTGAGAGAATAATAAATGAGAACAATACCTTAGATTTCAAGCACAGGTGGTGAGCATGATTTATGACCGACTGGCCATTCACTCAGTTGCTGCTTTCTCATGAATGTCTAATTTTTACCTGGTGGCATGTACACATTATATGAAGGATGGACTCTTCATAACTTATTATGTACTCTCATGTGTTTTGATCTGTCAGTGATATTGATTACGAGTGATGGACGGATTGATTAAACAATAGAATGGGAAGTGACTATTGCCCTCATATGTTGTTTGTGGAGGCATTTGTCACACTAACACTAATGTAATGGATGAATTTTTTTTCTGGAGTGAATAATTGCTCGTTTATCACTTGTCATGATAGGGTTATCATTCCCATCGAAAGCATTTTGACACGTGCACGACTTGCGTGCTTTTGCGAGTAATTCTTCATTTTCAGTGGCTGGATCTTGTACTCCACACCACACATTCTGAAGTTATGATAGAATTATTTCGTCTGTTATTGGCAGGGGAAACATCACAGCATGACTGTGAGGCCCTGGGTAAAACACTAGCGAACACATGCTTATCAGGAGCAAACTAGACAAGGAATTTTATTCTTCACAGGGGGGCCTGCAGACCAGCGACTATAAAAGAGAACAATACCTCTCTTGGTGCATATCCTTATAATAAAATGAAAGGAGGAGCCCAGACTAATCACACAAAGAATCATAACAGAAGCATGAGGTAGGAATGTGAATAAACTATATATGTGTATACGGTATATTAGTGGTGTAACGGATCGTAGTTGATCCGTGATCCGTACGGATCACCCCCCACGATTCGGCACGCATGTGAACCGCGGATTAATTGCAAAGTTTGACCATACTAGTGTGAAATACAGTTTTACTGCCACTGTTACTTTTTAAAGTAACAATTCCCTAAATCTCGATGCAGAGTTGCAGTGAAAAGATCCAAGCACCATTTTAAAAACCAGCAAACTTTCTTAGCAGAAGTGCTACGAAGACGAAGGCTGCGTCTGAAATCGCTCACTCGTTCACTCACTCACTATTCACAGCCATACAATAAATTAATAATTTTCTGGACATAGTTCTATGTTTGCAAGTTTATTCGAACATTTGTATGAACATCTTTGTGTCTAACTGTGCCAGCTAGCTAGCTAAGTGAGTAGCCAGTTGCAACTGACGTTAACCTGCTACCTAGATAATACCGCTACCTATGTAGCTGTCACTAGCTAACTTAACTTAATGAAAGAACTAGCACCCAGCTTCATCTGTTCAAATTAGTTGAAACTAACGTTAGCTAGCTACCTGGCAGTTAAGTCCACCGATCGAGTGTAAAATGTGTGTGTGTGTCTGTCTCTCTCTCTCTCTCTCTCTCTATATATATATATATATATATATATATATATATATATATATATATATATATATATATATATATATATATATATATATATATATATATATATATATATATATATATATAGTGAATAGGGAGAGATTTCGGACACAGCTGAAGAACAGCAACAAGCGCTCGGAATTTACGTCGCGGTCGAAGCTGTCGCAACATTACAGACTCGTGAGGCCGGTGGTTCCTACACCGCAATGGAAATCATGGCTACCGTAAAAGCAGAAGTTCCTTGCTTTAAGTGTTCTTTAAGTAATTCATGGAAAGCAAAGTTATATATGTCGTCGTCCCCCCCCGTGACTCAAAAACCGCGGTACGATCCGAACCGTGAGTTGTGTGTGTGTGCGTGTGTGTGTTACAACTTAGTTATATTGGAGTATCTTCAGTCCAAATTCAACTTACAGTGTAGGAAAGGGTTGAAATGCATACTACATTACATGTTACCAAACATCCATTTAACCTGTGTGTTTAAAACAGCACTATATTTTACTTGTAACCACTGTCGTGAGAAAATACATAATAGGCCAATATGTAACCTGACAGAAAACACAATCATCAAATTATGTTATACGAACCTATTAATCCATAAAAAGGCAGTTTATCCAAAGGTTGCTTTCTAAAACTGCGTATAGCAAATAATAAAATCTCTTTGATTTGTGTCCATTGTATCCAACTACCATTTATTTGGGACTTCAATCATAAAAACATCTGTTGCATTCGGATTTAGAGGGACTGAAGCTCTGCTAATTGTTACATGCAAGGAGAATCTTTGTTACCTTGAGCACTAATGACAAATTATATAGCAGAGCGGTGATTCATCACAAACTTATGAGCATCCTCTATCATCCTCTGTCTTTAACCCATTTGGTGTGACACCTTGATGACTTACCAAGTACACTAAATTACATGAGCTAGGACACTGTTCAGGACCATTTTAACGGTGCTCTGAAGCATTAGAGAAGCAGTAGTAAACTTGTGTTGATAAAAACTAATGCAGTCCAGTGGAGCCCTTTTGGAGATCACCCAAAGAAGTACACGGCTGAACTGTGTGGGTGTCCCTGCTACCTTTACAGCAATGCCTGGCTAGCACGGCAAGCAGACTGTGGCATTTAGCAGGGGTTTCCAAGAAAACAGAGAGATGGGTTTCCGTTAAAAAAACAGACAGATACAGTGAGAGACCGGAGAACGATGTTCGCTTCTGCCTGTACATTTGGCACCATGAATGTTTTAGCGACTGTGCTTCTTTGAACAGCCCACTCATTTTCTTGCAGGCACTTCTGTGCTGTTGGTGAATAATTCAGAGTGGAACACGACAAAGAAGGCTTTCTGACGTCGTATGTACATTCAGTGCATGCACTAGACATTGTTGAGGTAAGAAGCCATTATTTTGGCATTTTGCTTTGTAGGCGGATTGTACATAAAAATATCAGCACATAAACAGAACTGATGTTGAGATTTTATCCCTGCTCCTATAGCTGGCTATGGCTTACGATTTGTTGAGTCCAAACTACTGCACACACGGGTGACTAATAGGGATGGAATTCAGGAGTCATTCCAAAGGGAGCTCCTCAATGGTTATGCAATTCGATTTTTACATTGTGCGAAATTAGTAATCTGAATCACAGACATTGACATGCATTGTTTTCCCACCAATAGCAGAAGACAAGATTAAAAAATGGGAACATTTTTGTCATTGCCAGGGTTTTTGTTGGAACATTTAATAGAGATGGAAAAATGTAAATAAACAAATAAACATAGTTTATGGAAAAGCAAAAAAGTGTTTCTTGTTGCTGAGGGCTAAACAATTCCATTCCTCCTGACAGCTTCAAAAGAGGAATAGAAAAATCATTATTGAGATATATTTTTGAAAAATATGTCGCCAGGCACCCCGTGACCAAATGAGATAAATGTAAGCTGTCTAATGATATACCACTGACAGGACTGGATTTGACTATGGACGAAGTTTAAACAGACATTAAGGTCATGGATTATGGACATAAGTACTGATAAAATTGGACATGTCACATCCATGCATATTTTGTTCAACAAATCAAAGCTGATATTACTTTTGTGTCACAAATAAGACTGATATTTCAACTCAAATTGATCTTTTTCAAGGAGAGCTCACACTGTTTGTCTTCAAAAGTAATGAATAAGAAGCATTCATTTTGATTGAATGGAGGCTGTGTGCTTTTATGCATCTAATATTCATTGTCATTGTGAATCAGTGCTGATATGTGCTTCTCATTTTATGAGGCACACTTCACTTATTGAGAAATAATAGGAAAACTTGAAATGGCAAAGCATGTCACGCCCATTAAGGCAATGAAAACCTTTATAATTCCTTCCATCTCACACATCTCTGAATCAGAATTACTTTAGGTTTCAAATGGCTTTTCCTTTAGTTTGAAAATGTCACACTTTGAAGTATTCATTATACTGTTGTAGTCCCAACCATGTATTTTATTTGGGTGTATCAAACCTTAAATTCTTTTAGAATTTTCAAGTATTGACTGCATTTCACTTTTGATGCAGTTTGAATAATGTAAGTAATAAATTGTGGAATAATATCACCAAATGAATGTTACTGCAATTGCTTCAATTTTATTAGCATCTCATGAACATCTCATCATCAGACAGCTAAGGGGAAATATGTACTTCAATGTGCAATGCACATGGATGCTATTATCTATTTATATGAAATATGTAAAGAATCTTAATCCAAAGCAAATGCCTTGCTTGATCATAACAATTAAATACTGACAGCATCTAGATTCCTTCCATTTATGAAACTTGTGTCAAGGTATTCTTGTACTATCACTGTGGGTTTAGTGTAGCAGATCTAATAACAGACAATATATAACACTTCTCATTCTCATCGTATCCTAAACTGTCTTATCATTTTGATGTTCACACATTTAAAATATATAGATGTCCCCCTCCTTCTTATCCCAGACCTGAACTGGGGTGATTTAAGGTTGAGCTCTAAATGGTATCCAGGTCACTGTTTACTATCATAGCCATCTTTGCCCCAGCTGTTATCTAGGAATGCTGGGACACAACACGGATCAATGGATGATGGTCTTTATCAGCAGTCATGGTGATTCATCTCCACAAACAATGTTAGATCCAATGAAACTGCTTTACTGGCCCTGAGAACAGCAGTACGCATTGGCTATCAACCAATACCAATTCAAAGAGCTAGCTGTAATTAGTAACACCTATAATAACCACACCTCAGTAGATATAATCATTTGACCTCCGCTTCAGAAATATTCTAATATAATCCTGTACTAGATTTGGTAATTGAGGAGCAATTGATGCAAAACTGAAAAAGGTCACACAGTCAATGCCATGCACAAAGAGAGTAAAGAATCCCTCTAATTTGAGAACATTTTACCACAGCACCTTCTTATTTCTGCTTGTACGCCTCAAGAAAATAGCTTTTTTTTCTACCCTAAACTCAGCCAGTGTGATTCCTTGCTTTCTCTGTTCAGCACTATTATTCTGAAAAAATGCATTAATAAATCTGATTTGAATCCACATGATGAATGTGGCTCACTTGCACTGCCACAGAAAATTAGTACTCTGCCCCAGAGACAGGTATCAGAGTCAGATTTAATTAAAGCGGCATCTTTTTAATCAATGGATATCTTAATCAAATTAACGAGGGTTAATAAAAAAACAAGTACAGTATTTAATTACTCCATGACATGTAATGCAAGGGGGGGGGGTTGCTATGCCTGTACATTAACAATTAACAAAGCAGCACTGACAAAGGTGGACACATGTATCAATTCATAAATGAGCTAGAAGCTAAGAAGGGTTGAAACTGCTTTAAATTATCTCCCATAAATAGGCTTACATTTGGATTATGGCAATTTAGAGGCAGCAGCCATGCCAGTTCTAACTGAATTCCAGCTGATGCATGCTTTGATAAAAATGATCATTCCCATTGAATTTGCCCTGAAACAAAACAGAGAATCTCCAACCAATGCTGAAAGGTTATGCAGTTGTGACACCTTGTGGTTTAAAACTGGTAAATATAACAGAAAAGCCTATAAACCTCTATTGTGCATTCACAGAAATATAATGACATGCATCTTATCCTTCCATGCTGATTGTATGTAATTACCAATGGGTATCCTGGGATCATAATTTTAGGCCAGTAGTGTCACGTAGTGGTAAGGAGCAGGGCTCATAACCGCAAGGTTGCCGGTTCGATTCCCCACTGGGGCACTTCGGCTGTACCCTTGGGCAAGGTACTTAACCTACAATTGCCTCAGTTAATATCTAGCTGTATAAATGGTTAAAATTGCAACCTATGTAAGTTGCTCTGGACAGGAGCATCTGCTAAATGACAGTAATATAATATGTATTAATATACATAATATACAAAAACAATAAAACTGACCCTTATCGCATCAGGTAATCATTATGTGACCCTCAGCCCTGACAGCAGTTAAAGCAAATGACATGAGAATGGCCTTTTTGTGGACCCTGGAGATTTGCACAGAGGGAGAGAGGAGCACATCATTCCTCTTAACTGGTCTTCCTGTGTGCCTTAGTTCTTCCCTCCGATCAGAGAGCCACAGGGCCAAAAAGAATTGCGCTGTGGTGTGTCCCAAGGTGGGGCCCTCATCTTGACTGGTCGACATAGTCTGGAGAGATCTTCACATGCAAAGGGGAAAGCGATGCAGTTGCTGGAGTTAGTTTGCTGGAGTACCCAGGCTAGACTCTGGGCCTGCCGTAAGCAATCTCTAGTCTGCTCTAAGCCCTGTAGCCCCTGGTTTTGTGGTTTTACCTGACTGTTGGTCAGCCATACAGAGTGGAAAGGAGTGCATGTCTGTTCCATGGACCTTTTTAAAATGAACAGGAATATCGTGGGCAAACATACAGACTCCCAAGTTGGAGGAAAAGACATTTTATTTCACCAATTCCTTTGTTTGCCTCTTCCCAGATGCATCCACACCATGAACTCTACAAACTAACAAGGAAACAGGCGAAAATATCTGAACATGCAGGGTGGCCAATGGCCTGTTTAAGAGTTTCTTCAAAAAATTCTTGGACATTTTTTGTCAATATGCACCTTTTTAACAACTAAAGTAAATTAAATGTTTGTGGTTTGGGGGGACATGGCTTACCTGTTCATTCAGTGGCACCAGCAGGATAGACTCCATCAGCCAAAGGACTTGAGGGCTGGGGGCTGCTGGGATTTGTAGTGTTGGGAGGGCACCAGCAAATGGGGCTGAACAACATGGCCTGTGACTGTGGGGGAGTTTCCTGTGATTACATTTTACTCTTTTGTAATTGATTCTTATTGTGTTTAAAAGAAGCCCAACACATATGAAACATTTTAAATATGGTAGAGAGATGCCTGTATGTCAATACTTATTGGTTTATTGCCTTTGTTCAGTTAATTGATTTATTTCATTCTTCAGTTCTTCACATGGCTGACTTCCTTTATAAGAAGCAGAATTCAGTCACCAGCAGTGATGGGAATAACGGCTCTTTGAAGGGAGCCAGATCTTATGGCTCCTCGTTCTTTTTATTTTTTAAATTTATTTTTAGGGGGCGGGGGTTAGATTTGGATCAGAAATTACTCGTATTGCCAGACCTAATGTGATTGTGTATTTGTGTTTTAGAACGTGAACATGTTTTAGAACATGAAATAATCAGAAAAAAAATCTTTCTTTTCTTTTCTTTCTTTCTTGGATCCCTTCGTTCGTACCAAAGAGCCGTTCAAAAGACTCAGATCGGTCGCAAACTTAACATCACTAGTCACCAAGCTGACTAAGAGTGCAGCGGTGTCTAGAGCAGCTGTATAATTGATGTATTCTCTTTTCGCCTGCCTTAGGCAATTATTGTTTGTATTTTGTTTGTTTTTTCTACTTTTTGTTTGCACCAGTATTTTTTTTCATTAAGGTAGTTTAGTATTATTTTGTAATACATATACATAATATGTTACTTTTGTTACTTTGACCTGTCAAGGGCTTGGGTCTCATTTTCCCCATTGCCTCTTGGCTATTCTAAAATCACACTAACAGTACTTCTTCCATACATTCTGTTATTACAGCTTCAGTATACTTAAAATGCCTGACTCTGCTAGGCCTGTGTGTGCATTGAGAATCAGACTGTAGACTGTGAAAGCGATCAGTTGTTTTGGCTGCTGTTGCATGGAGTGACGTTAAATCCCAGAGGGAACAGGACGATCAGCAGAGAGACCTGCCACTCGATATCCTTTCGAAACCTCTTTGGAGCCTATCCACAGTGCTGTTGTGCCGGGTCGCCACACACTTCCTAACTCACCGCATGTGAATCATTTTTATCAGACAATGCATGCTGCCCAACCTTCTCCCTCTACTTACAGTATCACAGGTGTGAATGGCTCCTTAAACCATCCAGATCCCAGGCCTGATCTGAATGATTAGCTTCCTTGTCTTTACCAGATACAGTAAGTGTAGTGGGCCATATAGGTTATAATGCAGGATTTTTAATAAAATTAGTAAAATTATTTGTAGAATTTTTCCTTTTTCGTTGCATACACAAATTCCACAGTGGAATTTCAGCTATTTCTTCAGCTATTACTCAATAATACAAACTGCATACAAACATTATGTCATTACTCAGTAGATCTAAATAGCTCATCAGATAGGGCTCACTGACCAGGGCTGATAATGAGTGAGGGATGCTCAGTTGCATTTGCACGAAATGCAAGGCTTCTGTCGCTACGGGCATACTGCACACTTTTCCCTTCCTTATGCAAATGTTGTGCAGATTGCTACATGACAACATTGTGTGTTGCCAGCTGGCTGGTCATACCACACTCATGGATTCCCAAGCTAACATGAATGTGCCACACAGTGCTAAAAAGGGTGTCTGTTGATTGGCATATGAAACATGCTTTGCATTTTGTATTCACTAACTGGAGTGCCAGAGGGGTCTATTTGAGGAAGTAAGTGTGAAGATTATGCATGGGCCACAGGTGTTGGGTGGAGAGGCTAGGTGTGAGTCATGTGTTACCTGTAGCTCATACATGTAGGGTTATGTGCACAATCCATGGAAAACTTTGAAAGACAAGACCCCTTACTTTGCATTTAGCTATTCTTAGTTTCAATCCCTGACTGTAATAACAGACTGGCCACCAGGGGGTGTTGGTCCTCTGCTTAGGTGCGTACAATGACTTGAGTGACAGAGATGCCGATCTTTTCAAAACTGTAAACAGTACTTTAGAAAGATTCATCGATATGATATGCAGCTCTGTGTTTGTCCGTCAGAACGCTGAGAGAACTTTTTTTCATTTTAGTTTCGTTTATCTCACCAGGGGGATGTAATGGTCGGTTTATTACCTCAGATGAAGGCAATACACCTGAGTGATAATCATAAAAGATTGCGAAACACCATGGATAATGCTGTGCCCTTTGGCAGTAGTGCATGGGAAACAAACTCAGAACGTGGAGAAGACTGGAACCTTTTCAAACCTGTGGGTTCAACTTTGCAATTTAATCACAACCAATTGAAATCTTAATGAAGAGTCTGGTGATGGTAAGACACATTTTTAAATGACCTGGTTCTTTAAAACTTTCCTTTATCTTATTTTAGCAAATTGCCGAGGTTTGCCGAGCCAGAATAAGTGGATTTTTACTGGAACTACCTCCTCCACCAGGAACTACCTTTCTCCAAATGGCTTACTTACATTTTAACTTTTCAGATTGTTTTTAGCAGACATGGTCTTAGGATGTACATATTAATATCTAAAATCCAGAATTGCTGGCAGAATGCTTAAGTATATAAATACATCAGTTTATATAGGATTGTATATTAGAATGACAAGATATTATTTGTATCATCTATGTAGTCCAATGAAAATCCAAAACAAATTTCTTACTCTTTTTGTCTGTTGCTACCTGCCGTACAACATTGCTCCTCTCCATTTTTTCCTTTGTAAAAATTAAATGTTCACTAAAACTGTTGTGCTACAGCTTGCAAAATTTGTCACAATCCCTTGTTAACCATTGCAGGATTAGTGGCATAAATGAGCACATACTGAATGATATATGTTTTGAGCTGCTGCTAATGCAAAGACTGTAGAGACAGCAACTGAAACAAATCAACAAGACCCATGCAGTCTTATCAATGTATACTGTATGAGAGGCAGGTAAATGTGTTCCATACTTTTATTCCTCAGGACACTACAATGGGAGATCACAGTCCATTCCGTATTGCACTCATGGTCCTGTCACTGCTCGTTTTCCTCCTTGCTCTGGCATTCAACACGTTGGCTGGAGTTGGCATTGAGAATGGTGAATAATACCCTTTATTTGGTTATCCAAATGAATAAATGTTAGAATGAGACATTTAGCTACAGATTTCTATTGAAAAAGGGGTGGTACAGCTGGGCAGTGTGGTGTGATGTAGATGCCAGTGGGCGGACCACCACAGAGGAAGCCATTAGGTGATATCCCTGGATGTTGCTGTTGTTTTTCTCAGGTCTTTTTCTACAAAGCACAGGGAATGTGTCGTATGAATATGACACAGACATCACCCCCGCAGGATGGACCTTCTCCATCTGGGGTGTCATCTATCCTTGGTTGTCCTGTATGCTCATCTACTTGTTTAGTGGACTTTGCAGAAGGTAAAGTCAAATCAAAACCCCAAGATTATGGTTTCTGTCTCAGACCAGTGAAAGCAATGCAATAGTTTTCACTTTTCTCATACAAGATAATAATTACTCTAATGATATACATGTTAATATGATATTAACATGTTACATAGTTTTATGACAGTAATAACATATATGTGTTGGTGGAATCACATCAGTTAAAATACTCCATCCTGCGGGACAAGTTTCCTCCTAAACCTATTGATGTGAGTTTTATCAAATTAACAGTCTCAATTGTGAGACTCTTAGCAGTGAAAATGTAGAAATGAACACAGCTTTGATTCTATGAAATGATATTCTGTGGTGCTGAATAATGTTGATTTTCAGAAATGCCTATGGGTGGATGTACAATAAACCTGCTGTCCTCCCGTATGGATTCTACGTGACTTGGATTATAAATATCAGCTTGAATATCTGTTGGCTATTTCTGTTTGACAGAGAGTAAGTACTGCAATTACATTACAGTAGCTTTAAATGAATGCAATGCAGTCTTTGAATGACAATGACAGGATGGTATTGTGGGATACTGATTACTTACCACTGCTGACCACTGAGAGCAACGGATACGGGATAAGTCAGAAAGCCACAGCCACTGCACAGCTTATGTAATCAAAATATACTCAGAGATCCATGTGCTGATTTTTCACCTTCAATTGGCTTCAAGTGCATATTATCCTATGTAGTGTGAGTGCTGTAGTTGACGTCTCACACACCTCAGCAATATGTCCTGTGTTCCTGTGCAGACAACAACATGCAATAACACTTGTACAAGCAATAACTCTTTGTTGCCTCCATAGATTCAGTATTGCCTGAGTTCTACTAGGCAAGCTAGGATTATGATATCCTCTCCAACCCATTAGGGTGATTCTCTTCCTGGTTAAATGGTTGCTCCTCTGTTTATCTCTACTGCTATTAGTGAGAGAGATACTCACTCTGCTAACCCAGTCTTTAAAAAAATCACCTAAAGATACCCAAAGTGATTGTGTACCTATCAAAAATATTGTGTAGCATCTATAACATTTCTTTTTTGTCTCTGAATTTTCATTTTTTTATGTCATAGGTTCATGGTACCAGCTGTCATTGTCTCTGCATTGATGGCCTTTACAAATTACGTGATCATTTTCTTCTCCTGTCATGGGCTCAAGGTCTATGGAGCATGGCTGAGCACATATCACAAAGTTGATCTCTGGCTCATTCGGATACTGGTAAATTGTATTTATTTCACTGCATTAATCACAAGACAGAAAATGGCTCATTAATTGTATGTATATTATATATATATGTATATATATAGATATATGTTTGTGTGTGTATTTGAGAACACATAGCACAGTATAACAAGCATTGCATTCCTTGAACCAGTGTAAAACTTTGTTCTAAGTTGATTGGTAACGTGCTTTGTCACAATGTTCTTTCAGAGACCGCAGTGGTGTTTGTCAAAGCTTTGTCCTGTTGTTTCTGGCTCCTCTCTATGTCACAGGTCCAAAACGGAGTGGCTGTGTATGCAACATGGACAACTATTGCCACACTGCTGAATTTAACCATTGTTATGGCTTACAAAGCAGGGGTGTCCATACCTGATGCTGGGACACTCTCACTGTCTCTGCTCCTAATAGAGGTTTTAGCATGGTAATCTTTAGTCTACATTCATTTTTTCTTGCAAAGGGAGGGGCAACATTGATTTCTTCTCACAGTGAAAACATGCATGAGATATTGACCTCTGTGACATAAAACCGTCTTGATTGTAACACATGTATGATGTAATTTCCAATAGAGATAGCTGATGAAAAGCAAATAGACCCATAGTGTATGACCCAGGCAGTAAAGAGGTACATTCTGTGAGCCATAAATGTCCAGTATTCCTCGATTTACTGTGTGCACATAACACACGCTCATAAAACTCACCTGCTAGCATGTCTTCATTGCAAATATATTGACGCTTTTTTGCTGCTTTTCCAAGGTTTTTTTTGGAGAACTTCATTCTGGACAACCATGTACGGTACATTCTCACGGTCTACCCTGTGGTAATCCTGGCTCTGTCAGGAAACCTGTCCAAAAACTTCAACGCTGCAGCACCCAGCAACAATGGCATTTTTACTGGTAAGCAAACATAAGGGCCATGGTTAATTGAACAACCCACATTGTAACTGCAGCATTGACCTTTGTAACGTATGACAAGGAATGAAACAGCTGGCCAAGTTCATGCAATAAAGAGCTTAGCGCATGCTGCACTCATTGTGTGCGTGCATGGGTTAATCAGTGCTGTTTTTTTTTGTTTGTTTCAGCGGTGCTGTTGCCATTGGCCTGTACCTTGTTCGTTCTGCGACTTGGGTTGGTGATGTGGAAGCACCACAAGCACCCATTTTACCAGGACATGAACACTGAATTGATGCTGTCACCACTGGACATTGCTGAAAAACAGAGAAAAATATTTACTTAACAGACCTTTTGGAGTGGATACCAATTTAAAATCCTAATTATTATTATTATTATTAATAGTATTATTGTTGTTGTTATTTCTGTTATGAAAATTACAGTCGTATATATATATAATTTAATCTTTTACTCATACAGTATATTACATACACATTTGTACATACTTATATGCTTGCATACAGTGTCAATTTATATATGTAGAATGTATGCACAAATTATGATTTCATGCAACATGGCAAAAATAAAAGAACGGAGGAAATATCAGAGGAACCAAACGTTGTCCAGTCGTTTTTGTTACCCCATATTGTAGCATTATTTATCAAATTGTTGTAACACACGTCTTCCAGATGACCATAGTCTGTACAAACCTTTTTTTTTCAACTGTACAGTGTTTTTCATTTCTGATGTTTTGTGACAGCTTTAGACTTATTTTGTTCCTGGACTCCTGTCCACTTTCTACTTATCAAATATATGTTAAGTATATAATGTACACATCCTCCTCTCTTAAAAAGCTGCGAGTATGAAATTGACCAATAATTAATTCAGGGTTGGTATCTCACATGAGCAGAACTGAGGATCACTGTAGAAGTGGGTGCTTCCTGGATTGCTGGCATATTATACTACAGCACAACTCAACATATGACACATTATTGAGTCCTTTCGTTATGCCCTGATCAAGTTATATTACTATTCTTAATGGGCTCAATTTAATTAGTGCTTCTCCTGGACTCCCTTGTTTCTGGATATGTTACCAATGACACAAAGCCAAAGAATGACTGCAGTAACAGACTGATCTGCAACAGCCAGAGTCCAAAGTCTGCTAGATAAGTGTTTATAAAAGTAATGCGATCTCTGCTGGGAAGATAATGCAGATAATCTGGTGAAGATGGAGGAGGGCTCGGTGGTTCCACACGTGGTCCTCATCGTGCTGGCCATTCTGAGTTCGGGCCTTTCAGATGTCTTCACAGCGGCGGCAGCGGGACACCAGGCAGGCTTCGAGGGTAAACACAGCTCGAGATGCTATTCTCTTGTGGATTCTTTTTAAGATGACATTGTTTTTATTATAACAAAGGCAAAAGTCAAGCATTTTCACATTCATCTTTTTTTTTTGCAATGTCATTATGGTTCTCATTACTTATTCTTTAGGAAAAAAACAGGTTATGGCTTTGTGTGGGCATTTTAGCAGTATGTATACATATGTGTATGTAATGTAACGGGGTAAATGTATCACTACATCTGCAAGACATAACATAATTATTATTGTAGTAAACGGTTTAATCAGCAGTAATTTGCTTATAATTACAATTAAAAGTCATAAATTATAATTATAATTTGCTTATAATATATAATCATTTGTAATGTGCAATTTACTTTTTTCCTATTCACTATATTCAAATCTATTGCACATGCACATATCAACATTTTTCATTACCAGAAGACCATTAAAATGTATATGTAGGTCTAGTGTCAATCATCCGTCTACACACTCTTACTGTGTATCTGTGACCTAATAAGGTCAGTGACCTCTTTAAGGAGTACTCTGCCAGGAGCAAAGTCATTTTAACACAGAAGTGTATCCTCGCATGAACTCTCCAGTTCAAGGGCATTAGAAAACCTGTGTGAAGTTGGCACCCCAAGTATTTAAAAAGTTCGAAATGGTATTACTGTTCGTTTGTGCTACGTTTGTGCCGGTTTGTGCCGTAAAAATTCTCATTTGTGCTGCTATGGTTTTTTAGATATAACAAATTATATTGTACGTGCTGTGACGTCACCCAGCACCCCAACCTTCTCCGAATTTCTCTAAAATGGTCCCATTCGTTTGTGCTACGTTTGTGCTGGTTTGTGCCGTAAAAATTTTCGTTTGTGCTTCTATGGGTTTCTAGATATAAACATTGTATTTTTGGGCGATGAGGTCACCCAGCACCCCAACCTTCTCCGAATAGCTCTAAAATGGTCTCACTCGTTTGTGCTACGTTTGTGTCGGTTTGTGCCGTAAAAATTTTCATTTGTGCTGCTATGGTTTTTTAGATATAGATATGAAATGTGTTGACGATGATGTCAGCCAACACCCCAACCATCTCCAAATTGCTCTAAAATGGCCTCATTCGTTTGGGCTGGAAAAAAATCCGTTTGTGCGGTCATGCTTAAGATGTAGGCCTACACGCTGTATACGTGGCTACAATTCTATGACAATGTCAAGAACGCGTTTTCTCCAGAGCGAAGAAAGTGGTCTGCTGTGCAACATTGTACTGGTTGGTGCCATGAAAAGAAATATTCGCGCTACATTGTTTCCTGGTAGGCCTATTGCATATAATTTCCTCCAGGCTAGCACATCAACACCTTTCAATGCCATAATTTCTCAAAAACAGTCTTTGTCCTTTGATCAATATTTGTTATTTTATGCTACGTATGTTTTAATGTTTTTGAGGTCAGTTTTGGTAGCCAAAATAATTTATGTTTTATTTGCTCGAAAAAGAGAAGTTTTTGTCGTTTTGTTGTTCTAAGTGTTATTTAGTTCTTGATTATGCTTTTTTTAACACATGAAATTGTCCTCATGTTGTACAGATGTGCTTTCTTTCAATTTATATGTAAATATAAAGTAAGTCATCAAAGAGAAACAATATAAATAAAAGGTAAACTAAACAAGTGGATGGTAGCCATGAATTATTAGTATGAGATGGTAGTAACCTGTAATTTATGTGACTGTGGAGGCGGTATATGTCCATCTTTGTATATGCCAATTTTACTATATTATTGCACTGTGTTAGCATTTGCATTGATTTATCTGGCAGTAAATACAAATACACAAGTCAGATTTTTTAGAACTTTCATAATTATGCATTTATGTAGAGGTGTACTGGAATACCATGTATGTATACATTAATACATACATTAACACTAATAGACTTTTAAGTTAGAAAAGAACTGTGATTGATTCAGCACGTTACCTTATCTTCCTGCTGCTAATCATCCAAAACTGTACAAGATTCAAATAAGTTGTTTCCAGAGGACCCTGAAATACCCTCTACATTATGTTATGCTCTTGTTCTGAGAAGGAGAACTGATTTAAGAAAAAAAGAGAATTTGAAAGCGATGTTGAAAGTTTTCAGAATGTCAATGCTGTCACATTGATGTACAGGACACTTTATATTCTAAACTTCCTTGTTCCCAAAATGCCTTGCAATACATGTGATAAATTTGATACAGTATTTTAGCGTTACCTCTGAAGAAAGTCTTCCTGAAGAATTCATGGAGGTTGTATTGATTTACTGATGGTGGTTGTAAAGCAACACTGCAGAAACTTCAATATATGTATTGTCAAAGAACCACACTGCAAAGGCTTAAATTTAAATAATTCTAAATCATTTAATGGTGTAATTGAGGGAAATGCAACACAAAGGTCTGAATTTACAACTGTTTTGAAACCTGATCATGGTATCGATAAAGCTCATCACATTTACATCAGAGGTGCTTTGCAATTTCCGGTTTTATGTGAATGATGTAGCTTGCATCTGCACTTGGAACTTCTCTTTCGGGGAAGGAGGTTTGGATTGCGTGCGGTCACTCTTGACCTGTAGTGCCGTGATCACCGTCTAAAAGGGAAAGGCTGGGGCAATGTCACATTTAATGATATCGACTTAGCCTACAGTTAATATCTGAATCCAACCCAACCCACAGAGGCTATTTTGGAGTGTTTCCAATAAAGTTTGAATGGCGTCAGCAATGATCACGTTATATCCATCTAAAAAAAACAGCAGCACGAACAAATATGTTTAGCCTACGGCACAAACGTCGGGGTGCTGGTGACATCACAGTCCATAAAATATAATGTTTAAAAAAATGAAAACATAGCAGTGTAAACAAAACATACAAACGAATAGTTAGTTAGCTAGCTATCTATTTTGGACAATTTGTGAATCATTACACACCCACCCTTACGTTTTACAACACAATTAGCTCCCTCTGAGCCGATTAGGCCTACAACTTTGTCCAGGTTCTAGTGCTGCACGAGCTGCGTTATTCGCGTCAAATCTGAGCTACTGACTAGATGTAAGTAACCTAAAAAGTAGGACATATATCAGACAGACACCTTTAAGTTATATATAAAGCGCATTTATTTTGTGTGTTTTATTGCCAGCGTTAATGTATTATTTTCACCTAACGTTAATGCCACAACGTTAATTACCTTGACGGCTACTATGTAACTAACGTTAACCAGCTAATTAGCAAATGCAACTCAGGCCTTGTAAGTAATTAGCTGGCTTAAAAAATAGCTACAAGTGCTTGTCATTTTTAAGTGTTGGATATTTCCAAATAGCGCTGCAACGTAAGTTTACTGGGATCCCATTAAGTCATACATGCGCATATGTAATGTTATTGCTCTTGGCATTGAAGCGCTCTGTGTAGGCCTATCAGGAAATAATGTAATGCCAAAGTTTTTTCAGGGCACCAACCAGCAAAACGTTGCACAGTAGAACCCACTTTCTTCGTTATGGAGAAAGCAGCGTTCTGGAAGTTGTCACAGAATTTTTGCCATGAAGTAGTGTTCATCCAAAGCATGACCGCACGAACGAAAATTATCATGGCATAAAGCAGCACAAACGTAGCAGAAACTAATGTGACCATTTAGGAGCAATTCGGAGAAGGTTGGGGTGCTGGGTGACCTCATCGCCCAAAAATATAATGTTTATATCTACAAATCCATAGCAGCACAAATGAATTTTTTTAAGGCACAAACCAGCACAAACGTAGCACAAACAAATGGGACCATTTTAGAGCAATTCTGAGAAGGTTGGGGTGCTGGGTGACCTCATCGCCTAAAAATATAATGTTTATATCTACAAATCCATATCAGCACAAACGAAAATTTTTACGGCACAAACCGGCACAAACGTAGCACAAACGAACGAGACAATTTTGGAGCAATTCGGAGGAGGTTGGGGTGCTGGGTGACGTCACAGCACGTACAATATAATTTGTTGTATCTAAAAAACCATAGCAGCACAAACGAAATTTTTTACGGCACAAACGTAGCACAAACGAACAGTAATACCATTTCGAACTTTTTAAATACTTGGGGTGCCAACTTCACGCAGGTCATTAGAAAATGTTGCCAAAGATTACATTTGTTTCCTTGTGTTAGCAGGACAGATTCTGCGTGGTATTTTTGGTGAAATATACAACATGAGTGAGCCTGAGCTTTTTGATATCTCAGTGACTAGGATGGCCTGGGGCAGCAGCAGCGGAGACAGAAGGATCAATATTTACATTAAATGGTTTAGTTACATGGAGTATACATTAAGTGCTACACAAGAGCACTTAATTTAAAGAGATGGGTTATGTAACAATTCTCATTTCAAATTTTCTTAATGAATAGGAATACTTGTGGGCTGAGGGCAACACAGGCCACCATCATTACCTGTCCCACCACAGAATTTAATAGCCTGACTTGTAAAGTTTCAGAATCCTTTTCCTGTTTTGGCATTGGCATACAGTCTTCCGCACCAAAGATGTTTTTCTCACTGCTACTACAGGTCCTTGTCAAAGAATTTTATTTAATCAATACCAGAATTTCAAGCTATTTATTATGATACAAGTTTAGTATGGAAATACCTGATACCACCAAAATAACACAGCAAAAAACTTTTCTGAGCATGAGAAAAATGTTATCCTGCAACCTATGTGCATCATTGCCTTTCTTACTTCAGTGCAAAGTTTATCCACTTACGTTTACATGCAGTAGGCCAGATTCAATCAGATCGCTCATATTTTCTATTGAATTCCCGTTCCTGAGGTTGCCAGAATACTACTCATAAACAAATACTAATATTCAGCTGCAACTAGCTGCTATATACAAAAATAAATCTGAAGTAACTTCATCAGAGGTATGCTCTCATTGCTGTTCATGTTATAGTAACTTACAGCAAACAGCATATTTCTCCCACTGAATTTCACTGAAAACAATACATAAATAATGAGCAATTACTTTATATTGTGAAATAATAGTACAATAAATATCAATGGTCACTGTAATTGAACACAGTGACACTGACAAGTAGTGTCATGTTAATTACGAAGTTCACTTGTGTAACCTCCTCCTCCCTATCTCCTGCAAAGCTCATGACTCAGTCATGATTGTAATGTCTCGCCAATGTTTCTCCATAAAATGAAAGCAGTAATCGTAGCTGGATAGTAATGATCTAGGCTTATTCTTCCATCAACATGACATGCTTCAAGATTATTTCATCATTATTTGATGATTATGAATAATTCATGAATAAAGCAATCTGCTGTTACTAAAATTTCCTGGAGAGTTTGAGAGCATTTCCAGGCTTCTAGTGTTAATAAGTTTATAAGTCTCATTTTCAAAAAAAAAAAAAAAAAAAAAAAAAAGATCTGGATACAGCCTGTGGTTGTTTTTTTGACCAAAACAATTATTCACAAAGGAACTGTGAACCGCTCCATGTCATAGGCCTTGCAGGCCTTTGTCCTGTAAAAGACTGTAGTTCTTGACCTTTAGCATTTTTAAGGATCATGGTAATAGGATCCACTTATAACACCCATTTCCCTCCCAGATTTGTTTCAGACGACCACATGGAATGTTTCAGACACGTTCTCCATAGAAGTGACCCTGGATCACTGGGTCAGTTCAACTTGGATTATGTTGACTGCCTGGAGTGCTGGATGGCTCTTTTATGCACTTACCACAGTCATCCGGAGGTATAGACTACAAGCCCTGTCATGCAAAGGAGTGTTTCAGTTTAATTAAGATGAAATGAAAACTAACTTCATCAAAAGACCTCGAGCTTTCAATGGGACATTTATTTAAAATGAGATCATTTTGTCATTCACAAAAAATGTTTTTGAGGTGTAGTAGCTGTCACCTTTTGTTTTGGCTGCTTGACAAATTTTCATGTCATTTCAATTTAGGGTATGATTTATATATATTCAAATTCATTTTGTGCTTTGAATACCATCCTTTATAATGTAAGATGGTAGAAATCTGTGGTCAAGACCTTTGTTTTTACCCTATTTTTATTCTTTGAATAGGAATGCACTTGGTCCAGTATGCTGCAACCCTGAAATACATCCCCCATCATTTTATTTGATTTGGATTTTAATCAATGTTCTGAGGATCAGTTGGCTTTTCCTTTGGGACAGACAGTAAGTGGTTTGCTTTAATTAATGTTTGTTCTTAGCCAACATCAAATTATATGGCATAATATGGCATGATGCATTATATGATTTGTTATGATATGATATGACAGTAAATTCAGCAATCAAATACAATTTGTACATTGTCTGACACTGTGCAGGTTTGGAACTGTTGCTTTTAAAACTGTATTTTTTCAATACATAGGCAGGGTTAAAGTCATGCTTAAATGGTATTACTTAAAGTGTGGATATTTAATGTATCACAAATTACTCTGAATGGCAGGTCCATCATTGTCACATTCTGTAATATTACATTTTTCTAGTAGGTATCGCTTATGCCAAAATTATTATTTTGGTTGTGTGTTTCAGATACATTATCAGATCTCTTGGCCTGAAAATCCTCATTCCATTCTCCACCTACGTAATGTTGTTTGTTTCTTACCGCAACCTTCACCAGCACCAGTCGTGGTTTGCTACGAACAATCCAAATGAAATATGGTACATTCGCTTCATGGTATGTAACTAATTATCTGTTAAAAGAATAATGCCATTCACATTGTTTACCTGTTATGAGAATGAGTAGTGTGTTTCATTACTTTTTATAGATGTACACTTCCTTCCCAAACTTTAACTAGTACACACCAAACCTCCATTAGTAAACACAAAATGACTGCTTTTATTCAGTGGTAACTGTACCTTTTGTACACAGCTATTAAGTATTGATCAGATATTAATCAATTGTTGTGGCAATTATTCACATATGTATGGTAACATTCTCTTGCCTTTAGAATTATTAGATCATAATAGCATTCACAGAAAACTGTTACATAACATGTATCACCTGTTTATACTGTTCATTTGTATGCACATCACATGTACACTGATGACAAACACCAGAGTAAAATGGTTTTCATATATGCAGGGGAGTACCAGAACTCTCAGTTCACAATTTACTGTGAAAACCTAACCATGTCTGTGAGGTGGTATTGCTTCAAGTACTCAAAGCAATTTTAGTGTTTAACTAAGGTTTTTTTGTTTGTCCCTACCAGACACAAAATGGGATGGCCCTGTTTGCAACATGGAGCTCCATAGAGGCCCTGATAAGCATGGGAGTAGCTCTAAAGTACAGTGCTGGCCTTCAGGACCCTCTTGTCAGCACTATAGTTCTCACTGTGCTGCTTGTAGGGCTGCTTGTGTGGTAAGCTCAATTGGCTATTGTGTTACAAAATTAAGTACAAACATAAACTATAATTTGATGTGTACAAGGTCATTTTCTATTCATCGTCTAGTTTTGCTCTAAATTGTGCTTAAAAACTACTTCCTGTGTGATAGCTTTGGATCTTTGTGTAAAGCTTTCTGAGAGAAAGGGCCAAGATGTGTCTGACTTGAGATGTTTTAGGAGTTCCTTGATAGGCTGATGATTTTTCTCTTTTTCACAGGTTTACTTTTGAAAGTTTCATCTTTGAGAGGTACATCCGCTATACCTTCACGGTATACCCTGTGGTGGTTCTTGGCCTGGGTGCAATGTTCACTAGAAGCTATCGTGTGAACGACATAGCGCTGAACACCATTTATTGTGGTAAGACCATCTTGATAAAGAAAAGATAACACATCTGTCTGCAAAAGAACTGCTCAGTGCTCAAACATGTTTCTTAAAACAATCTGTAAACTTAAAAACTGGGTTGCAGTAAGATAAAGTGAGGTGGGAAGAAGCAGCATTTTCTTAAGTATCTCAGCAGCCTTATATCTAAGCATTTTGCAACGGCAGTCATATTCAGACATGTAGAGTCCCTTTTCCAATATACTTCACCTAACTGGCTTTTTATATTGATGCACATGGCCACTTTGAATTACAACAGGCACTGAAAACTGAATTATTAATAATTAAAAACATAAATATTCAGACAAAAGAGGACTATAAATCCAATGGTACAAGAGATGAACGGCTATTAAGATATCATTTTTTCCCAATTTAGACAGTTTGCCACCTACCTCTCTCAACCAAATGCAACATAATTGTAGTTATCCATGTTGTTTTTTCAGGAATTTGGTACAGTAAAAACATTTGAAACAAATGTATGAATAAATTTACATAGCATTGAGTATTTCAAGCGAAAGGCACTATAACCACAGTAGCAACCATACACCCTAAATATAAAAGAAAACCACAACTCTTTGTAAAGCAAATACTGATGCCAGATTAACAGTGAGGGTCATGTCTAAATTTATGCACTTGGCATTATTACTGGGAGGTCTGTGTATCTAACGACACACAGCTGTAAGCCAAAATAATCACCCACCAATGATCAGTCAAAGTCCAAGTCACCTTAATGCTGATTCAAATGGCCCACATCTACAGAATGGTTGTACTCAAAAACCATTGTAAAGTCATTCAGAAGAGTTTAGATAAGTCAGGTAAATTGTTATCACGATTAATATAACTGATTTACTTAACAGATACTGTCAGCCAGGGTAAGGAATATATCTTATTATCTGTGTGTATAGGTGATAATGCACACACACACACACACACACACACACACAGCTGCTCTGCCATTCGTGGATACCAAGAGCAAACCACTCCAACCACAACACAAAAATAGAAACAACATCCCAAAATCTCACAATCCTAAAACACACACATCTCAATGATGTTTTTCCCCACAGGTTTCCTGATGATTGCTGCCACCATTCTGAACACCATCCGGTTGATTGCAGCCTGCTTTTACACAGACAAGAAGCCCACATTTCTTTCTCGACCTCCCCTTCCCCTAACGGACAGCTGCGAGACCGTGTGCCAGGTCAAGGGCAAAGAGGGGGCCAAGGACAAGTTTGGGATTGTAAACAACCAGTTCTCTGAGAATTAAGGAACAACCGTGCTGATTAAGCAATCATTCGTAGTTTATTTACTCAAACACTCAGATACAGAAGCGACATCTCTGCACTTCTTTTTGGTCAACAATACGGTAACTACAGATAAACATTTAAAGTATGTCTGCATCATGCTTTCGAAAACCTCAGTTGCACTGGAAGTAATTGTTTTTCAGTGAAAGCCTTCATTGCAATGTTTTGAAGCTAACCATTGCTTTGCTTTGATGTTTTGAAAATAAGTCCATTCGGAGCCATCCCGCTGTTTTTAAACACCACTGGAAAAAGGCATGCCCTTGCATTAGTTAACATCCTAGTATGGAAATAGCTTCTCAATGTTATGTTTAATTTGTGTAAGTGTGGCAAAGTTTTTATCAAATAAACCAAACACAGCAGCACTCACCTCTTAAACTTTTCTGTCCAGGTGTCTCTCATCATGTCAATCACTGTGATCTGCACGCAATGCCGCGTTTGTCACGTGTCATCACAATATCTAGGGTAGAGATGAAATGGTATGAAAATTTAATATCAAGATTATGGTGACCAAAAGGCTATCAGTATTATCGCGGTATTGTTAAAATGTGCTCAAAATGTTCAAAAAGTACTGATACACAAACTGAAATCATTTCACCAAGTTTTATATTGAAAACCACAAATAAAATGCACTATGCAGCGTTTACTTGCATAAACATTAAAATAATAACATAGCCAGTGAATTGTACAATAGTCTAGGGATGAAACGGTTACCGGTTTCACGGTAAACCGCGGTAAAATTCCCGACGGTCAGTATTATCGGTTCAAATTTGAATTATCATTAAAAGCGCGGTTGATTACCGCGCTTTGAAAAACTCTCGTTAAATACTGTGACAGGATGAAACGGTTACCAGTTTCACGGTAAACCGCAACGGCTAGTATTACCGTTTCGAATATGAATTATTATTAAAACCGCGGTTGATTACCGCGCTTTGAAAAACTCACGTTTAAATACTGTTCAGCATCAACCAAAGTTACCAAGTCTCCCAGACACAGACGCAGCACGCAACGTGGGTTTGTTTTGTGTCAGTGAAAACATGGCGGAAGGCAGTGACCGCGCTCTGGAGATTTTAAGGCCATGTCCACACGTACACGGGTATTTTTGAAAACGGGGGTTTTCCCTCCTTCGTTCTTAAAAAAATCTCCGTCCACACGAAAACGCAAACACACGCTGTCAAGAGCATGCCAACCCAACAGGCGACGATATAACCCTAACCGTAAAGCCATGTTGGCCAATCGGAAGCGTGAAAAAAGTTACTACGGCGCACACTCTGACGTCACAAGCCAAAAACTCCGTTTTCCCTGTCTACACGTGAACACTGAAAACGGAGTTTCTGAATCTTCACCCTGGAAGGCGTTTTGCAAAAGATCCGTTTTCAGTGACCTAAAACGCCGTTTGCGTGTGGACGAGAGGCCAAAACGCATAGAAAAAGCTACGTTTTTAAAAATACCCGTGTACGTGGGGACAGGGCCTAAAAGACATAGCAGACTATTGTACGATCAGTACAATACTACACAGTACAGTACTTTTTGAACATTTTCAGCACGTTTTAACAATACCGCGATAATACTGATAAGCGTGATAACTGGTCATTATAATCGTGATGTTAAATTTTCATCTCTACAATAGTCTACTATGTCTTTTATAGATGACATTACTTTCTCAGGCTACAAAAACACTCTAAAATAGAGTGCAGATACGTGTTTTTAAATGCAAAACTTAAGCTACCTGGTCCAACATTCCCATGCACGGCTCCAGTTGCTTCAATGAGTGTGTAATTTCCGAGTGAGGATGCTAAGGATGATGATGATTCGCAAATCAAGCGCAAAGGGAAGAGTCCAGTCTGCTTGTGCATGTTGTTTTCTAAAAGTATTGGTACAATATAGGCTAATTTGTAGGTCATTTCAGAATATCATGATAATGCTGAAGAAGGCAAATTAAACAGAACTGTTTTCCAATGTTCAGTTCCCCCTGACAGCAAAGTAGGCTAATTGACTCAAGACTTCCTAAGAGTTCAACTATTCACTGAACTTCAGACAAATACAAATAATGCTGTTACATCGTAGTTACGCTGGAAAATCCATACAGAAGGAGGAAATAAACTGGTCTAAACAGAGTTCTGTTTCAAGAATATACAAATACAAACGTACACGGAAATTCATTCTTAATAGCAAATTAGTCCTCTTAGAAGGCTGAAAAGTCTCCGGATCGCGGTCACTGTCTTCCGCCATGTTTTCACTGACACAAAACAAACCCACGTTGCGTGCTGCGCCTGCGCGTCTGTGTCTGGGAGACTTGCTGACTTTGGTTGATGCTGAACAGTATTTAACCCGAGTTTTTCAAACCGGTAACCGTTTCATCTCTAATCTAGGGTTACTCTTATGAGGTTATCTACACTTTCTTACTCAGTATCAAGGAATATTGTATATATGTATCTGCAAGCTGACCTGTGATCTTCTGTGTGAGAGAACCTTGATCACAAATTTTAAAATTCCACATCTGTAAAAGAAAACCTACAAATATATAGCCTAACTTCATGTTCTTAAGACCAACTTTTTTGAGCAAAAGATCACCCACCTCCCTTACATACACAGACACTTGGACACTTTTTTCTTACTGATTATATACATGAATTTTGGTTTCAAACCCACCTTTAAACTGAATGTAAACAAACAACCCGTTTTTGTCATGTCATATAAAAGATAAGACCAGCTCACCCATACAGGAGAAACCACATTAATACCACAGTGCACAAGGGGTTCTTACACAAAACTAAATACAGGAAGGTGACATTTGTGGTCATGTTCAGCTTTCAAAGCAGGCCTGGTGTGCACTTTTTGCTTTTCCTTTCATTTGTACTGAACTGATTTTGGACAGGATACATTCACAACAGCTAAATTGTTTGTAAATCGAACTGCAGGCTAGCTAGGTTCATTTATGTCATACACGAAACGTATCCACATTTGCACTGTCGGTATATGCGAATTAAGTTTGTAATCGCTTGACAGCCCTAATATGTATATATACAGACGGGTGAGAAATTAAAGGAAAACCCTGAATAAATGAGTGGAGAAACATAACAAATGCAGATGCTTCCACACAGGTGTACTGCATGGTACAATTAAGCAATTAACATCCAGTCATGCTCTGTGACGTATAAAAATGCTGAGCAGCCCACTTAATCTCGATTTTGGATCAAGATGGCAAGAGGAAAAGATCTAATCGACTTTGAAAGAGGGTTCATTGTTGGGGCACGGATGGCAGGAGCTTCAGTCACAAAGGCTGCTCAACTGGCTAGTGTTTCAATAGGAACAGTGACTAAACTGACATCTGCATTTAGATCTATGGGAACGACATCAGCAAATAGGGTCTGAAATTTTGGTCGACAGCGCACATTGGATGGCCATGATGCTCATGCATTAGTGCGATATGTAAGGAAAACCAGAAGAGCAATTCTTCTTCAGTTGACTAAGAATGTCAATGCAGGACGTGATCAGACTGTGTCAGCAAGAACAGTCCGTTGACAATTACATAGAGAGGGATATTATAGTAGGGTTGCAGTGCTAAGCCCCTCTTTACAAAGATGAATGCACATTTGAGAGTTCAGTGGTGCAAAAACCATAGGCACTGGTCTACAGGGATGTGGAAAAAAGTGATATGGTCAGATGAGTCATCCTTCACCATATTCTCGACAAGTGGGCGAGTGCATGTGTGGCATACACCAAGAGAACGGTACAGGCCTGAATGCTTGACCCCTGCAGTGAGGGGGTCTGGTGGCTCTGTTATGCTGTGGGGGGCATTTTGCTGGCATGGTTTGGGTCCACTTGTCCCCTTAGAGGGAAGGGTCATTGCAAATCAATACAAAGTTGTTCTGAGTGATCACCTTTATTCTATGATGAAACATCGTGATGGGAGTGGTCTCTTCCAGGATGACAATGCCCCCATCCATAGGGCACAAGGGGTCACTGAATGGTTTGATGAGTATGAAAATGATGTGAATCATATGCTATGGCCTTCGCAGTCACCAGATCTCAACCCAATTGAACACATATGGGAGATTTTGGACCGAAGTGTTAGACAGCGCTCTCCACCACCATCATCAAAACACCAAATGAGGGAAGATGTTTTGGAAGAATGGTGTTCCATCCCTCCAGTAGAGTTCCAGAGACTTGTAGAATCTATGCCAAGGCGCATTGAGGCTGTTCTGGCGGCTCGTAGTGGCCCAACACCTTACTAAGACACTTTATGTTGGTTTTTCCTTTGTCACCTGTATGTGTGTGTGTGTGTGTGTGTGTGTGTGTGTGTGTGTGTGTGTGTGTGTGCATATATATATAAATTACAAGCAAGTTTTACTACAATGTGTACAAAAATCTTGAGACAAATGACCAAAAAACCCTGATTCATTTCTTATGCAGTTAAAAGAACATTCCATCCACACAGTGAGCTGTAGCTAATCTTAGAAGGCGCACTGCACAAGGTTGAAACACAAAGCAGCACACACACAGGGCAGAATTTCAGCAATGACAATAAACCCCAGCAGCACAAATATTGGACTGACCTCTGATAAAATTATATTTTACTCTGTCTATGTGATATTTGGTGTGTCTGCAGATCATCAGGTTTGATCATTTTTAGATCTACCTTCAATGCAGACATTATATTTACAATGGCTATTCATACCGAAGTATCCACAGACAAATGTAGTTGGAACTGGTTGTCTGGCAACATTGTTTTAAAAAAACTTATTGTTACCCTTGTTATACAAGATAAATGTACCAATAGAATTTATTAACCCAAGTATAGACATGCAAGTAAGAAGGAAGAGGACTGTTCCTCTTTTTTATCTTTGACACCTACCTCGGACATTTACATATTTGTGGGTGTTAAAGTACAGCCCACCCCCTCCTGATTTCCTTCACTAAACCACAGCTGTGCCTCACACTTCACAAGACCTAGATAGTCAAACATCGTCCACAGGGGCTTAATTCACTCATGCAAGCTCAAACACAAACACACATCACAGTCTACATACATATTCACATGCATAGTGTATACAACATATTCTCTTTTTTCTCTGTGCTGGAGGCTGAATGTCTGCATCCATGATGTTCAACAACAGCAGTGAAGAGAAAAGCACCGTCTGGTATCCGGAGGGCTCTCACCTGGAGAACGTCCTCTTTGCCAGCTTTTACACTGTGATTTTCATCATAGCTGTGCCAGGAAACATCCTGGCCCTGTGGGTGTTTACCAAGGAGAAGAGGAAGAATTCACCCTCCAAGGTTTTCCTCAAGAACCTGGCGGTGGCTGACGTCTCCTTTGTGATGATGTTGCCCATGCGCATTGTCTACCACCTCATGGACAGCCACTGGCCCTTTGGAGAAATCCTCTGCCGCCTGCTGGGCTACCTCTTCTACCTCAACATGTACTGCAGCCTCTACTTCATGACCTGCATCAGCCTCGACCGTTTCATCGCCGTGGTCTTTCCGATCCAGGCACTGAGGATACGGAAGCCCGCGTACGCCGGCGTGGCCAGCGCCATCCTGTGGTTCTGCCTCGTCATTGCCATGATGCCGCTGCTGCTGTCCCAGCAAACTGTGCAACTGAGTGACTCCAACAGGACTGTGTGCAACCAGCTGTACCGTGAAAAGCCGTCGGCGAGGGCCTTGGTGTCCACCGCCGTGGCTTTTGCGATACCGCTGATCACCATTGTGGCTTCTTACATCATGATACTGCACAGGCTATGCAGGAAGATGGAGCAGGAGAAAAGACCTGTGAGGGAAAAAGCCATCAGGATGATTGTTTTGATCCTGGTAAATTTCACTGTGGCGTTTGTGCCGTACCATGTGACACGCTTCATCTACATTGAGGGCTCGCATCACAGGGGAAAGACTGCAGGTGAAATGGCTTCCCTTGCTCTTGGCAATCGCATCACTTCCTCTCTCACTTGCATCAGTGGAGTTTTGGATCCTGTTATGTACTTTTTTCTTACCAAGACCTACCAAAAGTCATTGCTCTTGCTGTTTCGCAAGCACAGTGAAGGAGACCAGTCGAAAATAGTTTGAAAAAAATCTTTTTATGTTTATCTCTTTATATTATATGTATGTATTTTCTGTGTTACTGTTACTAATACTGGTTTGATAAATGCTGTGATGCTTGCATGTAGATGTGCTTCGGAATAAAAATACAGTTAAATTTTCGAGTGAGGCATATTTGTTGTGGATTATTCAGTCTACAGTGTATTTCAGGATTGCCAACACAGTTCTGTCTGCACATAAAGAAAAAAAATCTAACACCCCAGAATAGATGGACTGAAGTTTAAAATTAGTTCATGGCTGCAAAACTAAATATTTTGTTCAGATAGTGCTTCATTATACTGTGTGTACAGTGTACTGTGTGTATACAATATACAGTGTGTTCTGCTTCACTTCTGTTTACTTCCCAGTGCTGAGATCAACTACTGAAAATAATGCAAATATTACATTACATTACAAACAATGCATCATTTAGCAGACGCTCTTACCCAGAGCGACTTCCACATAAGTGCATCACTATGTTAAGAGTAGTTATCAAGAAGTATTACACAAGGTCAGTAAGATACTGAGTTAAGTGCTAAACTAGTGTAGAGTGCTTTTTTAAATAGACAATAGGGATAGATAGCATAGATAGAGAGGAAGGTAGACTAGAGATACAGCTTGAAGAGATGAGTTTTCAGCTTTCTTATGAAGGCACCCAGGGAGTCTGTTGTACGAATCTCAGCAGGAAGCTCATTCCACCAGTGTGGAGCAAGCACTAAGAAGAGGCGGGTCCAAGAGATGCTGCCATTGTATTTTGGGACACAAAATAAGAGTGTCTGCTCTTATCTGAATGAAATGTAATGTAATAAGTCTTGTCTGGAGTAATCAGTCTGATGTAAACTTTCTAATAGTCACTTTTAAATGTGTGTGCTCCAAAATATAGCAGTAACAACCTCCACCCTTAGCTGCTGATGGCTTTGCAAGTGAAGCTTTTTTCTGTGGTTGGCACATTCTGAAGAGAGGGATTGATGCCCCACATCAGTTCACTGAACAAAATCATTCAATACATCATTAAATCACAAAAAGTTTGTGTAACAATGAATAAAAGTCAATACCTTTTCCACAGGTTTGCGCAGCTGTTTTTGGTAGAATTGTAGGCTCAACACCTTCTGTAGTTGTGGTTTAACTGTGACACAGCAAGAAGAAAACATGCTTTCTGCAGGATGTTTAACCAGAGAATGTCGACACCAGGTACAGCACAGCTATTTGTCCAGATTAAAACTGTCAACAAACAAAAGATCCATGTTTGTTTTAGAGATATATGAAGCCAGGTCTGGGTGTAATCTGATGTAAAATGCCCTTGTGCAAGACAATGGTTGTCTAACCTGTGATTAATTCACTACCAAGCATCTGCTCCTGCCTTTAGAGTGATAAATTCCGTTACATATTTTTTATCATACATTCTTTTTGTATATGTAATAATGTATAATGTAAATTTAATTTAAACGCTTTCTACTAGCGTTGTCCAAATAACGCGTTAATTTCGATGAATTATAAAAACAATAACGCGTCAAAAAAATTAACGCAGATTAATCGCACTCTATGATGCCCCTTGACCCCATATGTCACTGTGCATTTAAGCATTTATCATACCCAACTGCAGGCCAGCTAGGTTCTTTTATATCATACACGAAACGTATCCACATTTGCGCTGTCGGTAAATGCGAATTAAGTTTGCATTGGTGTAATCAACGATTGCATTGGAACATCTGTAAAGCGGAGTGATACACGTATTGTTAAAAGGGCCAGTGCTGTTATACTGAATATCAGCACTCATGGAATGCCTCTTGTCCAGTAAAATTACTTAGTCAGTACTAACTGTTGTATAAAGTACTATTTGAACATAAAATGCTTCTCACGGCAAATATAGATATATGCGATTAATTTAGATTAATTAATTACAAAGCATGTAATTAATTAGATTTTTTTTTTAATCGCTTGACAGCCCTACTTTCTACATTATGTTCTCTGGTAGAATTACTGGTCATCGAAACGCCTTTGCGGCTTGTCTCAGTTAGTCGTTCAGTTTGTATTTGGTGAGGATCCGTAGAGTGAGGTCACACTCGTTACCGGGGCAGCCAGGAAGCCAGAGTGAAAAATGTTTGGAAAACGTTTGTTTACATTTTCATCATTCTGACAAAGCAAATCCTACTAGCTCTCTTATATTTCATGTTTATTCTGATAACTCCCGGGCTATCCTATCATAACATTACAAAACGCTTTACTTTTATCTTGCAGCGTAGCTCACGGTACCTGGCCAGCTGCGGCATGAAGATTCCCAACATATTCTACGAGTAGTCATTCATCCTAACGGTACGTCAAGAATGTTGGAGCATATGCAGATTTGTCGTTACTTGTAGATAGTTAGCTAGATAACTGTTATATACCTTGCCTCTGGAATAGACAGACAAAAAACCTCAGCTACGCGTTAATTAGTTGCGTTAGCTAATGTTAGCTACTGAGCAGGTCAGTAGACACAAGGAGACACTTTTCTTGAACACTCATTAACGAGCTACATTTTTACGCGAGCTAGCTTACTAGCTAACGTTAGATATATTAGGTTAACTAACTTAGATAACATCATTTTAGTCAGTTCCTATGAGAACTGGTGCATTGGATTGATCTTCGGTTGTCATCGTGATACGAAGCCAACTGCATGTCCCTTCAAAATATTGCTACTTAGGATTAGCTACCCTAATAAAGCTAGGCAAATTTAGCTCATATGAAAGTGGCTAGTCTACAAGTGTATAGTAATATAGTAATAGTATGACACGTCACGGTTAACGAGAGTCTTCACCAGAAGACTAACGATTCTACAAAGATTACAGTGTTTGTCATGGATCTCTGTTGTTATTCTGCTGAAATGCTGAGCAGGGATGGGGATAGGGATGGATTTTTAAGGGTTAAGGATCGAGGGTACTGGACTCTAAATAGATTAAACTGATGTTTTAAAAAGTGAAAACATGATCGTTAGTTATCGTCACACCCTTATTTAGAGCGACTTACTTTGCATGAAGTGATCAAAGTTATTGCATGTGCAGCTGCTTTTCTCTTGTGGTATTTCTCACCTTCACCCGTCCACCAGGAGCAACAATGTATCCCAGGTGCGGTAGCTAAGGGCGTACCGGTGGGCACCGGATGAGCCAGCATGGGCACGGCTTCGTCTTTGGTGAGCCCTGGAGAAGTGATAGATGACGGGTATGGAGGTGAGGGCGGGGAGGCGTGCGAGATCCCCGTGGAGGTGAAGCCCAAAGCCCGTCTGCTGCGCAGCTCCTTCCGCCGCGGCCCGCGCGTCATCGGCGCCAGCTTCAAGTCCACTGGCTCGGTGGACCTGGAGTACGCCGCGGAGTACGAAAGGCTCCGCAAGGATTACGAGATCTTCCGCGTAAGCAAGAACAACGAGATCACGTCCATGCAGAAGAAGGAGGCCAAGCTGGACGAGGAAAACAAACGATTGCGAGCAGAACTGCAGGTGAGCACAGCACAGACCAGCGCTGTATACACTCTTGGATTCATGGAAATGCATAAAAGTGTGCTCACAACAGTGTGTGTTACTATTTTAGCAAAGATTCTCTGTAGTACCGAGATTCCGTGGTTTGGTACTTTGAACTGCCTAGGAAGTACAAATTCAGTCTGAACTCTGAAGGTATGGTATTCTACTACTTAGGCATGTGAGAGTGAAACATGATTCAATTTCGTACATCTTGCATGCAGATGAGAGCTTTGCATCCCAGACATTGTTGGATTTGGCGTCATATTACAGGTATTCCTTAACTGCTAAATTTAATAGCCAACAAAACACCGTAGGCAAACCAAGAATGGATCCATACATTACATGCATTTAGTAGACGCTCTTATCTAGAGCGACTTCCATCACAATAAGTGAACATAAGCGTATCCATTCAATTTAAATGGGCAACAGTGTCAGACCAGGCTCACAACACTCCCAGAGCAGTGAGTGTAAGCATAACACTATCTAAGCCCTACCATAAGTTAACTTGTGCACTCTGACAAAAGCCAAGTATATTACAATACAACAGTCCCTAGAACACAAATGATAATACATTGTAATACTACCCATACAATTAACATCAAATGCAAGAAGTAGCAGTGTTAGGGGGTGGGGATAGAAGTGGAACCGAGATGCAGTCTTAAGAGGTGGGTCTTCAGTCTGCGTCGGAAGATGGCCATCGATTCCACTGTCCTAACCCCCGTGGGTAGTTCATTCCACCACTGACCAGTACAGACAGGGATCATGTCTGAGAAGAGCGACCCCATCGGTTCAAGAGAGCCAGTTGCTCTTTGGATGCAGAGCACAGCAATCTTGAGGGAACATAGGGTTTGAAGAGGGGTCGTAGGTATGAGGGGACTGTCCTGTTCACTGTCCTGTATGCCAGCACCAAGCTTTTGAACTTAATGCGAGAGGCCATTGTCTTCTTAGACTTGGCCTCTCACATCCAGATCCAGAGGCCATTGTCTTCCTAGACGTTAATGGTTCTTGGGTTTACCTGCAACAGGCACTACAGAAGACCTATCAGAAAATACTAAGGGAGAAGGAAAGTGCCCTGGAGGCTAAGTACCAGGCCATGGAGAGAGCTGCCACCTTCGAGCACGACCGGGACAAGGTCAAGCGGCAGTTCAAAGTAAGTGGTGACTGTGCTTTGCACAACCTGTCCACCATTGACCAACTGAACGCTGCTGACCTGCCTGCCGTGTGCTACGCAGATTTTCCGTGAGACAAAGGAGAAGGAGATCCAGGACTTGCTGAGAGCTAAGCGGGAGCTGGAGGCCAAACTCCAGCAGCTGCAGGCCCAGGGCATCCAGGTCTACGACCCTGCTGACTCCGATTCCGACGACAACCGCACAGGAGTCACAAGTAAGGTTCTCAAATACGCAGTGAACCTAGAGTCACATGTAGAGCTACAGTGAGGCTCAAATAGCATTCCATTACAATACATTACTGTCGTTTAGCAGATGCTCTTGTCCAGAGCGACTTATACAGTGCATCTCATAAAGCAGCATAAAAAGTTGCACAAACAGGACATTGCTAACCACACATGAACGAGTATCAGTGCCAAACATAGTACTGAGATCACAAATGCATGCCTATACTAGTGCAGAGTCAAAATTAGCTCCTGAGGTGCTGTGGATTTAAAAACATCCTCATCATCGTTTTGCACTTTGTTTTAAATTTTAAATGGGAACCAACATTATTTTTTACACTGTGGTCAGAACATGTGAGCTGTGGCACATTCGCATGAATTGTTGTCTGTGAAAAATGCGAGCGCCTTCCTCTTTCTGGTGAAGCGGCAGGAACTCAGTGTGAGTACTGGAGTGGTGGCGTGCTGGGCAGTGAGCCCTCCATGGGAAGCATGATGCAACTACAGCAGACGTTCAGAGGACCCGAGTTTGCCCACAGTTTAATTGACGTGGAGGGTCCTTTTGCTAATGTCAGCAGAGGTAAGGATCATAAGACTCTTCACTGTGTATATCAAGATTTTATTTACAACAATGCGAAACGTGGCAAGACGAATTATCATGAAGATGCTAGCATAGCCTTAGCTCTGCATGTGATGCCTTGTTTGTGTGTCTGTGTTTGTTCCAGATGATTGGGACACTGCCGTGGCCAGCTTGCTGCAGGTGTCACCACATGTGTCTCAGGTGCTGTGGAGCAACACTGTACGCTGCTACTTCATGCACACCTCAGAGACACAAACCGAAATGGACATCTTCATCAAGGTGAACAAACCTCCACAGTAAATTTACATGTTCTGGAGTCCTGTTTAGGCATTTGAGCTATTGGCATCATTATTTATTGTTTACTGCCATTTTATTTGGAATTGACAGTGACAGCTTTATGAAGGCAGGCCCTAAAGGAACTCAGATTCACGTTACTGTGGCTGATCCCTGTCTTTCCCGTACTGCCATTGCAAACATAAGCTGAATGCTCAGGGTTTAAACAGCATGCCCATTTTACAGTACTGACACAATCTTCCTCTGTGCTTGTGCTTAAATTCCTGGCACCACCTCTTCATGTTCATCTGTCAGTTTATACTGTTGTTATCTCCTCTCTGTGGATCAGAGTTACTCCCCCAGACTGCAGAAGCTTTGTGAGGGGCTGGGCCACTTCTACCTGAATGTCAGTTTCCCTGAGGAGGGAGCTAGCCGGTATGCAGCTGAACGCAGGCAGGAGATTGAGAGGAGCTCCCTGTGTGTCCTGCTGCTCAAGACCTCTGTCAGCAGGTAACGCCCAACCTAAATGATCAGGCCAGAAGGTGCCCCTTAGAACCTAGGCTCACACTTTTGAGGGTGTATTTCGGAAAATCAGAATTAGATAAATCTGATGTATCTCAAGAACTTTCTGGTACTGAAGCTGTAATCATAATCACACATCACACAATGAATCCCAGCGTGACAGCATGTTATAGAGGAACTGAATGCCTTTTGTTCCTGCAGCTCGCTGGTGGAGGATGCTGAGGAGGCATTTGTGAAGAACACGGAGGCCCGTCCCTTGCTGCTGTATCTAAGTGCAGGGGAGGGGGCCACTCTGACGGGCCCAGCCAAGGAACTGGTGGAGAAGGTGACAGCGGCTGACAAGGCAGGCAAAGTCAAGGTGTGTCTGCTGGTTGCACTGCAAAAACGTTTCCTTTTGCTATGAATCTGATTTGATTCTCTTCTTCTACGCTTCTTCCTCTCATTCTTACATTAACTTTTATTCATTTGTGGTGTAATGCACTGCAATCACGTGATGGGGAGGTCTGGAAAGCTCAAGCACATTCGTATTCAACACAGCAAATGATTGTGCCATGTATAATAATGCGGTGTGATATTTCCAAAGAATGCTTTACAAGGATCTCTCGGGGAAACTTCACGCTTACCTCATTGTTTCATATGGCGTTCCCTGCGGAGGGAACTAAACAGACCTCATTACACAAATTAGGTGATGCAGTGCGTGTAGCCCCTCATGATACCTTATTTTTGGCAAACACCATTGAGAGAACATTAATAATCTTAAAGGAATGAAAAACACAAGGTTTATTATGTATACCCTCACTGCAGGTTGTTGACCACAGTGGCCACCCAGAAGAAGGAGCTTCTCTGATTTACAATCATCTGGAGAGGGTCATTAAACAGGTATTGGAGAGAAAGTGAAACTGACACCCAGCAGAGGGGCATTATCACACATAGAGGAATAGTTTAAATTAGATGTTGTCTGGCAAGCCATTTTCACAATTTTTGCAGCTGATGAAATTCTGCAGAAATAAATGAATTCAACAACTAGAATCCCTCAGTTTTATATGAAAAAGGCAGTTAAGATAAGTGTTAACCAGATGGTCACTGGGTGAATGGAGCATGTCAGTAGTGTTTGATCTTTTCATCCTTGAGAGTAGAAACAGGATGTGTCACCTTTTAGCTGGCTTAGCAGACAGACAGGTGCCTTGACCAAGTTCCAAAAATAAATTTTGTCTGTCAGAGACAAACTTGAGACAAGTTTCATATCTTACAGCTTCATTGTGGCAAAGGAAAACCGCAAGTGAGATGTGGAAGTCCCCTTAGTGTGTGTTTTAGAGATAGACAGACATGCTCACCTTGGGTAGAGGTGGCAGTTGACAATGAGTGACATGCTCACTGTCTTTCATTTTGCATTCTTTTTATTCAGCCCCAGAACCAGGGAACATTTCTTACCAGAGCATATTTCTTATTACACATCATTAGTGTTGGTTTCTGTAGCAGCAGACAGCTGTACTTTTAACAGCAGAGGAGAGATTATGAATAATGCCAGACTAGCAGGTGTTACTGACAAAGCTTTCTAAAGGGTAGAAAATCAGGGCAGATGACATTCCCTTCTGCCTGCTTGTACTCAGGAATTACTGGGTCACGAGGGAGGGGACGGCGACAGCAAGGACTCTGCGGGGGAGGAGGACCACGAGGAGGAAGACTACGGAGATGTTCTGTGGGACCTGCATGACGAGCAAGAGCAGACGGAGGCTTACCAGCAGGCCTCCAGGTCGGCCTCTCATCAGGGCGTCCAGAAGGTGTGGCTCTCCCCTTCTAAAGAACCTCCCACATGAGCCCAGCGTTAAAGCTGCAGCTACCTTTTCTTTGTTGCTATATCATAGTTATTCCCAAGGGAGCTATGGTAAGAGCTTAGCAGAACTGCTTTTGCAAGATGGACAAACACTGGTGTGGAAGAATCTTTCACAGTGCTTATGTTTTTGGAGGGATGTGTCTGATAGGTATCTTCTCCTGAGGAGCTACTTCTTATTTAGTCATATTAATTCCTGCTTGGATTGAGGACACTGATCTCTTAGTCTGCACCCTGTATTCTGTCCTCAGTATATTGAGCACCTGAATGACATGGTGGCCGCGCCCCCTCCCATTCCCCCTCTCCTCGTGTCAGGAGGACCAGGCTCAGGGAAATCTCTCCTTTTAGCCAAATGGTGAGAATATCATGTTTTCTGCTTTACATAAACCACATACCCATGGTTCTGACTCCAGTAAAATGGCAAGGATCAACTAGAGAATGAACTTTATGTCTTGACATTTAGCATTTAAAAATGCCATCATATAACATGTGACATGACACCATCATCTTTAAAAAAAGTACCCTTGAGGGTGTGTGTCCTGACATCACAGGTTGCAGTATAACACAGAAGCAGTAGTGCGACAGGTCTCATGTTTTCAGGTCTTATGTGCTCTCAATTTTTTTTTCACAAGGATTGAACTTCAGCAGAAGACCTCTCCTAGTACTCTGATCCTGTACCATTTTGTTGGACGGCCACTGTCTACAAGTTCAGAGTCTGTGCTTATGATAAAACGGCTTACTGTCAAGGTAGGGACTGAAGTTGTTTGATAATTCCTAAACTCGTGCCTTTGGTTATGGCATAGTAAATCTCTTCCTTAGTTGGCCATTTACCACTCGTACCTCTCTGATTCTTGTTGAGTAGGGATGATATCAGGAGTACATTCTGTCTGATCAGAAGTCTTGTTCCTGCGCAGCTCCTTCAGCACTTCTGGTCCATATCAGGCTTGTCGATGGACCCCTGCAAGATCCTGGAAGAGTTTCCCCGTTGGCTGGAGAGGCTGTCTTCACGTCACCAAGGCAACATCATCATCATCATCGACTCCATCGACCAGATACAGGTACTTACCACATGTCACAGACGTGTGCTGTCGGAGTGATGTGGTGTATGCATAAAGCTGTTACTTCAAGCAGAAACTTCAAGACAGAAACTACTGAAGATGGCACAGAGGCCATTAGAGAATTTGTTTGATGTGTCCTGGTGGTATTGTAATTGCCTCTGTTTTCTGTGTGAGGTCAAGGACCTCCAGCGCCCTTATTTTCTTTGTGTAGGCCTCTGTGCCAGAAACAAGAAGTAGAGTCCACACACCATTATCCCAGCTGGTTTTATCTGCACATACAAGTAACATGAACAGCATTTCAGTTGACCTAGAGATAATCATACGGCTTCTGCTCAGTCCTGAGTCCCCAGTTCTGCTCACTGTGGCCTCGTCTTCCCACAGCAAGCAGAGAGGCACATGAAGTGGCTGATAGACCCTCTCCCTGTCAATGTGAGGGTGGTGGTGTCAGTCAATGTGGAGACTTGCCCACAGGCATGGAGGTAGGTGTGTCACTGGTGTATGCTTACGCGAAGAATATCAACATGGTGCCTGCAGTTAAAATGTGTTATGCAATGACCTGCCTGCATAGAAGGACAAGGATTTCTGCAGAAGGATTGCTCTTTTATTTGTTGCACCCTCATGTAATATAGAGAGAGAAATCAACAGCTAACTTGCGTGGTACTAGTATGCACAATGGCATACTTGTGAGTAAATTATCTCTATTTTTATTTTGCTATAATTACAATAGGACATGTTAATTGCTTTGTAGTTTAGATTCCTATCCATTTGGTACACAGCTTAGTGGGTTGACATGCATGAATATGTGTAACATTGAGAAAGAGTTGACCTGTATTTTCACGGTGCAGACTCTGGCCAACACTCCACCTGGACCCTCTGAGCCCCAGGGACGTTAAGGCAGTGATCAACGCTGAGTGTTTGGGGGCTGATATCAGACTCACGAAGGAGCAGGTCTGTCAACAGGAGCCGTGGCTCTCTAACCTCGCACGGGGTCAAAGACAGGCCGGGCGGTTAACTAAAGCTGTCTCTGCCTCCGTTATCCCCACAAGAAATCCTGCACGTCTGTTAACTTCACGATACCTCCATTACCATTGTTGGTGTCAGTATGTGTACTGCGTTGACCCCTGGTTTGCAGTTGTGATTCTGTGGGTATGATGCGTTGACTTCTGGCTTACAGTTGTGTCTGTGTGTATTGCATTCACCCCTGGCTTGCGGTTGTGTTTTGGTGCATGTGCTGCATTGACCTCTCGCTTGCGGGTTGTGTTTCAGCGTATATACTGCATTGACCCGTAGCATGCCGTTGTGTTACAGTGTCTATACTGCATCAGCCCCTGGCTTGGGGCTGTGTTTCATTGTGTATACCGCATTGACCCCTGGTTTGCGGTTGTGTTTCAGTACATGAAATGCACTGACCCCCCCGGTATGCGGTTGTGTTACAGGAGAAGAAGCTGGAGCGGCATTGCCGCTCTGCCTCAGCCTGCAACGCCCTGTACATCACTCTGCTGGCCAAGATCATTACCAAGTGAGTGGCTATTCTGGGTTTTCTTCTCAAAGATAAAAAAGGGCATGACTTGACCTGACAGATTGTTTTTCTCCACATAGCACTGTGAAGCCTATAGCTTTTACATTTGTTTTCTCCATCAGGGCCCTTTTTAGGGCAAAATGTATGTGTGTGTGTGTGTGTGTGTGTGTGTGTGTGTGTGTGTGTGTGTGTGTGTGTGTGTGTGCCTGCATGCGATTGTGTGTGGCTGTGGTTATATGGTTCTGTTTTTCTTGTGTGTGTGTGTGTGTGTGTGTGTGTGTGTGTGTGTGTGTGTGTGTGTGTGTGTGTCCGTGTGTCTGTGTGTGAGAGAGAGAGAGACTGGTGTGTCTGCGTGTGTGTGTCTGCGTGTGTCTGCGTGTGTGTGTGTGTGTGTGTGTGTGTGTGTGTGTGTGTGTGTGAGAGAGAGAGAGATTGGTGTGTCTGCGTGTGTGTGTGTCCGTGTGTGAGAGAGAGATTGGTGTGTCTGCGTGTGTGTGTGTGTGTGAGAGAGAGAGATTGGTGTGTCTGTGTGTGTGTGTCTGTGTGTGTGTGTGAGAGAGATTGGTGTGTCTGCGTGTGTGTCCGTGTGTGTGTGTGTGTGTGAGAGACTGGTGTGTGTCTGCGTGTGTGTGTGTCTGTGTGTGTGAGAGAGAGAGATTGGTGTGTCTGCGTGTGTGTGTGTGTGTGTGTGTGTGTGTGAGAGGGAGACTGGTGTGTCTGCGTGTGTGTGTCCGTGTGTGTGTGTGAGAGAGAGATTGGTGTGTCCGCGTGTGTGTGTGTCTGTGTGTGTGCATGTATCGGTTTGTCTTTCCTCCTGTGCATGTACAGCATACAGTGGTGTGTGTGTTGATGTGTGCTGTTGGTCTCAGCACCAGGGGAGCGTGGTGCTTGGACGGGGCCCTGGAGCAGTGCCTGCAGTGCCAGGACACCGTGTCTCTGTACAGACTGGGGCTGCGGGCGGTGCTGGACACGCTCGGCACAGACAGGAACAAACACATCATGAGAGAGGTACACCGCCTCCTAACACACACCCTTTGGAACCAGAGCCAGGGACGAAATTTGCTGTGCGTTGCTGGACTATCCAGGTCATTAAGTGCAAAATCTTTTTAGTCAGAACACACTCTTTTTGTATAGCTTATCTTTAATTCATCAACATTTTTATTATTATTATTGTTATTACTACTACTACTACGATGCACTGAATGGTCTGTTGAGTGATAGTTAGTGTCACTTCCTCAAATACTGATTTGTATATTTTTAGTATGGAGGATAAGAGTATGTGGTACAAAGTTAGAGATGGGAAGTTCAGATAGGTATTCAGCCTGTAAAGAGTATTTCAGAGAAAGGAAGTGAGCTTTATTCTGGGTCCTGAATGCAGATTATGTGCCTGGTCTGCGTGAGTCACAATGGTGTCAGTGAGTCAGAGGTGCTGGAGATGTTTCCGGACCTGAGCTGGCCCCTCCTGTCCTCTGTGCTCCGCAAGCTGCAGGGTCTGTGCATCGTCACCCTGGGCTGCGGCCTCATCAAGTTCCAGCACCTGCAGGTGAGCCCCCTGCGATCCAGTGGGTTAACTTGATGGTGCATTGTGGTTCTGAAGTCAGCCGTCTGCAGAAAACGTATCTCATACAAAAGCGGTAGGGTATCGGAGGTGATGATCAAGAGCGTGGGGGCTAGCGATGAGAACATTTTTGATGTTTTGGAACTTTTTTTTTTTTTTGTTGGAAAAAAAAAAATGCAGTGTTTTACTTATTGCAATCAAAACAATTGTATGCACACATTATTATTAAGTACAGTTTATTATTATAATTTAGAACAGATAGCAAGAACATTGATTTAATGCTTCAATAGACAAGTGACCAGTGAGCAATTACTACAGTAACTACAGTACAGTACTACTGTATAATAAATAAATATACTGCATATAAATATACTGTATATAATACTATATATAAATATAAGTACAGTAGTAAATATAAATGTGGGAGTGATTTTTTTTTAACACAAAACACTAATTCAGTAGTTAGGGCTTCTGTAAATTAGTTTGCTGAATTACTAAATGCATAAAGACAACTAGGTGGCTGACTACAATAACTAACTACATAAAGTAGATATAATGTGTTTGCATTGGCTGTGTGTGTCTGTGCTGTCCCTGGTCTATATTATATAGAGCAATATATTAATGAGCATAGCTTTACTGGAAGTATATGAAAGGGGCTTATTTCTAGCTGTAAATCCTCATTTAAAAGGATACAATGGGAGACTGTAAGAATGTCATAGTATGTTTAGCATGTTTAAAAGCCCAGATTTATTTTTCATGGACCTAGCCATCTTTCTGAGCACAAATGGGTCTGTCAGAAAACCCTGTTCATATTTTTTCCAATGATAGTTTTTGTAATTCGATGCATTGATGGATCAGTGAATTCTCTTGGCCTTAGTGGAGACTCAGATTTTCCATTGTAAGCTAAAAAAGGAAGTAAACGAAAAGGTCAGCTGATCTGAAACCTATGGAGGTGTGTGGTAAACCACATGAGCGCCCAGACATCATGTGATGTCATCCCTTTTTTTGCACCCCAGGCCTGGGAAGCTGTGAGACTGGAGTTCATGGATGGAGATGCCAGTTCATCTGCTCACAGAGAGAGACTGATCCAGTACTTCAGTCAGCAGCTCGGGTTTGTCCGTCTACATTACACTCTGTTCTGTCACAAACAGTACCAGTCAAAAATTTGGACACACCTGATTAAGATGGGAAACATGCATTCAAGGAAATTTTGATGTAAAGAGTTCTTAGACAATTATAATTAGTGACGTTGATGCCTATGTATGAATTTATTTCCAAAAAATTAAATTAAAAAAAATATTTTTGGCTACTTTGAGGAATCTAAAATATAAGATTTGTTACAGAAGTTTTGATTTGTTTAACACTTTTTTGGTCAATGCATCATTCTATTTGTGTTATGTCATAGTTTTAATGTCTTTACTATTATTCTAAAATGTGGAAAATAGTAAAAATAAAGCAAAACCCTTCTATGAGTAGGTGTGTCCACAGTTCAGTTGGCAGCACACGGAATTGTGCATTTTAAAGGAAAAAGGCCTTTTAAACAGAGCACCGAATCTCTCAGCTGCTCTTCTGTTTTAATAAGTGTGCAAGCATTAACCCCAGTGTGGTTGCTTGTTGATGGTTTTGGCGCTGGTGCGGGGAACGGTGTAGGCGGGACAGAGTGACGTGGAGGGTGGCAGACGAGCTGCCCTGGCTCTTCCAGCAGCAGGAGGACAGAGTCAAGCTGCAGCGCTGTCTGCTCAACCTGTTCGTCTCCCAGAATCTCTACAAGAGGTCAGGACACCTACCGTAAATCTGTTTCAGTAGCTGTCCTTCAGTTTGCGCTTCTCTCACCGTGTCTGCGTGCCCACGTATTGTCTTGTCTGCCTTGCGACTCAAGCCTTTACTAATTTAGTTAGCTCTGCTCGACAGCAGCAAATAAATTTATTGGGCATTTGGCAAGTTGAGCTGCACTCCATAACCAGTCTTTGTCTTGCCCTCTCATCAGGGTTTTGTTGTTTTGTAGAAGATCATTATGAGTTGGGTGGGGAAACCACAGATGGTTGGTGCAGCCTTTACTAATTCAGTTTGCTCTCTGCTCGTATTTGTCCAGGGGTCATTTTTCAGAGCTGCTGTCCTATTGGCAGTACGTGGGCAAAGACAAGAGCTCCATGGCCACTGAGTACTTTGATTCGCTGAAGCACTATGAGAAGAGCTGTGAGAGTGAGGACAGCATGACCCGGCTGGCCAACCTGTACGAAACGCTGGGCCGCTTCCTCAAGGACCTGGGCCTCCTCAGCCAGGTACTGTACTGGCACGTGTTGCATATCTCTCGCCTAGCACATGAGAAGCAGCCATAAAGACGTGAAAAATGTGCCCTCACATCCAGTTGATTTACTGCTTAATGGTGATTCTAAAATTTTAATCAGTGAATAACAATTGTTTTGATAGCAGCAAAGAAATTGATTGGGCAGTGCTGGCTACCACCCCGTAACAGGGGCTGATATACTGTATCTTTGTGCTGCTGTTGTGTTAGAGGTCTCACCAAAGCTGATGACACCCCAGCAGAGAGACAGGATCAGAGATAGCTGCACTCATAAACACTCCTTATCTCATACCCTTATCAAGATCTTGCTCTGTTGTGTTCTGAGATGTGTGAGAGTGTCATCTCAGGTTGGGAGAGGAGAGCCGAGAAGGTTGGTGCGGCCTAGAGATAGGGGGAAATATCATTATCATTACTCTGTGCGTTATCTTTGGATGTTTGATCAAATCGATTTCAGGTTGATCACAAGTGGCCACACAGAATAAAAAATTCAGACATGCATCAACAGCAAATAGGTGGTAAGCAGACGTTCAGCAGGTTTTCTCTTGTTCATATATGCATATCTGTTTGTGTATGCATGTGTTTCTGCGCGCGCGTGCGCGTGTGTGTAAGTCTATGTGTCTGTTTATGTGTGCGTGTTTTTCCAGGCTGTGGCACCCCTGCAGAGGTCCCTTGAGATCCGGGAGACTGCGCTGGATCCGGACCACCCCAGCGTGGCCCGGTCTCTGCACCAGTTGGCCGGGGTCTACGTCCAGTGGAGGAAATTCGGCAACGCCGAGCAGCTGTACAAGCAGGCCCTGGAGATCAGCGAGAATGCCTACGGCTCCGACCACGCCTGCGTCGCCCGCGAGCTTGACTCCCTTGCCCTGCTCTACCAAAAGCAGAACAAGTCAGTCCGTGCTTATTATTTTACCGTTATCACACATTTACTTTGCGCACATTTCTACTTGTTGTATTTGCATTATACAGCAAGGAGGCAGTGTGGTGTAGGTGTATCGAGCAAGGCTTGTAAACAAATGGTTACAGGTCAATTCCCTGCTGGAGCACTGCTGTTGTACCCTTGGGCAAGATACTTAACCCATCATTGTCTCAGTAAATATCCAGCTGTATAAATGGACCATATGTAAAATTGGAACCTATGTGGAACCTTGCTCTGGATAAGAGTGCCTGCTAAATGACAGTAATGTAATGTAATATTGTCAGAATTGAATTGTCATAATTTAGTAAATAATGATCTTTCTTCCCAGGTATGAGCAAGCTGAGAAACTGAGAAAAAGGTCTTTAAGAATTCGGCAGAAAACTGCTCGTCAGAAAGGAAATATGGTTGGTGTAGCTGTGAAGACAGATGATATCAGTTATAACAACGAATGGTGATGATGATAGTGCATGATAATTATGAAGAAGTAGTGGAGGAAGGAATTGTGTGAGTGTGTGTGTATGTGTGTCTATATTCCATCCTACATGTTAGTTATTGGTATAGTCACATGAGACACAGAGTATGTATATGTAGCCTGTGCAGTCTGGTTAGTGTTTGAATGATCCATGAGTAATGTATGTGTGTGTACTGCATCCCTTATGGCTGGCTAATAAGACAGTAACATGAGACATCAGTATATATATGCAGACTATGCAGTTTGGTTAGTGTTAGTAGCAGTTTTGTCCGTTAGCTGTGCTGTATGTGCGTGTGTGTGCGCGTGTGTGTGTGTGTGTGTGTGTGTGTGTGTGTGTGTGTGTGTGTGTGTGTGCGTGTGTGTGCTTGTGTGCATACTGCAGCCGGCTGGCTATTGACAGTCACATGAGGCATACAGTATGTATATGTAGCCTGTGCAGTTTGGTTAGTGTCTGAATGATCCGTTAGCGGTGCTAGCAGCAGTATCCCTCTGTCTGCAGTACGGCTTCACCCTGCTGCGTCGCCGGGCCCTGCAGCTGGAGGAGCTGACCCTGGGCAAGGACACGGCCGACTGCGCCAAGACCCTCAACGAGCTGGGAGTGCTGTACTACCTCCAGAACAACCTGGAGTGAGTGTGGGGTCAGGGCTCTCTCAGTGCTGTAAGAGCAGTGAGCTGAGTGTGTTAATACAGCAGGGTTGTGGGTAACTGTTTGACCGCAGTGGTCTGCCTCGGCCATTTGCCAGAAACACTGATATCGCTTTCCTGACATGTTCTGTGCATTATGGAAGTCTCGTTCCATCTAAATGCAGTGTGTGACAAAAAATATTGCCATGCTTTTTATGCCAATCAGTGTGTCGTTATTGACTTCAGTGCTGTGAAAGTTTAGACAACAGTAAACCAAACATAGCTACATTATATTACGTTATGTTACATTACGACAATTTCATTGTCAAACATTGTGAGGTTTTTTTTTTTTGTGTGGTTCATTTTTGTCGCCGCGGCGTCCCAGAGCGGCGAAGGTCTTCCTGACGCGGTCGCTGGAGATGCGGCAGCGCGTCCTGGGCCCCGAGCACCCGGACTGCGCCCAGTCGCTCAACAACCTGGCAGCCCTGCACTGCGAGCGGCGCGAGTACGAGCGGGCCGAGGAGCTGTACGAGAGCGCGCTGGACATCCGGCGCCGCGCCCTCTCCCCCGACCACCCGTCCCTCGCCTACACCGTCAAGCACCTCGCCATGCTCTACAAGCGCAGGGTGAGCCGCGCGGGCTGCCGCCGCGGCGCCACCTACAGGCCGCGTCCAAAAGCCTGCACTACGACCGTTTTGCCAACCTGTTGTGAAGAAAAAAACGCTAAGTGGCTAGTTAATGCACAGAGGGATCTTAATGAACCATTAAGATCAATGAACCAGTCATTTAATGAACCAGGAAGAGCTGCAGATTAAATAACTGTTGTAAGTGCATTGGGAAGTGAGAGGTTCATTAAATGACTGAGGGGTTAGTTTCCCTTCTTGTCGCAAAACCAGATTGTGGAAGAACCCAAAAGCGATACAAAGCTGTTAACTGTGTGTGTGATCTATTTTAAATCATGTTGTGCAGGGGAAACTGGAGAAGGCTGTCCCTCTGTATGAGCTGGCCCTGGAGATCCGGGAGAAGTCGTTCGGACCCAAGCACCCCAGCGTGGCCACCGCTCTGGTCAACCTGGCTGTGCTCTACTGCCAACTGGTGAGAGCTACGTTAGGGCTGGGGAATTTTTCACTCAGCACACTGGATTATATATTAATCATAATTGTAACTATACTTATGGTTTTCCTTCATAGGTTTGTGTTTAAATTTTATCTTCAGTATCATGTTCAAAGCTTTAGTTGTTAATTGCACCCAACAACTCGGTTCTGTGCCACAGCCCTGAAATATTGATATTGGTTTTTATGTTTTCTTTTCCACTGAGATTAAATTTACTTCTCATTCTAATTCCTGTTTTCACTTTCATGTTTTAATCTTTTTGAAAAACCTGGTTTTGATCTATTACCCTCCACTTACTAAAAATTCTGGTTAGAGCTGCACTTCTGTTTCACATAAGCACAGTGACGGTGGGAACATGGATCGGTGGAGGTCAGCAGTGTGGCTGAATTTTGCAGTAATGGGGTGTGTTGTGCTCTCATTGACTGTTTCCAGAAGAAGCACAGTGAAGCGCTGCCCCTGTACGAGCAAGCCCTGAAAGTCTACGAGGACAGCCTAGGCCGATCACACCCCCGTGTGGGCGAGACACTCAAAAACCTGGCAGTACTCAGGTCAGTGGGTCCCACAGAATGACTATTTTTCATTATCCTGTCTGATAATGTCATCAGTGTATGAATAAATTATATTGTAGGGTTGATAATTACATTATTGTATTATTATTGATGCTCTTATCCAGAGCAACTTACATAAGTTACAATTTTATACGTTATCCATTTATACCGCTGGATATTTACTGATGCAATTTTTGGCTAAGTACCCTGCCCAAGTGTACAGCAGCAATGCCTCAGTGGGGAGTCGAACCAGCAACCTTTCTGCTACGAAACCTGCTCCCTACCACTATGCTACACTGCCACCCACTGACTAATAACTGACACCTAGAACACACAATACAGTTTTTTTTTTTTTTTTTTTAACTGCAATCAAGTAGACCTGACCCACTTACTGACATGCTGCAGTCAGGGAGCTGTAGCATGTCTCATACATCTCAGAATGCAGTTATTATTACCACACTTTTTACGATGCATGATGTTTTCTTGCTTGTCTCCTCTGAGGTTTTGAAGCATAGACACCCACACCCATTACCAAACCCCTGTGCTATTTTTTCCACTTTATTGTGCCTCTATTGTTTGTCATGGTAACTAGAACTACAGATGGACCAAATTAACACTTGTGTTTTCGTCAGAGCGCGATTACCTCATCTTCCACTTCTGTCCAGCACGTGTGTTTGCCTCAGGGTTGGCATCACGTTGCCATTGTGTCTTTCTCCTCCCACAATTCTCCCGCTGCGTGAGAAACAGACGCTGGAACATGTTGTTGGATGGTTATTTTTTATTGGCTGTTGATAGTTGTCTTCAGTCAGCTTGTGAAACCCTACACAGAAATGCTGGAAATTGAGTTGTAGCTCACAGGTGCTTGCAAGAAGTGCCACATCTTCCCTTATTTCATGTATGTGTTCGGCACTGCTGTTGTTTGCCATTTGTTTTCACTTTGATGTTGTATGAAAGCACTATGAGAGACACTGGAACCAGAGTCAAATTCCTTGCATGCATAAAAGCACACTTGGCCAACGAAGTCTGATTCTGCTTCTGACTCTGACTGTGTGTTACATTTTCTCTCTACGCTCCACAGCTACGAGGAAGGGGATTTTGAGAAGGCGGCGGAGCTGTACAAGCGAGCGATGGAGATCAAGGAGGCGGAGCCCTCGCTGGTGTGCGGGAAGGCCCCGTCCCGCCACTCCTCCAGCGGCGACACATTCAGCCTGCGGGGTCCCGCCCTGCACCCCAACGTCCCCAGGTGACACCCGGCACCGCGCGGCCCAGCCAGCTTTATTTCGGCGTTACACCATCTGCCGGCTCGTGCAGACTGTGGACGCGCGAGGGGCAGGCGTACCTGCCCGGGTGAACACACCTGTAAGGAGCACACTGCCCGCTAAATGCCACATCACTGCCACATTGCCTCTCAGCCTCTGGGCCGAATGACAGGAGCGCTGCGGCTTCTCGAATGAAACCGTGATTCGTCATCGGGAGGACTCCAGAAGTGTTTTGGAAAGCCTGTGCCACATGAAACCAAATAACAACCAAACTAGTGCAGGGTTTAGAGGTTTTCACAAGCACAAACAGCTGCTACTGCAACTTAGCCACTGGTGCTCACTGCCTCCGTGCCGCTTCGTATGAATAGTGTTGTGACGTGGCCTCGTTCACTTCATGCCGAGGGTTGGAGAATGTATTCATGTCTTTGTAAGTGCTTGTGACTATTGGTACTCTTGTTATGAATATTGAAAGTAGTTTGAGGTTGTGACGTGAGCTCTTTGCAGCCCCTATCAGGAAACACTCAGGTGACAGGTCTTTTTCCACCTCCCTTAGAATAATGCTCTCCATGACATTCTTGGAGGCATTGGATTTTTGCTGCCTCACAGCAAATACAACGTGTGCTCAGTATGACATTACCTTACAAAATCAAGCGGTACTTAAATGTAGAGATCAAACTTCCACTGCTTAAAAGTGGAAACTGCCAAGTAGCATGCCCTTATTTAAAGACTGATTGTTATTTCATAAGTTAATTTTGCCAAATATCTGCATGTGCTATTGATCCAATTAAGTGAAGGAATATTCTGTGTTTGCCGTAGAGTGTTAATAGGTGAATGCATTTCAGGTGTTACAGTAGACTTCCAGACTATCTTCCATGGAGCAAACCTAGAAACAAGGACTTGCAAAAGGTCGGCTTTTACCAAGTTAAGGTGTGAATCACTCCTCTGCCATGACTTTGTTCCTCAACAGGCTGATCAAGCATAGGTGAACTGTATTTAATCCATGCCCATATCCCAGAATTCTGAGAGGTGTTGCCAAAGAAGAATACCATTAGGTGGTTCACCCTTAACCTGCTCTTTTACCCTATGGGGAAAAAAAATCTACATCACAGAGTCTTATTTATAATAATGTTTGGTTAGTGTTAATGTATGTTAAGAAAATGAAAAACACTAATTGTTATCATTGTATTGTGTACTCTGGCTAATAAATACTTTATTGAATCCTCAATGCACAATTCAAAGTGTCTGTTTCTGCACAGGCAAAGTCCATGACAAACATGAATGTTATGATGACAGTTTAAGAGATGTTGGACAATAAGCAAATGCACAGAAGAATACCACTGAACAGTAGACATATTTCATTAGTCATCTTGTTAACTTCTACAATATACCTCACAACACCTCTTAGGTCAATGTAAAGGGAATAAACATTTTGTGTAGCTGATTACAGTGACTCCTACTGTATAGCCAATTACTAATGACGTGCAGTCTCATTTGAGAAAGTCATTGCAGGTAATTACCTTAAGTGCGTCATCCTTGGTCATTAAGGTACACCAGAGCCAAATATATAAATGGCTAATAATACACATTAGGGTGTTCTGCTCCATTTAAACCTGCACATATGTAACTACTTCTACACAAGGAAACAAAATGACCTTTTTGAAAGTCTACATTAGCAGATAACAATGAGACTCTACCATAAACATTCAACCAGCTTTCAGACCCAAAATATAGACAGTTTAGCTTTGTGAATATCAATGTCCAGTGACTTGTTGACTTAAAGCTAAGTTTTCAAAAAGTTACAAGCACTTATGCCCAGACAGGCAGCATTCTCTTACAATGTTATTCGGGTATCTTGGGTTACAGCAGAAATCGGAAATTGTATTTCTGGTGACAACCGTGATCAATGCAGGTCACCCTGGATATGACAGTCTGCTCAGCAGATAAGGCCATGTAATGTGTTAAATACAAAGCTGATTAAGATGACTGTTTTTTATTTAAACAGCTTTTCTTATGTAGCGATGTTAGTTGCTGAGGGGACAGGGGTGAGCTCTTCTGCACATGACTACATCCTCTTCATCTGAGCCATGAGCTCATCTAAACTCTGCTCTGTGTCCTCGACTGTGTCTCCAGCAGATGCTACTTCCCGCTCCTGAGGAAAATACATAATACTCGATAAGGCAATGAAGACCAGCCGCCTTCCCCCATTCACAGTACTACTCACGGTTTTATGAAACATCATTGGAATATTCTTCCTCTAGTGAACAACAGGAAAACGTACCATTGAGGCCAGCAAATACACACAATTCATTGATCATGAAAGGTAATGACCACTTTACACTGGTTCCATTTGCATAATGTTGTTACAATAAATATAAACAACATTGGTTCAATTCAACTTCCTGTCCAAATAATGTTATTAAAAAAAAAAAAAAAAACATTCAGAAATGTTCCCTGCCACCTGAGCAAAACATGTTTATCCAAGGTTTTGATAAGCACATCAATGGCTTTCAAGAAGCTGTTCTAGGTCAAAAAAGTCAGACTCCAATCAAAGGTTATTAAAGCCAAGTATGCGCTTATTTTGAGCCCTGCCTATCCAGCTAGCTTGCTTCTCCCTCTAATTAATATTTTGGTAAGTAGTTACCCATCCACCTATAGTCACTGGATGACTCATTTGTTCCTTTTTTATACCAATTTGCATAAGAATTAAGTAATGATTCAGTTACACAAGAGTGTAATAAAGTTTGCTGGTGGAATGTATCCCCTGACACTGTGCAGATGAGAAAATCTTGGCTGTTTTACATAGTGTCTGTTTAAACAGCATTTTCAAAGAAGGTGTACCGTATGTTAATCATGACATTTCTCAAGGAGAGAAACCTTGACATAGTTGTTTTGCACAGGAATGGTGAGGAGAATCTCAATGTCCTGACCTTTCCTGGAATGGTGTATGCCACTGTGATCCCTTCAGGTAAGTCTGGCACGGGGTCTGTGGCATCGTCTTCCCCTGTGACTTCAGAGACCAGCTCTATCCCTGGTAACAAGCGCACAGAGGTATCTTTAAAAAGAGGGCACGCCCACCTGGTGCCTACCTGCAAAACAACTACATCTCTACAGTATCACAGCACTCAAAACTAAAAATAAACAGTCTGTAGAACTGTAGAACTTTTTAGGAGGAAATAAATGTGTAAAATGACAAAGAGCCTTTCATGCATGACACTGCTTGTACACTGGCCCCTCTATAGAACATGCGTTTAAACTCGCAACATTCTTACCCCACTCATTGTCCTCATGAACTACCTCTTCCTCTTTCTCATCCATCACTTCCTGTTTCGGCCGCTCAGCCTCTTTCCTCTGTGGGAAGAAAATGCAACTGATCCATAAACGCTAGGCAGTGCACATCTGAGTGAGTGCCAGCACTGGTTTATTAATGATGGCCAGTGTGCATTCTAGTGAGAGCTGGAGCTTAGCGACAGAGAATGCACATTCCAGTCAGCGGAGGAAGTGATATATTAATGACAGGCAATGCACATTCTAGTGAGTGCTGAGACGGATTTGTTAAAGACAGACTATGAACATTCAGGTAAGTGAATGCACTGATTACTTAATGACAAAGTAAGTGATTCAAGTAAGTGGAAAGACTGATTCATTAATGAGGGACAATGCACATGAGTGAGTACAGGGACTGATTCATTAATGATGGACAATGCACATTCCAGTGAGTACAGGGACTGATTCATTAATGATGGACAATGCACATCTGAGTGAGTATGGGGACTAATTCATTAATGATGGACAATGCACATGAGTGAGTACAAGGACTGATTAATTAATGACGCACAATGCGCATTTGACTGAGTACAGGGACTAATTCATTAATGACGGACATTGCACATTCAAGTGAGTGGGGGACTGATTCATTACTGATGGACAGCCAGTGCACATGAATGAGTGGGGCACTGAGAACAGAGGTTTCTTCATCACCTTGTACTCTTCCTGCTGCTTCCTGCAGTATCGGTCATCACACTGAGGGTTTGCCTTCATGGACATGGTGGGAAAGAAATCTTCCATGGCATTGTAGCCAAGATAATAACTGACTTTCCCAAAGCCCAGGAGATACCTAATGAGCAACAACATTCACTCAGACCTCTGAAATTAAATATTTGTCCTCAATGTGGCAGTGAACCTTTTTCCTGCATGGCACTTTCAGAAAGGCTTAGGTAAACTATACATTTTTGGCCATTAAAATACTGATTTTCTATAATCCCAAAGTAAAACTACTACTCGATTAGTAGCATTTAAAAAGAAGTCTGCATTTGGGAGCAAAAAACTATATAACTTTCCACACGAAAGACATTTGAAACCATAGAAAAGCCAGTGCAAACAAGAGCTACTTACTTCAGCACGTTCTGCACTAGCATCCCGGCCACCACGCCCATGGTGGTGGGCAGGCTGGCTGCACACACCCCCTCCCTCTTCAGGGTCTTCTCATCGATGTTAGCTGCCACCACCAGGGGAGGGGCACACTGTCACACAGACAACATGCAGGTATAAGGAGGCTCCACAGTCCCCATTACATGCCTGGGACCACATGTGGGTGAGCAGGCTTTATCAGCAACTTAATGTGTTCAGAAACACTCACTGAGAGGAACCAACCGAACTCCTGACAGCATGAGAGGTTCAAACCAGTGAGTAAATTATGGTGCATGTCACCTCCACCTCTTAGGTTACATGCCTGCCACTCTTTTGCACCAGTGTTGTGAAGTCCTTGCATGTGTTCATTAATGAGGAAACAAATCTTATGAAGTAAATGCCACCAAAATTGCCATGCTTAAGAAACTCTTAAACAACAAACACCACAGTGTATTAGTTCTACACACCCCTATATGACAACAGTAGCCCTGATCCTGTCAGTGGCTAAAGATGTCTAACAAATCATAACAGAGTTCCTAATTAACATGTTCAAGGCATGACAACGCTGCATCTCGTTAAGCAGGGACAGATTCCCTTGTAATGGAATCATAATATCACAAGAAACATAAATCACATGTGTAGAACAGCTGGTTGCCAAAGATTTTATACATACTGCAAAGCAGGCTGTTTCTCCAGGAATGACGAGCTGGATGTGTCCAGATACAGCATTTTCACTCACTCCAGACTCCATCCAGATCTGTCCCAGTTCATTACAAGCCTGAAAGCACAGAAGCGCACCTCATAACATGTTTGCCTACTAATAGTAAAACAAATGCACCTCCCACACTTTGGGGGGACCTTTCATGAAGTTAGTGACGGACTGAATGAGTGGGCAATATACAATACGACATTGGAACTTACTGTATTTATGGCCATGCGAGCTTCAAAATTATCCACACAGCTCAAGACCAGGTCGACAGGCTGTCCTTCCTGAAGCCCCCCATGGCTGTAAACACACACCATTTTAGATTTTTATTCACATATAGCATGAAATAAAGAACAGGTGCCTCAAAAGGTGTGCAAACCCATTGAGGCACAATAAGCAGAGGTTCTGTGAAAGGCATGGCATGCGAAATGCAGCAATATCCTGCATTTATCAATGCCAAATCAACCTGAAATCCAATTTGACATCTGTCTGACATCTGACATCCAATTTAACCCAGACCAAAACGGCTCAAAACACACTGCTCACCTAATGCAATCCATGAAATGTGTGAAATTGTCAATGGTGGTGATGTTGTAGTTATGAGTCTCAAACAGCACATCTGGGTTAATGCTCCTGTGGACAGATTTCCGACAGCATGAATATAGCAGTATGCAGTAAAAGACAGTCATCATTAGATTATTCTGTTTTAGCAATAATTGCTTTTGTTTTCACCCTGTGCCACAAAGACATACAGTAGTTTGAGTACCTCAGTGTGTGCTCAGCAGCCTCAACTTTGCTGAGTCCAGCCTGGTGGGGCTGGAAGAAGAGCCTGTTCATGTTTGCTAGCTCCACTTTGTCATAGTCAAACAGCAGCAACTGCAACACAAGGATATACACAACAACATCTGCATTATACGTTATAAAATACTGAACTAACGCTACAGTAAAATAACTAAGTATTACCATTGATATACAGATATCGTACTGCTGGTCTTCTCTGCCGTTTCGCTGTGCTCATAGAAACATAGAAACGTAAAGTGTTTATTACCTTACCAATGCCACATCTTGTGAGCATTTCGGCAGTCACGCTTCCAACTCCTCCAACCCCGACCACAGCTACAGAAAAGGTGCGGATTTTCTACAAACAAAATGTGGTGAGGAAGCATGTATTACTCGTATCAAGAAACTTTAATGTGACAGTAATCCAGCCATAAATTACTCCTCACCTCATAGTCTTGAACAATGCCCATGCGCTTCAAAGCCATGAGACGACTAAAATACAGGGAATAGAAAGATTAATGTTGCTATTGTCTGGATATTAAACAGGAAGGAGAATCAATGGCACATGGTTTATCTGGGTTATTGCTAGCCAGTACCACTTCAGAGGTGGCACCCTAGATTGCCATGTACGAACCTATCCCTGACAGATGTTCACCCTGTAGGCTGAAATCCGGTGGCGTACCTGTAAGGATTTGAATCCACTACCTCGGCACTCATTTTCTCAATCCTCGGTCTATGATGCGTTTGACTGCCACCGGCATCTTCTGCACAGCGCTTCTGCTTACACTTGATCAATTCGTTTTCCAATTCCCGGACTCGCAGCTTAAGTTCTTCAACCGTAGCCATGCTTTTACTTATAAGGTGACAACACCCTGTTGATATGACTGTGGCGTTAAAACAGAGACTTAGAGCTTACGCATAGACTCACACAGTCTTTCGACACGTCTGCACAATTCTCATCAGCTGGTCGCCTGGAGTAACTGTATTACACGTCCGACTGAAAACAAAAGAAATTGGCTACGACGTTCCGATTTAGACAACTATCTAACTTGTACTTAAGAATAAAAGTTGGTGAACGATAGAAACATTCCTGGATGCCAATAAAACGGAGTCTAATGCAAACGAGTTGCATCTATCATTACACTAAAGCATTCTGGTCATTGTTTGCTGGTTAGGTACCATAAGGGAGACTATGGAATCCTCTTGCAAAGCTGCCTTGTTCCTGGTTCTGATAAAAATGTTCTATTTATTTAACTAACTAATCATTTTGGATATGTACGCTAATGTGCAATGTAAATGTAAAAATGCGTTGATGATGCTATCCAATACGCGGAACCAATGAATGTAGCTTGCTCTCTACTGACGTTACACGAACGGTGTCCGACAGAACATTTACGTTAGACTTTGTACTCCAAAAATATGGTTCCCTGATCGTACGGAGTGAGCAACTTAACAAGCTAACCGTCTTCTAGCTATAATAGCTAAGTAAATATGGGAGGTGAAACAACAGCTATCCGTGATCAGCACAAATTCAACCTTGCGGATTTGCAGAAGTATTTCTCGAAAAACATACCAGGTGTTTCAAGCAGCGACACATTCACTGTCAGGCAGTACAGGTAGCTAACTGACGAACAGTTTGCTATTATTTAATTTCTTAATTTATTTCCGTCTACCTAGCCATTTATCTGGAAAATAATTATAATAATTAGTTATAGCTGTTAGTTAGCCAATTATACTTTTTCATGTACTTGTGTTTGTACTTTGTGTCCTACAGAGCGGGACAGTCGAATCCCACATTTCTTCTGCAGACTTCCAGTAAGAGTTATGTGCTCCGAAAGAAACCGCCAGGAATGTTGCTTCCTGGAGCGCACAAGGTAGACTGCTGGCCCACAATTCACTAAATTAAATGGTAGCTATTCCTATCCCCACTATTACAAAGGGACAGTGACAAAAAATAAACAACAACCAGGTACTTAAAATCTGAAATAATCATTTTTATTATTTAATGTAATCTTAATGGTCAGTGCCATTTATATGACGTGACGATTGCATTTGTGGAGTGCATGGGTGCGTCAAAGGAGCGCAGCCAGTTTGGTTGTTGCAGCAATCCGGGTGTACAGACCTAATAATCCACAAGAGGGCGACATATAATCAGTTATAGAAATAAATGATGCTGCAAATGCTAGTAGTAGCCCTGATTTGTTGCATGAAACTACTATCGTTCCCATTTCCCGTGTTAAATCAATAATGACACGTTATATTAATACAGTACCGATATCCCATTATTACTGCTGGTTTGTACGTCAAATGCAAGTCTTCACTAATATATTTGTGTTTCATGAATCTGTTTAGTGATGTGCATAATTCTTTATTCATTGCCGTTTGGCAAGAATGATCTATTGACTATATGCACAGGTGGACCGAGAGTATCGTGTCCAGAAGGCCTTGTTCTTGGCTGGATTCCCTGTGCCTCAACCTTTGCTGTACTGTGCTGACACATCGGTCATTGGGGAAGAATTCTACATCATGGAGCATGTGCAGGTAAAGCTGTACTTACAATTCTCACTCCACAGTTGGGGAGAAATATGGTGTTCGATCCTTATAAGGGCAAATATGTGTTTTGGCACAATATGTTTTCAACAGTTTCCTTGATCAATTTTTTTCTGCATGTAGTGAGTGTTCTAATAGCTGCAAATCGATGGCAAGTTTTAGACTCAAGTAAATACTTAGGTCAGCATTTTTTGTAATAAATGCTGTTATCGTTTATATTTGTCCAGCAGACATCACTAGATCCAGTCAGTGACCATGTTACACGACTGTGGCATATCCTGTGGTCTCTGAGGAATAAAGCATCCTTTTGTGTGTGCCCTAGTGACAAGTCTTGACGGTACACTTCACAGTGCGCTGTGATCCGAGCTCTGCCCCTTCTGTCTGCTGCAGGGGCGGATATTTCGGGATCTCGGGCTCCCGGGGGTGAGCGCTGCCGAGAGGGCCGCCCTGTACATCGCCGCGACTGAAGTCCTGGCCAGGCTGCACTCCATCGACCTGACAGACGTGGCCCTGAGCGGCTATGGGAAAGGCGCCGGGTACTGCAGGAGGCAGGTAGGCCACCTGCAGCCCTCCCCCCGCTGCAGAGCCGCGCTCCCGCAGTCCGCTTGAACGTCGCCCCCGGACGTTGTGCTAACAAGGTGTTTTCTGTTGTACTTTCTCAGGTTCCTAATATGATTGATGTCGCTACCAATGGGCACAAGCAGTTATTTTTGTTGGTGCAAACTGACAGAGAGTTAAGAGTGGCTTTGCTGTGCCTCAGACACTTATGAAAAAGAGGCGGTCATTGATTCAGCATCATTTCAGGGACACTTAGAGGACAACATTAAGTTTTAGTATTATATGCTAGGTGTGAAGTACTTCCATCGACAATGGAGTATTCTGAACTGTGTCTTCTAGGCATAGAACCTGACCCTCTTCCTCCCGTGATGCAAAGCAGCCTTATGACAGACAAGCTCAGTGAAGTGAGCAAAGGAATTCCACACCCAGTGGACAAATGCTGCTCTTCTTGTACATGGTGCTCCAGTCTCTTAAAGACAGTGTTACAAAACGTTTTGACTTTATTTTTGTATCTTTGTGCAGTGTGTGCATTGTGATGAGTTCTTTGTTTGAAAAACTTAGCATGAAGCTAGTCAGCTAAAACAGAAGCGGAGGTGACATTCCCAGCTCATTTCAAGGGAGATCGGCCTGCTTGGAGAGCCAATATGAACGCAGAGTTGCATCTTTGACAGGAGAGAAGTTGGGTTTCAAGTGTAAAGGACATGGTTACGAATGCTCACTCCTGCATCTAGATACTTTATACGTATCAGAAAATATTCCATATTTTATTTTCACCAGAGTTCCCCTTGCAAGCATTATGTAGTCAGTGGTAGACTTGTCACTGAAAATACAGTGAGATTTGTCAACTACATCACCTTCAGGGTGTCTTTCTATTAGTTAAGCACGCTGGGGCTTGTATATCACCTCCATACAACCTCCAAGCAACCTTGCATTATTAGTTGCTCTTATAATTATATGCAACAGCAGAACTGGCTAAACGTCTTTGTCATTTGTCAGTGACAGTGCATGTATTGCAAAAAAACAAATTATTCCTGTAAAAATGTCCTTGTTGACAGCACAGCATAGCATTTGACATGTCATAAAGTCAGTCTGTCATTCAGTTTGTTTCTGACACATTATGTATATTATATTAATGCCTGATATCTTTCTGATTAATATATGTAGATGGAAGAGAGTGGGAATGATGATTGTGTCTTTCTTGATTGACTGTTGAATTGAACTTACATCTGTTGGTCAAATTGCAATTTAAATTTTATTTGTGTTTTGTGCAGGTGTCCACTTGGACAAGACAATACAGAGCTTCTGCCCACCAAGAAATCCATGCCATGGATAAGCTTTCAGATTGGCTGATGAACAACCTGCCATCTGACGACAGTGAAGTGACCCTTGTTCATGGGGATTTCCGCATGGACAATCTGATTTTCCATCCTACGGAGGTGAAAAGATCTTCCATTTAGTGTCAATAATGTTGAGACGGAAGTTATTAATTGAAGCAAATCAATGCACCTTTGAGAGGAAAAAAAAAAAAAAACCTGACACATTCTCTCATGTTGCACTAATGCTGGTAAATGAACAGGGCCTCAAAGAGATCTGACCAGACCTCAGTAGGGATCGATTCCTTTGATACCATCCATTTCAATTTCAAATCTACTGCAGTCTGCTTTGATCATTTTTTAGTTCCTGTGCTACACATATGGCTACTATTTCAGTTCATCTGTGTGTGTGTGTGTGTGTGTGTGTGTGTGTGTGTGTGTGTGTGTGTGTGTGTGTGTGTGTGTGCATGTGTGCATGTGCGCATGCTTTCCAGGCTCGGGTGCTTGCTGTGCTGGACTGGGAGCTCTCCACCACTGGCCATCCCATAGTGGATTTGGCTTACTTCCTCATGCCTCACTACTGGCCCAGTGGCCTGGACATGCTGGAAACCCTGGGGACTCTGAAGGGTGTGGAAGGTGTGCCGCATTCTTGGTTTTGCACAAATTCTGATTAATTCATGTTCTTTGTTTTAAACTCATCTGTCAAACAGTGACCACCACGACTGATTGCGTAAATCTTAGGCAGAAGTAAGATATCTTATCAGGATATCTGTGTTTTGGAAACCACTGTGGCTCAAATGTGCTTTACATCTTAATGTTTTGAATGCCTTCGCTCTGTGTGATTTATTCTCAGCCACTGCAATGTCGCTCAGCTGTGGTAGGACTCCAGGGAAGGATTTGATATGCCAAAACCAATAAACAAAAAAAAGTATCTTTGTATCAAGTCTGTTAGGGTGCACATGCCAAAATAGTCTTATCCTTAACAAATAAAAAGTTTCTAGCAAGTGCTCACCCAGAAACTGCAAAGTTGCTTTAATTGAAGTACAGAGACTAGTGCGTGTGTTGTAATTTAGTATTGCTTAATTTTGAGAATTACTTGTGCCATATTCCATAGTTTAATGGACTGATTAATGGATTTATTGACTGATCCTTGACTGTCTGCTACATGTCATAGTGGATCGGATCATCCTCTTGACGGCTCGGCAGGTGTTGGTGCTGATGCTCTTGGCGCTCTGTGTCGACAGGTGTTCCAGCACCTGAGGACCTCATGGCAGTATACTGCCGCTGCCGACGGATCCCCCCGTCCCTGCCCGGGTTGAATTTCTTCCTCGCTCTCTCCCTCTTTAAAATGGCAGGGATCGCGCAGGTAAACGCGGTCTCAGGCAGCCACTTGCACGCTGGCATACGATATGTAAACACCGCCGGGGAGATGAAAGGGTGTCACCTTCTCCTGTTTCTGTAGAATTCTGGGATCGTGTTATCTGTGGAATTATACAGTCACTGATTGCAACCCCAGGCAGATTTGTTGATGGATATTTTAGCCAGTGCGTCATACCATCGTGGCCGCTGTGCCAAAAGCAGCTGCAAACAAGCGTCGCATGAAGCTGCAAAAGCAAATTCCTGTCTCATCAGGCTCATAATGCAGTAAGCCCTTCAGCCCCTTTCATCAGGTTTATTTACTTGTTTGCCGCACCGGAACGCATTTAACCGGAGAGGCTGGTTCTGGTGTGCTCCTGAGAGCTGGAAGCTGGAGCTTTTTGACAGGGCCGCAATCAATCACCCCGGCTTTGATTTCCCTCCAGGAGACCCGGGAGAAAATGGCCCTTTTCTTACTTGCCAGTGCGCTGATAGAAGCCTCTACCGATAAGGCCGGCGAGGACCGGCAGACACGAAACAAATGTGTCCATCTTAAGACAAGCAAACAGAGGGGGAGGAAAAAGAGGGAGCAGAAAAGCGATGGACGCGGTGAGACGGCAGGCCGCGGCGCTGGATGCGCTGCTCATCAGTGTTATCGCAGCGCTTTCCGTTCGCGGGGCCGCTCGAATGAGCGACGCGGGTCCTCTATCAAAGTCGGCGGAGTCGCCGTGATCCAGACAGGAACTCCACATCTCCTCCATTCTGCTACGCAGGAAAAATAATCTAGTTTTATCACTTATCAACATGTGTTCTGTTGTACAAATATATGTCGTATACAGCACCAGTCACAGGTTTGGACACACCTGATTAAGATAAAGGGAAACATGCATTCAAAGACATTTTGATCTAAATACTTATGCTTAAATGCTTGAAATTAGTTTCTTAGACAAATATAAGTAGTGAAGTTGACACCTATGTATGAATTACTTTCCCAAAAAAAAAAAAAAAAAATTTGGCTACTTGAAAGAATCTAAAATATAGTTAGATAGTTTTGATTTGTTTCACATTTTTTTGGTCACTTCAAAATTCTGTTTGTGTTATTTCATCATTTTGATGTCTTTACTATTATTTTAAAATGGGGAAATAGTAAAAAATAAAGAATAAAACTCGAACTGTATGTAATTGCATGCGTGTATTGTGAAATAACATCGTGAATTCCTGTATACATAATAATATGTAATGCATACTATAGTGTGTAATGGATGCAATATACACAGTATAACTGTGTAAAGATTTCATGTCCATCTTACCATATTTCTGTCGTCTGAAGGGGATCTACGCTCGTCACCTGCTGGGAAATGCCAGCTCTCCGGATGCTCACAAGTTTGGCCACATTGTGGAGCCCTTGTCCCAGGCTGGACTGCAGGTCGCTGAGAGGTGTGTGCCACAGTCATTGTCATCAGACTTCACTGGTCTCAGTGTCAGTTGCTGTGTGCTGATCCAAAGCCCATCTGAGATGTTTTCTTAGCAGTGTTTAATTTATGGTGACTGTCACCATCATTTGCATTGCTCCTTTTTGAAAGATTTCATTTAAATTTCATTTCAGTACTCCCAGGTGGGAGACTCATTTTGCAGCAAGGAGTCACACAGAAACCATTAAATCTATACAGAATACACAACACATACAGACATACATATATATGCATCTCACATGGGAATATCTGCACGGTTATTGCACAAGGTATGAATTAGCTCATTCGCTTGCATTTGGCCCTGGGTAACCTCAACCTGTGGCCTGAAGGGAGAGTCTCAGTCTCTTTGTGCTGAGGGTAATGGCTACATTCCAGAACAGAACTGGCGCTGGGATTGCACAGGACATGAAGAGCAAAGATATCAGGGAGGGAGACGTCAACAATAACTTGGAATATGACCTGACTTGACTCATCCCAGACACATTGTTGTTTGTGCTTATAGTGTGCAGTACGATGATAATGGCACATATCAGTTACGTATTGTGATGTACTCAATTCATTAATTGCCTTAGATTCGGCAGGGATGCAAATCCCTTCCCATGTGGTTGGTATTGTTCTGCTTATTAGGTTCACTGTAGAGTGAAGTGACCTCATTCATTTTTTTTCTTCGTTTCTACCTGGAATAATTAAAAAGCCCTTTCACGCCTTCCGCTTCTCTTCTACAGTGTTCGTCACAATGCCTCCCAGCCGCTCCCGGCGGACTCTCCTCCTTTTCACCAGAGCCAGAGAGGGCAGCTGGTGCTTCGCCAAGTCCAGGACTTCCTGAGAGAGCATGTGTTTCCTGCTGAGCAGGTCAGTGCAGTGGCCGGGGCTGGGGCCGTCGTTGCGGCGGCTGGCGCTCCGGGACCATGAACTCCGATAAGACGCACCACCTTCTTCCTTTTCTCCTGCGGTGTGCCCATCAACAAGGCCACTTGTTCCCCACAGGCACGCTGTTTTTATTCAGCGTTTCATTCCTTCCTGCATTCTTGTCTCTCTTCCACCTGTTAGAAGTATGTGCTCTCAGCTGGAAGGGCGGTCAGGGGACGGGGGGAGGTGTTGTGATGGTATGAGGTGAGGTGTTTGAGGACAAAGTGAGCATGTGCGCCGAATGAAAGCTGCACTCTGTTTCGAAGTGAACTCTCTTTGACTCCTGGGGTAACAGGCAGCTTCCAGGAATTTTCTTTCTATGACAGTTATGTGTCCTGTCTGATGTAAACATTTTGACTGGATTAGACAAATTCTAATTCCGTGGAAGGGAAGGGATGGTTTGATACAGCATTGCCCCCCTCCCCAACTGAATGTACCAAGAAGTGTTTCTGAAGATACTGTACACAGATAGAGTTCAGCCGATTTTGTACTGATAAGGAACATAGTCTTTACAGAGTTTAATGTGAAAGCAGTTCAGACTGTGGGGAAACAGAAAGCAGAGCCTGGTTTTCTGCACTTGCCTTAGCCGGGTTGCAGCTGCTGAACATATGATGCTGGATGGACACGCCTGAGTTTTCATTCCCTCCCATAGAAAAATACACAGAAGGGTGTCAAATATAATAAATTACTAATATACTAGGGTTTTGCTAGAGCTCTTTTTTAGTCATACTAAACCGGAAACTAAAGAGGGGCGAAGAAAACGAGCTGATCATTTATTTATGCATTATTTACTATGGGCAAATACAAGTTCACATTGGTATATTGGTATGCATTTTTCAGATGTATGTTCTGATAGTATTTGTAGCTTTCACTAGCTTTTGATATCTGTCCACAGATGGGCTTTTGCAAAAACAGAAAATAATAAAAAGAAACTTAGAAGAAACTAAAGTTAAAAGCATGACATATAGGAATTTATAAAGAACATTCATATTATAAAATCAAACATGATTACTGATTTGAAGCTAAAATTAGTTATTAGATCTTACAGACGACAATACAGGCATTGCTATGGTTGCAAAGGAGGGAAGATTTTGTGGTACATTTTGAAATTTTCCATGGGAATTCTGTCTCAGAAACATTTGGGAATTAATCTTTTTTTTTTAGATCCTGTACACGGGAGCACACTGCATTCTCAGTCTGGACCAGGCCTGCGTAATCTTTATACAATTCCCTAATCCCTGGATCATAGAAATATACCTGCATATTTCCATGAACAAACCTGAGTTCTGACATTTTGGATAAGTGATTAGGTACCCTCTAACAGCAGTGGAGCATCAGTGTACATATCATGCTTTCATCACATGCGCACTGGGAAATCAAAAGCTTCCCACTATCTACCTGCAACTACTAGCATCAGCTCAGGGATGAGTGCCCTCATTGATGAGGTAATTTGTTCTTGGTATGTGTAGTTATAACCTGTAAAATAATGTAACTGTGAAACATTTTGAAGTGTCTCGAGTGAAAATAAGCTTGCAAGAGCTACCCAGACATTGAGTTTTATTTAATCTTAGACTTTTTTTTACCTTAATTTCATTTCAGTCATTTTCATTTTAGTGTACAGTTTATTTTGAAGTAATAAATTGAAGAAGAAGAAGGTGCTCAAGCAGTGTTACAAAGTTAAATTTTACTTAATAAAATTCAAAGCTACTGTGTAACCTAAAAAGGGTTTTAAAGTCTGTGGTAAACAGAATAAAAGGCTCAGAGGGAAAAGGCAGTCAGTGTATGAAAAACCTGTTAATTCCTATTAATTCCCAAAAAATTCCGGTTAATTCCATTAAATTCCTGTTAATTACCATGGAAGACTTCCCATTTTGCAAATTCTCAGAATTTTGCAACCATACTGTACATGTTTCATCAGACCTGTTCTTAGAATTGAGATTGCAAGGGAAGTGTGAAAATATAGACTACGGTGTGTGTGTGGGTGTGTGTGTGTGTGTGTGTGTGTGTGTGTGCGCGCACCTGTGCATGAATGCATGCAACCTATGCACGCCTGTGTATGTACATAAATGCGGTACATATATTTGTTTGTATTAAATAATGAACAAGTGGGATCCTCAACAAGCATCAGTACTGCCTACCCAATGAAATATTAAAATGGCAATTACTAGTCAATGTTGAGATATGAATATTAAGTTATGTCCAGTTAAATCCAAGTCAAGAAATAAAAGAGGGGAAACATGGTCAGTTTAACTTACATAAAGGTTTGTGTATAAGATAATACTCCTTGTGCTGCCTCTCTTCTTTTAATACTTGCAGTACATGTTTCGTGAGGAGGCTTATGTGCCCATTTATATTGTCATTAATGGGATGTTAACAGTTGTTTCCACTTTATTTTTTGAGTTAAACATTGGATACTTTAAATTAGCCTTGCACTGTTTTAATAAAACAGTGTTCCACAATGTTTATTTCAGAATGTGTTTTTTGTCCTCATTAGGACTTGCCATTTCAGTCCCAAAACTGTAAACAAAGTGTGTTGTTGAAGAGAGCTAAAGGTCTGTTTAAAATCCCTGATAATGCCCTCAAAACCAACAGGAAGTATGGAGCATAACATGCCCCACAGGGAGACAAAGAAACGAAACAGAACACAAACACCAAAGCATACTGGCATGCTCACTCACTCACATGCTGATCGCTCACATGCTCTCTCTCTCACACGCCCTCTCACACACGTGCCGTGTGCATACCCTGGTATATGGCTCATGTTCTTAGTTAATTCTTATCTTATAGTAATGTAGTAATGAGTCTAAATGCAGTACATTTACATTACATTTTTGTCATTTAGCGAATGTTTTTCTCCAGAGTGACTTATATAGGTTACAGTTTATAAATGTTATCCCTTTGTACAGCTGGATATTTACTGAGGCGGTTGTGGGTAAAGTACCTTGCCCAAGGGTACCGTAGCAGTTCCCCAGTGGGGAATTGACCCAACAACCTTTCAGTTACGAGCCCTGCTTGTCACCACTAGACCACACTGCTGCCCCTGCATAAATTATTTGTCCATATAATGAAACTCCCCTCCAATGTTCAGTCTGGCTCACTTCTAGAGTGACCACTTGTGTTTGGAGCTGAATATCTGTGGTGGGCTTATTATTAAGGAACAGACACAGTGTGAAGCCTGAGGGCAAGACAAGGCCTCTCCTCTCTTTCAGGAAGTTGCAGAGTACTATGCGAAGAATGCACATTCGCCCCTGAGATGGAGCACACCTCCGGTTATCGAGGAGCTGAAGGTAAGTGAGCTCTCAGGACTGAATTCCTCCTGCCTCTCTTACTTCATGAGATGGTGCTGTGTTGTGTTAGATGAGCATGGTCACTCCTGGCTTGAAGTCACTTGGAGACTTAGAGCAGTACTCCACTCCTGTTAGAATCCTAGGACAAAATATCCAGAGAATGTTAGAAAAGTTTTAGTTACCTTGGATTATTTGCACTTGAAGGTGTCTCTTTCAGCTTTACTCATAAAAAGGCTATCTAGTATTTATATAGCGCTTATATAAGGGTCCTAGAAACCTGAAACAAATTAAGCTAATGAGACGTGGGTCTGTCTTCTGAAAAAGTCTTGATTGCAGCCATTTCTGTTTACAATAATGATGTATTGTACATAACTTAATTTTGTAAACACCTTGTGGCTTGTGGTTCTGCCATTCCGTCTTTGAAAGACAACTATAAAAGACATTTTATGTCTTTGGGGACTATTTTGAGTTATCCGTAGATAAAGTGCTTGTTCACGCCACCAGAGAAACAGCTGTGAGTAATGGCCACCGGATAAAGGGCAGTGATCGGCCAGCCGCGTTTCACGTCGGAGCAGAGTGCCCCGCGGACGTGGAGTTCAAAGCTGCGGATTCTCCCCTGGTTAATGAGACCAGGGTGTTCGCAGCGAGGGTCAGTCGAGGCTGTGCGCTTTGTGTCCCGCAGGCCAAGGCCCGAGCTGCCGGGCTGTGGAACCTCTTCCTGCCCTCCGTCAGCGGCCTCAGCCAGCTAGAGTACGCCCGCATCGCCGAGGAGACGGGGAAGTGCTCCTTTGCCCCCGAGGTCTTCAACTGCCAAGCTCCGGGTAAGGGAAAGGGTGGAGTCTCCTCCGGCGCCCTGTTTCCCAGGACACGTCAGAGCAGCCTTTACTGGAAACGGCTGCTTTTCCTCCTCATTTCAGACCTTCTGGCATTGGGTTTTGGCACCGAAAAAAAAACCCATTGACCCTAACTGACCCTAACTGTCACAGATTCCCAACTTGGAACAGCAGGCACTTTTTTCATGTCTGGTCTTCCAAGTTCCACAGCTGCTGTGACACGTGGCATTAGATGCAACTGAAGAGTAAGGTGTGTTTTCATTGTATGAAAGCCAGTGCAGAGGAGCGGAAGATGAGAGCTCCAAGCTACTCGAGATGAGTATGGCTCGGGAAAGTGGTCTTCCCTGCAGGGGGTGCTCTGTAGTGCTGACCCCCGCTGTGTTTCTGTAGACACGGGGAACATGGAGGTCCTTCACATGTACGGCACTGAGGAGCAGAAGAAACGCTGGCTGGAGCCCCTCCTTCAAGGGGAGATCCGATCCTGCTTCTGCATGACAGGTAAGCAGGAATTCTCATTCTCTTATCAATGTCTCACACTATTCTGCGTGACTGGTGTGGAGGAATTCTTTTATGAATATGTTTTCATGCAGGTTCCCCCAAGTAATGTTCATTCTCATGTTTTGCACTTGAACTCACAATAAACTTATAAAAATGCAATATTTTTCTGTAATATAGCTCTCTTCCACTGCATATTACTGTACAACTTAATTTGATGCCACAAAGAGAAATGTCATGATTCTTGTTAAGAAGTGGTTCCAGGAGGAACAAAATCCTGCCAGTTGTATTCACTTAAATTGATTTGGCCCTCTTTGTGGTCGTCTTCTTCACATTTGTTTTTCACTTTCATTGGGCTTGAAACTGGTCACTGAGCCAAGGGAAGCACACAACAAATGCTGACAAAAGGGGTCGTGATCTGGTGATCTGGTGAGCAACATGTTGGCTGTCAACAGCTGGTTCGAGTTAACGTCAAACGTCAAAGCAGCATATTTCCTCAGTTAGGAATCTAATTGTGTTCCATTAAAAAAAGGCAAGTGACGTTCACCCTGCAAAAAAAAAAAAATGACAACAAACAACTAGCCCAGGGACTGAAGCCCCTCAGCACAAAACGGCATATTATTGATCTGTTTCTTAGCATGTTGGGACCATCTGTGGAGCACCATTAACTGTGAACAGGAAAGAGCGCTTCTGAAGGCTGTGTGCCTGTTGTTAATGTCCCTCTTAGCATGCTGGTGATGGTTCCACTTCACTGACTGCAGACAGCTTCCTGAAGAGACCAGCGTTGAATATTTATAACGACAGGTACAGCACGTCAAAAAAAAAAAACGGGGAAAGCAACATGAGGATAATAGTGAGAGGGATTGTTTGAGGAATGCCAAAAATGAGTCATTTCCGCCTCTTTGCTCGCAGTGGAGGGAAATTGTCTGCTGTCAGAGGGGTTGATAAAAGGCGTTGATGTCCCTGTAACTAAAGAATACAGATGGTGTTTGATTGCCCAAGGGCATTTTGATAACGCCACAACTGGCAGAGGTTGTCACATGGTTCTGATTCTGTTTTGTTGTGTTTATTGTTTAATGGTGCACTGAAAAGGCCTTGCTGTTCTCTGGATTAATATGGCATGAACGTAATATAAACAGCCACAAAGACCCCATCATGGTGTAGGAGTATTTGAGTATACGTTCGTTGTAAAGATAAAACTCAGAAATAATGTTCTGTCTTCCTTTGTTGATACCAGAGCTGTCATGTTTTTTTTCTGTCATTAGCATTAAGCTCTTTGCTAAATTGAAATGATAGCAGTCCAGCCATATTCACCATTGTGTTGCTAAATTAAGTTTCTGACATAAGATTTGCTCAGTTATGGGACGTGCTTGATGACCTTTACTTTGAACGAGAACCAGCGTTTCTGATTAAACATTGATTAATGGTGTGTGTGTGCGTGTGTGTGTGTGTGTGTTTGTGTGTATGTGTGTGGTCTGTTTTTTTTCTTGTAATCAGTGTTCACTCTGTTTCAGAGCCAGATGTGGCCTCTAGCGATGCTACCAACATGGAGTGCACCCTTCATAAAGATGGAGATCATTACATCATTAATGGGAAGAAATGGTGGAGCAGTGGTAAGTCCCATTTCCCAGTTGGCACTGTACCGTACCTGATAATTCACACATGTATTCCAATGAAATTTGAAATTGGCATCCAAAATGGTAATGTACCAAAAAAATATATGTTCCTTCTGACAACCAAGGCAATAGTGGGTACTGTCTGATTTGAATCACTTCTTGTACCTTGCACCAGTGACAGAGTGCTCTTCAGCACTCTCTCTCATGCCAGGTGAAATATTGTTTTTCCCCTTCAGTGCATAGAATTAGGTTTTGGGGGGAGATCCGCGAAAGCTGAACAACTTACTTTTTCCATGGTCTGTTTGGAATATATTTCTTTTTTACCAAGTTTACCAAAGGTTTCCATACAGAGTAAAAAAAAACATTTCCCAGTGAAACAGTGTGCATTCTAAAGGTATATGTATTGAAAAAAATTAGATTAAAATTCTGCTTCATACAAATATATTGTGAAGCAGAACATCTGAATGACTTTAAAGGCTAACCAAGGTTTCAGCCACAGTCCCACTATTTTATCTTGAGATGTCACTGAAAAGACAGAATATGAAAGATGTTGATGTGTTGATGTTGCTGTCCCTGAACTTTGCATTCTGGGGTTACAGTCCAGGTCAGTGTGTGTGTGCAGTTTGCTTCCCTGTGTGGGATTGCCGGGGGGGAGGCTGATCTGAGCCACACCTGGCCACAACATTGCCTTATGCTCTGAAACAGCAGCGTCTACTGTAGTTTTGACTGGAAATAGAGGTCTGACTGTTTGGCAGCGTGCAAAAACACACTCACAAAAGGAAAATCGCATTCGTATCACTGATGGCGGGAGGAATGAGTGTGTGTTGCCCGTGCGCGACAGCTCGGCTGCCAAAACCTGGCTTCCTGTTGTTTCTCAGTTGATTCTTAATGAGCAACAACAGCAAATAAATCCAGCTCGTTTGTTTCTGGGAACGGTGTCCAGGAATGTCCTGGGGAAATGGGAATGTGGTCTGTTCCTTTCAGTTTACAAACTCAAAAGCCTAATGTATGTGAAGTGCAGTGTGCAGTTTGGAATGCAGGATTATTTTGTCACATTATAAAGTCAACATGGGTGCCTGACTTTAGAAAAATGGGGGAGGGTACAATATTGCCTTAAAAGTGGGCAGTCTGGGGGTCCATCTGCATCAGCACATGCTGCTTAGTTACCTGTCTAAAATCTCTCCAGAATATTACTTAGAGAACCTTATTTGCTGTTCTTTCCATGTATTTGATGGAGAACTTGGAAAACACGCAGGAAAAAAATATGTTTTAAAAATTGTTGGCTAAAGTCTTTGACGTCTTTCATTGGCAAAAGTAATTTAGACCTTAAACACAATTCAAGGAAAGCCTGGAAGGAATGTCATGGAACAAATTTTGAGGGTAAAAGTATATTTGGATGCTGCTGTTAATCTGAGCAAAAATGAGAAAAGAGTATATAAAGTACTTTACTGTCCATTGACATTAATTGAAATTTAGTTTTTCCCCACGTAAACCGTCGTGTCCTCACTGCTGGGATTGTAACCTGCCCCCCCCAGCATTACATTGTCCTCTCTCTTCTTATGTGAAGGGCATCCCTTCCTAATTGCAGCCCTCCCTGATTTTGATTTGTGCAATGTGGAGTGGCAAGTACCCCCACAATCTCAAAGTGTACGGGTAAGACCCCAGACCCAATGGCTCAGGCTACAGTGGAAGTCACTGTTGCTGATCCCTTTCTGCAAGCCCATTAGCAGCATATAAACTGTATATACAGGTGCATATACAAGTGAATGCAAATGCAGATAAGTGAATCTACAATAACTAGGGACAAGTTAATCACAATTAAACCCTTCCAGCACATTTAATTGGATTAAGGGTTAATGGGCCAAGATAATTACCATGGCTACAATCATTTCAATTAAGAACACCCAATCAATAATTGATGGATTAAATAACCCACTTATTTTACTTAGCACTTAGCTTGAAAGGGTCCACCTGGTTTGAATAAATATTTTGCAGAAAGATGTTGATTCACTGGTGATGACCATTATTACCATCATTGGTATCAAATATGTAATCTTCTTATTATTTTTGCTGAGACAACATTTTAATCTTTTGCTTTGTTTTTATTTATTTGTTTTTATTTTTATTTCTGTGCTAACTATGTATGTGCATGCATGCTAAATCTGCAGTCCCCTTCCAAGATATGTTTGTGGCTGGGCAGCCACTACAGTGAGGGATTGTACCGCTAAATTTAGGATTATTATTATTATTATTATTATCATTAATAGTATTAATATTAGTACTAGTAGGGATGGCAGAGCTGGTACTGGTCTGTTCAGTGGAAAATGAATTATGTCGGCCCCAAGTACACAGGTGTGATATTTTATGAAAATGAATTAAAAATTAGCATAGGATCACTATTCTCATCCAGTCAAAAGATCTTCCATGAGGGGAAAATGCACTTTACTGTTACTTGGTCCATGCCACTCTGGGAGATTTTAACAATCTGGGAGATGAAAACAAACAGAATAGTTAACTCTCATCCCAATGCATGATATATAAGTATCATTCCAGTCAGAAGCGAATGGTTAAAAACTTTTAAATGTGCAGCTGTCATACATTACAAGAACACAGGCTGTATCAATAGCTTCTCTTTTGCTAGATTTGATGCATGTGTACAGCCTACAGACATGTACTGTCTATTTTTTCTGGATTGTTTTGCAAGTTTAAGATTGCAAGGCCTTTTTCCTAGTATGACACTGCAATATACAAGACTCATCAGCCAAATGTCAAGACAATCTCTTTTGATGCTGCCTGCTTGTTTTGGAACTTGCTGTTTTAATTATTTGTATTTAATACAGAATTGCACAAATGATCCATTTTTTTGTTAGGCAAGTATGTGGCAGCAGTGTAGCATAGTGTGTAAGTAGTCGTAACTGAAAGGTTGTCAGTTCAATTCCCTGCTGGAGCACTGCTGCTGTACCCTTGGCCAAGGTACTTAACCCACACTTGCTTCAGCAAATATCCAGCTGTATAAATGCATAGCATTGTAAAAAAAATAAAAAAAAACATAATTGATGTAATTTGCTCTGGATAAGAGCATCTGCTAAATGCCAATAATATAATGTAATGTGGCAAAATGGTTCGCACATAGTTTTGAGGCTATGATACAGCTGGTAATCACGCTTATATGGAAGAGAAGAAGCCTCAACGCTCCAGGCCCTGCCTGAGGACCACTGCAAAACTGGAGAAAACATACCGGTATGTCAACTTACTAACATATGCCTTCTCACCCTCCTACACAGGCGAAACTGGCATTTTTTCTACCAGTGAAAAGTGTGTGTGTATGTGTGTGTGCGTGCATGTGTGTGTGTGTTTATTTGTTTGTTTGTCTGTACATTCCTGTGTTTCTTTATGTGTTTCAAGGCTGTATTGCCATTGTCTCCTATAGAACCTTCCAGATGTTCTCCCTGGAACACATTGTGGTTTGAGGCCCTCCTAAATGAACCATTCTCAACAGAAGTAACAAGGGATTCTCTTTCGTGTGTGCAGAGACTACTTTAACCCTTTAAACTCAGATAGTCTTCAAGCAGGCCTTAAGTACTTGCACAGTATTTCATTATTCATTTTCACTTCAATGAGATGTGACATTTATTTCACAGATTTACACCAGTCACCCAGCCTCACAGATTGCCTTACTTCAGATGTTTGCAGACACAAATCAAATCACATTGCAAATGAAGTTTGACGCTTAATATGGAACTTATCATATTTGTGTCATATCATAGTAATCTGGCTCTGTGTTTATCCAGAAGGCTTCTGAGATGTCTTCTGGATGAAATTTGCTTACTGTTTATTATGAGATTAGGGTATGTAGCTTTGTGTATATATACATATATACTGTGTATATATATATATATATATATATATATATATATATATATATATATATATATATATATATAAATTTAAAAGGATGGGCCATACTGTATTACACTAGATGATGAGACTGTTGTTATGTCTCATATTTTCAAGTAATCTCTGCTGTCTTTTACTTGCTGAAATGAACTAGAATGCACTTTTTATCAACCAATATGATCCACACGTCTTTATCTCAGTGCCTCTTTGCATGTGAGCAGTTTACAAACGAAAGATACTGTGCTGACATGGAGGGCAAAGGGAGGCATCTATTACCCTCTGTATCAGGATGTGATTATCATGGTTTAGAGGTCAATGTGAAAAATGATGAGCAAGTCATGAAACTATGATTAATAACGAAACCATCCCACGCAATAATGCAATATTGTGGGTTTGTGTCATGCCATACGTGCAAAAAAATGTAAGCCACAGTTTAAAGACCTCACAAGATCTGACATTGTAACACAATTTGCATTTTTTGGTTCCCATTGTGAAATAGTTGACAAATACTTACCAGCACACAGGACAGAGAGAGGCCAGGGCAGAAGCAGGGGCAGAGGCCAGGGCAGAAGCATTTGCTTGGTGGTGTTGCAGTCACTGGCACACTGTGATGAGGGGGGCAGCATGGTGCAGTACTAAGGTGAAGGACTTGTGACCCAGAGGTTGCCAGTTTGATTCCCAGGTGTGTCAATGCTGTTGTACCGTCCAGCAACATAGTCGTCCTGGTTTACTTCTGTAAATATCCAGCTATATAAATGGATACTATGCAAACTATGTAAGTTCATGTGGCAAAGGGAATCTGCTCAGCAAAAAAAGTAATGTGATGTTCTCATTCTCTAATAGCCAGGGACAGGGATGTGCTTTTTTTGCTGCTCCCCAGGCCTTGTCTCAGCATGGCAGACTGATTTGTCTAAGTTCTATGCGCCTCATGCCTTTTTTGATGAGGATAATCCTTGAGAAAACAACAGGCAGCTTTTAATTGTGCTGTAGAACATATTAGATCAGGCACGCGTGAGACAAGGGTCTTGTGTTCCCCTAATGTTATGACTGGCATGTTTGTGTGATGTCTCTCCCATGTGGGAGGTCTTTCCTTTCAGCAGGCAAGCTTTGCATAAAAGTGTCTGACACATCGGTTCTGTTCAGGGATTGTCACTCAGTGTTTGAAAGTGTTTTCTGGAACTGGAAAGTCCCATATCCTGTGTCCCGAATCCAGCTGTCTTTGAGCTAACTGTGTTATAACTAAGACCTCACAGGTGTGGCGTGCCACTTGTGCAGGCCAGCAGCTTGCCAGCATATGATCCTATCTTCCAGCTTTGATGTATTGAAATGTTGCCTCAGTCATGTTGATGGGATACAGCCTTTAAGTAATGTCTCCAGTGACTGAATGAACACTGAAGAAACAGAACAAAGTACTGTATCTCCAGCAAGGAGGTTAACTAAGTACCACTTGGTTTTTGGCTTCTGTTGCTCTCCTCTAAAGGAGACCTTGGTCAATTTGATGTAATTAGCGTCATTGTACCCTGTATGTTGTAAAAAGAATTGGGAACAATTGAGAAGAGGGGAAAAATAAGGGGAACACAATTAAGTTGATACAGTAGTAATTTACCTCACTGAAAGTAATACTTCCATTGCAGTGTACTGCTGTACCCATAATTAGCATTTGTGCTGGAATGGGAACAATGCTTAAATTAAGAGGCATTTAAAAGGAAAAATGTTTTCCACAGAATTCTTTAGTTTTTAGCTCTACTGCATGAGTGCTGTGAAAGGGTGTTAACAGATTAAATACTGTTGATTACTTCCTTGTCTGGTGTTCCCAAACTGCCAGCGGGTGAATGCTGTGACTAAGTGAAATGACGTGTGAGAACATGATCAAATTTTTTTTTCCTCTACAATCAGTTATCTGTGTATACTGTTTAGGATGTCATTGTCCCTAGTAACTTAGCAGTATTTAATACTGTACTTCTGGTTCTCTGGATTTATTGTTTTGAGTTTGGGGTAGTTTGCTATAATTTCCACAAATGGTTCCCAGACTAATGTCGGGAAGCTTGTCTGGTGGTGCTACACAGTGACCTTTCACAACATTCCACATGTTTGTAATTATCCCAAAGTCATGGCTGTTATGTGCCTTGTATTTCTCTTCTTCAGTCATTTAAATACACCCATTTACTATAAGTGACTGGAAAATTAGTTTTTTATTGAAATGAACAGTCACACAGAGCAGACAGTGCATGGGCTAATACAGTTAACAGAAAATATTGTATCTGGCCAAATTATCTGCGATGGTCATAAACAATGAATCATGGTTAAAAACATAACATTTGATCCCTTTTCATGTTTTTCTTTGAATACTTTCCATGCACTGTTTGATGTGATTCATTAGGTCAGATGCATTTAACATTTGTTTCTGAAGTGTTGTTTTCATGTGTGTTCATTATCTCCATCCATATGAAGAGAAATGTTTTTAGAAGAACAGCACACTGTATGAAATGCAGTGGGTTGCTGAGGTGCTTGAGGGGGAGGATTGACAAAGGACAAGTGGATATAGTAGATAAGCTCCATTAAGTGGATATTTTACACAAGTGAAGTTGACACCAAGGGGAATTCCTTTAATTTGGCAAAAATAGAAATAAAAATAAGGCAGCAAGGGCGTATGGTCAGTTTACTTGGAAGTAGAAGGGGGAAGGAAAGAGTATATACGCTCTGTGGGAAAGAGAGACAGACAGACACAAACACACACAGAAATACTGGGCCCAGCACTTGTAAGTTATCCATTTCTCTACAACCGAGGGTCTTGCGTTGAAGCACAAACGCTCAGGTCTGTAAACACAATGAAATAGTGAGGTTAGATCCCATGGAATAGCTGGAGTGACACGCAGTGAAAACAGTGCTTGGAGCCAGCTGTTCATTAAAGATTTTCTGATATTTCATCTGTTGCAAAGCCCTTTTTTCTGAGACTGTAATAAGTAAATATTCCTCCCAATGCCAGACAGGGGTATGACTACACTTGAATAGACCGTAGGAGGACCAGTATTTATTTACATTGAAGCTTCCAATAACACTGCCATGAATCATGCTTTGGCTTTTTTGAAAACACATTATGGCGTTTATTCTCTGAATTGGCTATGGTCTGTGAGTCATTAACAGAATTTTTTTTTTAGTCTTCCCTTCCCGAACACTGTATGCAACATATGCATTCAGAATTTGTCTCCAAGTACACTATCTATTATATGTGAAATTGTGCCATTTTGTTGTTTCTTTTTGTCTGAAGCATTTTGCTACAGCTGCTTTGGTCAGATGATGCTGATATAAGGTGATTTCAAATACTCTGTAAAGGTTGCGTCTTGAAGCAGTTTTTTACAGGCAAATGAGTGGGACCACCACTGGAAGACAGCAGCGCGGCTAAAAAAACCAAAAAAAAAAAAAAAACACGAGTCAGACCAGATCCCTGTCAAAAATCACAGAAACTTTTCAGTTTTATAAAGACATTTCAACCTGACATACAAAGCCCAAACTACATGGAGAGGCAGTGATTTCATGCAGCATGTTGGGTTTGCGGAAAAGACGCTGACCGATGCATAATTAACCACGAGTGCCATCCACACAGCAGCAAAGCAGTTTGATACAATTAGTGGGTCTTTGTGAAAAAGGGCTGCGTAGCACAGCAAGTTGATTTGATTTGGATTTGATTCAAGTGGATTTTGGACTCATTCGGTTTTGTAGTTTGTTTCGAATGTGTTGAGTGCACTCCTTGCAGTGCATTTTGATTCTGTCATGTCTCTTCACACGTGTGCATTTATCTTGAACCGTCCATTTTGAGGGAAAGGGTAGGGTGCAGCAGTGTCTGAATGATAGGAGCTGTGTGGAAAAAACGAGGCATCTCCTTGCATCCCCTCTGAAAAGCTATGCCGGGGCTCTGGACACAGCCGAAATTCTACCATCAGACAACACGGCAGGCGTCGGTAAGTCTAAACCAATCATTCAAAGAAAGAATAAGTAAATTCTGAGTGCATATGCTGGAATGAAACTGTTCCCTCAAGCCTTAAACATAATACTCTGATGGGACTGAGAGTCCAGGTCCTCAGATGTTGTTTTCTTTCTTTGTTTTTTGGGTTCATCCAGCTTCATCCAGGCAACATGTCAAACAATCAAATTCCCCATTTTTTTTTCTAAAGCCACATAATGGATTCAAATCAGATTCATGTGTTTTTTGAATGCAGTTGAATGCAGAAAAATAGTGGCAAATTGACATTGATTTTGGAGAAATTGAATTCTCCACAGTGTTCCATGGGCCAAAGATAGCAAACGGAGACTATTTAAGGCAATTCAGTATGTGGATTGGTTCTCATTTAAAAAGTCAACCCGAGGCAGTTTTTAAGTGGATGATCTGTAATAAAGCAGAATGTGTTTAAATAAGTTTCACATTTTAGCCAATGAAGCCGTACAAATCTATTATCTCTAGTTTACAATCTGATTCGGATATCTTATAAAAATGTACAAATACACAAAGACTAGAGGTTGGATTTATCTATGCGCTGTGCTATACAAGTGTACAATGAGAATCATGTTCTGGGAAGATAATGTAAAAATGTCTGCAATGTGCATGATTTACGTACAAAGGAGAGCACAAACTCGCCGCCGTTGGACTCTTATATGGTGAATGTGCTGGTATCCTCAGAGGCTGTATGGGAGTTGAGGGAGATTTCCACCGCCTGCTCGTTTCTGTGGCGGAGCCTCCTCCTCCTCTGGCCAAAACTCTTCATGGCCTTGAGGATGTTCTGGCGGAAGGAGGCCCCAATGAAGGCGTAGAGTATGGGGTTCAGACAGCTGTGGGTCAGCGCCAGGCTCTCTGTGATCTGCATGGCCATGTCCAGGTTCTTGCTGATCTCGCAGTGGGTGACCAGGGCGTAGATCACGTCCATGGCACGGCAGAACTTCACGATGTTGTAGGGCAGCTGGGTGACGATGAAGACCCCCACCACCACCATCAGGACCTTGAAGGCCCTCCACTTCTTCCCTTGCGTCACCTCCGGGACCCTGTAGAGTGCGCAGGCCACCCGGGAGTAACAGAACAGCATGACCAGGAACGGCAGCAGGAAGCCGAGCGTGACCTCCAGGATCTCCAGGCTGGCCTTGGTGGGAACGGCCATGCTGGACGGGTAGATGGGCATGCAGGCTTTCCTGGTCGTGCCGGGCCGGACAGTGGTGAAGACCATGTCCGGGATGCCCAGGACAAAGGCCACGGCCCAGACGGACAGGCAGACCAGCAGGCAGTGATTCCTCCTTATAGCTCTGCCCATGGCGTTGTTGGACAGGGCCAGGTAGCGGTCCACGCTGATGCAGGCCAGGAACAGCATGCCGCAGCTGAAGTTCATGCAGTACAGTGCTGAGGTCACCTTGCACATGGCCACCCCCAGCTCCCAGCCTCTGACCGCGTCGGCCGCCCAGAAGGGCAGCGTCAGAAGCAGCAGGAGGTCGGCCACGGCCAGGTTCAGAATGTACACGTCCGTCATGGTCTTCAGCCGCTTGTAGTAAATGTAGACGGCCACCACCATCGAGTTCCCTGCCAGCCCCACCACCAGCGCCAGAGTGTAGATGGCTGGGAGGAAGACCCTGGCGAAGGAGCGCACCTCCTCCTTGTCGCAGACTGTGTGGTAGTCATCATAGCTGAAGTTGAAGCTGTCATTTTCATGGTCCATGTAGTAAAAGTACTCATCATCCTCCATGACCCCTCTTTGTCAAAGTAGGTTTCTAGAAGAGGAAAACAACTATTTATGACTCATTCATTGCATAATTTTTAAATACATGATATACAGTAGAAGTCGCATTTTACTTTGGTAATTGATTATGATGGTGATTATTTCGGAGGGAATGATAATTAGAGTATGAAATGAATTTGAATTTGATGTGTTTTTCCTCAAAGCATGCCGGGATTTAAAACACTGAACATCTGCTAATCTGTTAATCTTGAGACAATGATAGTTAGTGTAATATTTAGTTATAGCCTTTGACAAGTCTTCCTTCTACTTTTGTCCCTTTCATTGTTCAAAAAGGCTCCCTCACTCCCTGAAAGTGTTTCTGTTGTAACACATTTAAAGAAGCTAGTACGTCCAGATTCTTCCTTCTTTTTTATTTGCCCTTTCCTACTTCTCCCTGGTGAATAGAGGAAAATAGGATGACCTACCCAAGGGCCTGGGGTCCTGGTGGATCAGTTTCTTTGAAACGTACTCATGTATGGATTACGTTAACTGTAAGTTGTCTTCATAGTTACATGTTGTGTGGAAACAGAGCATCAGTCTCAGTCCTGCTGGCTCAAAGCCCAGATTCTGCTATGTGCAGGTGTCCTCTACAAACACATATTATTTATTATATATTTTAGGTCGTTGCTTTTGATTAAAGTTACAGGAAGATTGCACTCACTCTAGGCTTGTTTTCAAATCCAGAACAAACCCTGTTTGTAGAGGAAAATCGTGCGTGTAGTCATGAGTCACAGTCATGAGAGTTTTGTGTTGGTGTTTGCAGGCAGACCTGTGTTTGACTGAAGTTGCCACTTGACTGCCTCACATTACAGCAGTTCTCATTTTAGAGATTTTAGACTGTGACTTACGATGCACTCTCCTCATGAGGAGATGAGAAGATTCTGATTGAAGCCAGCAGGGAGATAGGCTTCCTGCTGTCTGCTGACAGATCTTTGTCTGGGGAACTGTTCTGTCTTACCAAAGATCCCTCTCATGTTAATAAGCAGGCCAGAGCAGGAAGTCAGTGGGGTGCTTGGCCTTATTTGACAATACAGGATTTTTCACTGCTGCACACCGGTTCAGGCTAAATATGAAAGTCTTCTCTCTTGTGCTAGGATTATTTGTCTAGTGTCACTGAATCTGTATGTGCTTTTGATTATAAACCTGGTGAAACCTTTTGAAGGCACCATTAAGGCCTCGCAACTACTTTGCTGTACTGCTATATTAGTGCCTTTTGCTGTCTAGTGGTAAAATAACGTGCAGCTGCTATTTTGTGGGAGCCACTCACTCATTTAAGCGTGCAAGTGAGAGACAGTAACTTTTCTACTTCTCCTCTATCACAGCCAATTACTGAAAAGCATTTTAGTTGTCAAATGAAATTTATCATCAGCATGTGCTTTTCTAGCATTTTGTATTGTAAAATTGACCTCCTGTCAATCATCTTGTGCACTTGGAATAATAACAGTGATAAAACTGTTTATAGTCTAATTTATAAATCCCAGCTGTAGCTATTAATAGATCAGTCATGTGGACAAACCACCTATAGCCTTGTTTAAAAGAAAACAGATGTTAAATTTTACCTGATAATGTTAAAATTTAGAGGAGTGGATTTCATACATTTCACAAATGTAACACTTAAATACATAATTGCTCAGAAGTCAAGTTTGTGTTTAATACTGTGTAATTTTTTTCAACATGGGGGTATTGATGATACAGTACTATGATTATTGCAACTCTAGTTGTGATAATAATGTATAAAAAGAATTATAAATTTATAACACTTCATAAAAAATTATTCACCCAACATAATGTAACATGTTAGAGAAGTAATATTTTGAGATACTTTGTTTGATGACATTGTACATGCTTACTGCCTCCCTGCTTTTCTGTTTGACATTTTCACATGATTGTGAATTTGCTTTGTTAAGTAAAGCAAGGTTTTCTCACTCTTTGTTCTATCAATTGCATTTAGTGAAAATTACATATAACATTTTGTATTGCATGAGTATAAACTTGCGAAATTAGTACATTTTTTTTTTTTTGTCTTTTCATAAACAAGAAAAGACCAGAAGTAAACCAAGCTGTGCAGAACATAATAAGCTGAAAAGGCAATCTGGCAGCCATCTGTGATGCAGTCACCTTTAAAACCTTCAAAGCGAGTTTCAAACATACAGATTCAATACATCTAATCACAGAAGTCAAAGATTTTCAAAGAAATTCAAAGGAACACTATAACTTTTTGCTGCAACTTTTTTCCAAGCAACTTTTTTCCAAACACTAAATTCAGGGGCTTTGAGGGAAAAAATCTTTGAGGGTATATGATAGATGTTGCGTGTAAAAGAAACCACTGGTATCCCATTTTACAGCCATCGCTTACATGGCAGCTCCGGAGACCCCCCTCTTATGCCTGTTTCATTTTCACCTTTTATTTTAAAGTCTCAGGGAAACCTTATAAAAGGGCCATAAAAACCTATAATCACAGCTCTACCTTTTAACAAAAGTTTGAGGAAACATTTTACTGTGGAACATTTGCACTACCTGGATTTTAACTTCTGTGGTCTCAGCAAAAAAAAAATCTAAAAATGCATGCAATAATAGCATGTAAAATGACTAAAAATACATGTGCTAACATATATTATAGGCAAGTATACTACAAACACATGCACATTGAGTCACATACATATTTAGTTTTATTAACATAAGATCTCAGAAAGTATCCAAAATAACTAAATCAGCTTCTAGTACATGCAATAAATGTGTACATCTTACCTTCTCTTTTTCAAAACTGCTGGGGTGTAATGCTGACTGAATGTACAGTACTCCTTCTCTCTTGGTACTGTCAGTGCGTTGGTGACTCCCTTGAAGTACTTCACGTAGTCTGCGAACACCTCTGACGGTACACAGATCGAGTGTAGAGAGTCTAAGTGAGAGACGCTCCCTGTAGGCAGGGATAGGATTACAGATACGGTAGAACTCTGGCGATCTGCTTTGTGCCCAGTATGAGTCAGTGTAGAGGAAGTTATCGCACCAAGCCAAGTCCTCAGCTAAATTCTTTCTGGTGTTTCAGGGAGCCCGCAGTGATTAATAAAGTTACCACATGGTGGGTGGAGGATGTCAGCTGGATTCCTGTAGCTCACCTGCTTTCCTAGTTATGGCATAGATTTTGGTCTGAAGCTTGGAAAAAAGGGTCAATCCCACTTTTCCACAAAGTGTGCAAGATACAGATAAGGGTGCCAGTGTTAAGGCTTACTCTCGAAATGTCTTTCACAGAAAACATGACCAAGGTTTATGCTAGTCTATGCCATGTCAAAAAAAGCTCAATAATTCTCTCTCACACTTTGACCCTGGCACCAACAAACATGATGTAATCTTTGAAATGACTCCACCTCTTGGCTGCTGCATAGTTCAAAAGTATTTCCTTTTGTGGACAAGATATGGATTTATAATCATTTAACATATCACTGAAAGTGTTGCATGTAGAGATAACGTTTAAATATCCACAGGATTATTTACTGACCATTTTATAACTTAACCATGTGTTATTGGTATGTCATTTAAACAGAGCTATATAATTATATGATTTGTTTATGTAAAGATAATATATACTGACCAAGTTAATATGCCTCTCCTTTTACCACAACCCTCTTAATGTGCTTGAAAATGACTTGCAATGTCTCTTCTGTTACCATGCTATTGGACCCCTTTTTAAAAAATGTTTCAGTAAATATCATTTTTATTGCATAGTAAACCTGAGGCAAACTATTTTAAAAATCATAATCTTATCAATAATACTGGTCTGAGGTAATTTAGTCTAGGGATTTAGTGTTAATTTAATTCTAATGTGTGGTGTGTAACAGAAATTTTTCAAAAATGTGAAATCTGTTCTTCAGGCAAAGATGCATTTGTAATGTTATATGCTAATTTAAGCAGTATTTGTTTCCCCCAGTTGCATTATTTTCTCAGAGCTTGTTAGCTTGCTGTCAAGTATGGTTAGCTAGAAAGAAAAAGAGGATTCAGCATTGGATAGCTTTACAGAAATGGTTTGCATCTGAAAATGTTTTAAGACATCTAGTTTTCTCGCTAGCCTAATAGCATTGCATTAGCATAGGGCTTCCCTCAGACTTTAGGATGTACTACCACTTGCACAGTGTCTTTAGCCAGTGTTGTTTATACAAATTGTTCATTAGGAATAGTTTTAAGTTCAGTGGATACCATCAGTAAAATGCCTTTACCTCTATATTCATATTCAGTGATATAGCTCATAGCTGAATCAAAAGGTGCCATTTCTGTTATTGATTACAATTAAACTGCAAAATCTGTTCAATGTGTAGTATGAGAATGTCACTGTTCTTAATATGATATTGTTAATATCCCAGTACTCTTAACATATCAAATTATGGCTGCAAGACATTGGTGATATAAAGGTTGCACTGTAGTTCATTTTTTTTTGCTACCGGGGTTGAGTGTCAAGGGTTACTGCAGTGTCATTCAGCCCAGTAGGAAAGTAGAAGCCAGCTGTGCAAACTGCATGGGAAAGGGACTTGTGAGCTACTCATTCATTATCACAGAATGTCTATAAAACAAAAACATGCAAATGGTGAAAATAAATAAATAAACAAACATTCGGTAAACAACCCATTCCACATCCTGAATTTAATGGTAAGAGACAGGCTTTTGTTGCTGTGATAGAAATGCACAGCATGCATATTCTGGAACCTGATATTTTCACTTTTATAGGAGTTTTAATGCCAATGGTCCTTGCTGAGATCACCCTTGTAGTGTTATGGCATCCCAAAGGGTGGAACTGCAGCACATTTAGTCGTCTATCCATAAGCACTTATAGTTCTGAGATCCATACTCTCTTGCGTGCATTTGCACAAACCAACAATGTGTTAGCCTCTGGCCTCGTTACAGTATACTATAAACATAATTGTACCTTAATTGAGAAAATTGAGTTTAACAGTCAATGCTACAATACAAAGGAGCTCTGCATAACTAGCGTGATCCCCTTGCCCCATCTGAAGAGGGATGGACCACCCTATTGAGGAACCATGAAGTAACTTAACCTAACTGAACACTAGCTATTGGGAGAATAGGGTAATGCACCTTGTGCTATGTGTCACCTACATGTCACAACTTAATTGTGTTCTGATCGAGTGTTTAATAACAGTCTAATCGTGTTACATAACTGGTCACCAAGGATTCGGTATGCTTACGAGGGTGTGGTATGCGTAATTAGCTGGGCCCCACCCTGTGGAACAAGAAGCAGCATTCATAGTCTTTTAAGGTTGCAGTCACTTTATTTTGGTTTGTCGCCTCTTAGGGACAAGTAAGGACATGATCGGCACATGTCTGTTAAGATCATAGTCAGAGTTTATTTATCTTTATGGCTGTCATTAACACTACTTATGTAACAGAAGTAATTGGTGCTCTCTGTCACGAAAACACATGCTAGCTGGGGGAAACACATTATTCTAGCTAGACATACTAGGCATTAAAATGGTGCACAGATGTGTGCTATGAGTTTGTTTTGTTGTATGCAAAAAATAATGAATCACAGTTATTTTTTTAACAAGCCTCTGTCCAGCCAAGTGAATCTTGTCCACCATAAAGAGCTTTATTGGTGAAAATAGTGGGCATAACACCAATGGTCTATATACACGTTTTTTGTAGTCATGCCTATCGTATTGGGAGAAAATGTTTTATTTAAGCATGTGTGGCTGTGTAACACAACATGAAACTATTGCAGTATGGTGTTTACTGTACAACATGTCTATATTGAGGTTTGCGTGACAGTAATGTCCTCAGTGTTGGCCAATAGGCTTGAGGGTTCAGGCAAAGCAAGATTGTTTTCGTCACATCCACAGATAAAGACAGCCAAGTGTCCCACACCTCTTTCCCAGAGAACATACATTTTTATCATTCCAAGAATATTCTCCAGTAGATAGCTTTGGCAGGCCTGCCTAGTCCTGTGCTTGCTTTGTAGTGCAAAAACCACACCATCACTTATATGCACTAACAAGGGTTATTCCTCATCTTAAAAACACAGAGGCATATTATTCTTAGTAGTCATTGTATTTTTTGAAGCTTGAGCTTACACTGTTGCTAATTTGCTCAAAACTATGATTCTGCATGTTTTATTTTTATTTTTATTTTAAAGACTACAAAATTGAAATTTGCAGAACAGTGTCTAGATATACAGTTATGCCTTATGCTAAGAATGTAGTACTTCTAAGAACAGGAGTGCTGAGAAGATGTAGCTTGATAACATGCGGAGATGGGCCTCTTAGTTAATATCCATGTGGAAGAATTCATATAATAACTTATTTGAATATTGTATGGGTAAGAAATGAAAACAACAGCATTCATTGTGTTATCAGTCACATTGCGTCTTCTTGTTTGTGTATCAAAAGAGACCATGCATGAGTATATGTCCCGTTGTATGGGAACAAAGGTGGCATTGTGATTGCAGTCACTTCTAAACCTTTGGGCAGCTGGCATGCAGGTGAAATTCAGTCAGCCATTCCATCACAGACAGCTGCTCTCAGAGGTATTTTGATCTGTCCTGATTAGCCAGTAGACATGTTTTAACATCAGGTTCAAAGGTCGATTTTACAATAGGTGCTGTTTGCAAGTCATTTCCTTATATTATTTAATCAGAAAACATCCAAGGGTGACACATAACTTTCATTCTGCATGTTGTCTATGAGTACCGCTGGGTATTCACTGGAGTGTTTCAGATATGTACTTTGCTCAAAGGGTGCAATGTCAGTGCTCCACCTGGGAAGGAATGCTTCTTTCAATGTGTTGATAAAATGCTGAGGCTCACGCCACTGGTTATGCACCGCTTCTCATCTCTACTCCCTCATTGAAATGCTTGAACAAGTAAAACCATTTTTAAACCAGTTGGAACTTAACAAGCTGGTGGATTCCAAATGCTCCCCTCCAAAGGGTTGGCAACTTGTCATGTTTGTGTCCACTGTTGCAAAGAGTCCCCAGAATTTGTGTAAACAGGAAACCAGGCTTTTGGGTCACCCCACACCCTGGCCCTGGGCACATAACGGTAGTGTCCCATTGGCTGCTCCACTGGAAACCCTGCCTCATGTTACAGCTGCATAACTGCATGGCGTCAGCATTGGGCCAGATGTGTGCAGCCCTGGGCTCGGTTCATAGCCAACACAGCATCAGGAATGCCGACCACTTTATTTATTTATTTATTTTTCTTGACCTTTACATAGATGCCTTCACATACACTCACTCTAGGGCTGTAAATTAGTGATCACTTAAAACTGCCTAACAGATCTTTCCACACCCACCCCTAAGGTTTCTGAAGGATGTTTTTTCATTCCACAGGCATGTTGATGGGTCATATTTAGACTGTGGAAAGAACGAGAGTGCTTCAGTGATTCTCTGTCTAGTAGTGGTTAGTCCACAAAGGACCACCGTTCAGGGACATTGTCGATATATCTTGGATGGAAAGGAGACCTACACAAATTCACCTCTTGCTTGATTCAAAGGCAACTCACATGAATTCCAAGAAATAATAGAAATATGCTTGATTATTGTTTGTTCTTTTTTTCTTGACCAGTTGAACCATACTCGATCAGAGGCTTCAAATGTGTTGCACAGATACTCTGTATGCATGTGTTTGTGTGGGTGGGTGTAGATAATATAAATGAAGGGAATGGTATTTATGTGTGTCTTGAGTTATAACAAAGTTCATTGTCATTTTTATTTCCAAGTGAACAAACATATGTTCTATATGTCCTTAAATACAGTCACAAAAGAAAATGGTAGGAGCAGAACAATAATGAGCTGCTTTAATTTTTCATCATGAAAGTGATTCTGAAGTGTGTCTCTTTCCAAAGATTTTCTGTGTGTCTCATTCCACCCATCAACAATAATTACTCTAGGGCGTTCTACAGACATCTGATTACACTGACATGTAAGCAATGGTGAATATCAGCAGAAGAGAAAAGGTCTTGGGATTTCCACACTACTCATACAGTTTTAGGTCAATAAATCTGACCTCAACAATGCATTGCATCATGCATGTGGTTTCTGCAAGAAAAACCTTTGTGAATGTTTGTCTGTCGGCAGTTGTACCCATGCTTGACATTAACAATGGATACGAAGCTCTTGGAGTTTGTTCACCAATGATGAATAGATTATAGGGCATGAGGACATTTAAGATGTGTCAGTTTCCTTGTGGTGTTGGATGTGTTTCAGGTGCAGGAAGCCCAAACTGCAAGGTGGCCATTGTGCTCTGCAGAAGCTTGTCACGTGACTCCACCAAAAGGTAAATCTGTCACCATTATGTCATTTTGTTTCATCCAATGAGGGCCATTACCTTCACTAGGTAAAAAAGAGTAAGGTATCCAATGCTATTCATTTTTATGAACAAATGTGTTTTGTTTATGTTCTATTTATTTTTTTCTTTACAGTAATGATGTACAGTGCACTCAGACCCCTGAAGGTCTTATACTAAATCTGCTGACAACAGGACTCCCACAGGCCTGCTACTCACTGCCTGCCAAAGGGAAAAATAAGTAATAATAAATTAAGACTCCTGCGTGATTGTGCTGTTAAATGACAGTTTTGTGTTATTATTTGTATTCTTCATCCGAGCCTCTTACTGCTGTGAAGATGAATAGCCCAGCAGGTAATGGGTTGTGCGATTTGCAGTGTAATTTGACCTGCTGGCTTTCAAACCAAAGAATGAATTCCTGCTGAACGCACCTCTTCCCAGCATTCAAAGGAAAATGCCAGGGGAACTCGGTGCTCAGAATGTCCGAAAAGCAAGCCCAGCTGGATCCCGTGATTTATCGGTGCTACGCCTCGCCTAAATACCAGTGGCTCTGCGCTATTCAAACAGCCATTAACCACATCCAAGTTCAATATTGTCTCTTCTTTGCCACCAGTTTTTCCCTCTTCATGATGAATGGAGGATTTATCCCTGACACACTGAAAACATGTCCCTAGAAGAGGCAAACTAAATCGTTTCTTTAAGCTTTTTCCTTTTTTATGCAACTCATTTTGAATTGCATTGTGTGTTAGGCTTATTTCACTGTGATCACCCTGCAGTTGTGCAGGAACACTGCACATTCAGTGAGACGAATGCAGTCTGCTGTAGACTCGTGGTCATTGTTGGCTGATTAGACTCAGCCTGTACTCAAGACAAGGGCCTTGCCGACTGAGTCACCCAGGAGCCAAACTAACTTGTTTCTCATTTTTCAAAGGGCAGAGAAAATGGTGGATAGTAACTGATTCTGGTGGATGTGGGCTACATGGTCCTATGGATGTTAACTAAATTCTTTACTGACAACAGCTAAGATAATCAGATCCACATGGTTGAATGAAAAAGTGCAGTTTTTTTTTCCTTCATTTTTTTCAATGTGTGAATGAAGCTGCCTGCTGTGTAAGTACTGGTCTAAAACAGATAAGAGTTTGGTGTGTGTGTGTGTGTGTGTGAGAGAGAGAGAGCAAGAGAGAGAGAGAGAGCGAGAGAGAGAGGGAGAGAGAGAGAGAGAGAGAGAGAGAGAGAGACCCAATTCTATGTTTATCTCCAGCACCATCTGCCTTACATAGCAGTCTCAGAGCTGTAATTAACAATGTTAATCAGAGGAGTTCTCTGTTGCTCCTAAACTGTTTGTACCAGAGCAGTTCCTTATCTCTGCTCTGAAGATTGAAGGCCGTTCTGCTGCCGGGAAAGGGCTGTCTGCTACTGCTCAAGGCTTCACCAACAAGCAGTTCCCTGGAAATAGTTTCCACCTTCCCTGTGTTTTTGGCACCAAAAACCCCACGCCACCCAGCAACCAGTATTTATGTGTTTTGCATCAGTCATTAATCTGTGGGGTTTTTTAGATTATTGTTGTAGTTCTGAAACAGTGAAACAGCAACTGAAATAGCTGCTAATTGACTTAGAGCCTTGTTACAGAGCCAAGACTTACCCTAGCCACACCTAAGCCAGAATGGTTAGTTCACCTTAACTGCAGTAAATACATGCATTGCAGTAGCCTCGCCCTTCCTACATCTCATAATGTTACCGTCAAAACATGGCAATGATATCCCAGGGCTGCATCGTCAGAGTAACATTTTGATGATACTTAGTGTTAGCAGTTTAACACAATGGCATGTTACCACCAGAATATTGAATGAGATCTAAATCTTTTGCAGTCTGCCAAGCTTCTTTATACATCTGTAAAAATTGTTAGAATATGTTTGTATAAACCAAGTTTCCTAGGGATTTGATGGCATATACAAATAAGAGAAACTCATCCACTCTGTGTTTGCAAGTGCAACGACCATAAACCCTAATAGCGTACTGTTTATGTGTCATTAAAAGAAAGCTGAAGATTTACTATCTTAGACACAGCAATGACACAGCAATGGCCTATTGTTGGGATTGTCATAGTTTGCACAGTAAAAGATTAACAATACCCATTTGAGCTTTGAAGGCTGCTGTAGATGTTACAAGTGGTCGTCTGCTTTGACTTGTGGAACAAATGGATTGTAGTGTACTTTAAAAAAAAAACATTTCTACTCTTATTTAGTAGTTTCTTACATGTATTTACACAAGAAGCCATGCGTGACACAGATTGAGCAACCCGTTTGAAAGTGCCAGTGATAGGGTGTGGCCTCCTGTGATGTCTTTGATCTGACTGGAGGCTCCTCCCCCTGTTCCGCTGACCCCTCCCTTTTGAGACATCACAGTGCCATCTTAACACGCTGTGTCTGAAGGACTTTATTAATCTTTCACAGCCACACAGAAAATTTCACCTCTCTCCTCCCCTGAAAGACTTGGCCCATTAAAATTCAGAGCCCGCTCCTTCTTGAACTGCCCTCCTGGCTATTCTCAAAACTGACAGCGATGTCTGCCCAGTCGTCATGAACGACCTTGGCAAACTCGCTCTCTATTTCCGTGAGTCTCTCTCAGTCCTTTTTTCCCCACTTAAAGATGGGGCTTTTCACAGCTCAATGGAGCAATTATCTTTGTTTTCCAGGCATGGGCAACACAGTATGATTCTGGTCCCATTAGACACGCCAGGCGTAAAGATTATCAGACCTTTGACAGTGTTTGGACAAGACGGTAAGATTTTCCCCCATATTTTTGTAGTAAGACGAGCACTGTGATTTCATCCTTTCATAATGCTATCCACCTTCTTGCTGAGAGGAGCCATTTGGCAAACCTCGCACATGCTGTCGTCTGCATTCTGGGAATTTCCATTGGATTCCCTGCTCCACCTCTCTTAATGGGATTGCAAATATGCTTTTAAAAGAGTATTTTGTCCGTAAACATACACACACCCACACCCACATATATAATGTTAATATATATATATATCTAATATGGTTAATATTACAGCACTTTGTGTTGTTACATTAACTAAATATATGTGTGTGATTGCATGTGTGTATTATATGTGTGGATATATATATATATATATATATATATATATATATATACACACACACACACACACACACACACACACACACACGTTATATATAAATGTACGTTACTTATCTGGACTTTCTTGTCATTCCAGATGCAATCCATGGTGGACATTTTGAGATACACTTTGACAACGTGCGTGTGCATGTATCTAACATTCTGTTAGGTAAGATTAAAATCCTTTCCAGATGCTGTTTGTCATTTGTGCTGTGGGAGAGAAAGTAACTCTTGTGTATTAGGGTCTCTCCCATGCATGTGAACAGAGGTGAAAGTTAATGCAGTTACAAAATTACTTATTTTAGCAGCGCTGTAATGCATGATTAAGTAGGGATGAATTATGCAGATACTAAAAGCAGCGACTTTAAATCTCAAAATGTGCGCTCTTGAACTCCGCGCTCTGTCTCTCTCTGCCTCGGCTGGTGGAGTTACGGCCTGAAATTCACCTGTTTGTGTCTGTCCCCTAGGTGAAGGGCGCGGGTTCGAGATCGCCCAGGGGCGTCTGGGACCGGGGCGTCTCCACCACTGCATGAGGGCCGTGGGGCTGGCTGAGAGGGCCCTGGAGCTGCTGTGCCGTCGGGCCGCTGACAGGCACGCCTTTGGGAAGAAGCTGTACCAGCATGTGAGTGTGTGTGTGTGTGTGTGTGTGTGTGTGTGTGTGTGTGTGTGTGTGCGCGCGTGCTGGGGCGAGCTGGGAGGAGGCTGACAGCTTCCGAGCATAGACGGATTACCGCATGGGCAAAGTGGGCACGTGCCCAGGGCCCTGGAGCCAATGGGGGCCCTTGGCCTTAAGATTTATTATTATCTTTTTTTTTAATGTGTAAGTGTGGCAGAGCTGAAGTAGTAGCTCGTGTGAGCCCTGCATAAAAGCCTTGGTAGCGGGTAGCAGGTAGCTGAGCGATTGCAGCGGTTACATCACTCCCTGAGACATGGTTAACTGGCATTGTTGCCGACAGGTTAGGGGTAATTTGCCTTTAGCTCAACTTGCAACGACGCTGGCCGTAAGGGATTGGCAGGGAGCAGTGAGATTTCAGGTTCGAAACTCGCTCGATCGCTGCCCCACGTAATATCTAATTGAACACAACGCAGTCTACACCTGTTGCGTAAAGATTTTTTTGTTTTTAAAATATTGGAGTAAATGTGATTTTGAAAATGTAGTATGATTACGAAATAGTTTGAAGGTTTAGTAATGATGTAGGCTGTAGGTCAAATGTCAATTTCGTGGTCAACATGGAGAACCGCGCGCTTAGGGGGTCGGCAAAGCATTAACCTTAAAAAAAGAAAAAGAAGCTAAAGGTGCCACTTTGGTACAACAAATACCCTCTATTTCAACATTTTTCACCAAAAACGAAGGCCAATTGTTTAGGTAGGATATTTTTCACTGCGGTTTTATTTAAATTAAGGTGTGTGTTTGATGTAGCGAAGGGAGAGAGCAGTCACCCCACCCGGCCTCAAACCCAGGTCTACGGGGTACCAAACCTGAAACTTGACTGCAACGTCAAAGAGCCAGGCTTGTTGGCATGGCAGTCAGAGTGCATAGTCTGCCGTAGTGACGGCACTCCATCACAGTTTGACTCCGAGAGATGTATATACTGTGCTGCTCATGGCATGTATAGAACGAAACAGACCTAAAAAAGTAATTTAACATATCAAAAAAAATATCAAAAAAAGGACCTAAAAAAGTAATTTAACATATCAAAATAACGAATTTCAAAGTAATACATGCTGTGTGGTTGTGGGTTGCCCTGTGCTATTGTGTGACCAAACTCTGTGTGCTTAGGGATTACACACGCAGTGTGCATGTATTATTTGCGTGTGTAGGTAGGGGCCCATGGCAAGTTTGTGTCCAGGGCCCGTGGTCATGATAATTCGTCCATGCTTCCAAGGCTCAGAGGATGTGCGTGTTTGCGCGCGTGTGTGTGGGGGGGGTGTGGGTGGAATCTAAGCGGTGCAATGAGGTCACCACGCATGAACGTGCACATACTTACAGCACATGCACAGAAACACACATACACAAGCTCACACGAATCCTCTAGGTGTGGTCTCTCCAGTGGTGCTTGAAAACTAAACGTGTGTCAGTCATGCACAATATCATGCATTTTCCAGCCTCTCTTGTCCTCGTAGCCTTTCAGACTGCAAGTCATCCACATCTGCCTAAATTCACAGCCCCTTACAGACAGATTGATTTTGCTTGTCCAAGAAAATTCACTTGTAGATAAATCAGTATTCTCTGTGCACCTGGAGTAGCAGAAGGCCAGAGAGATATTTTTCTCCTCAATGAATGGTCTCAGATTGGTTCATAGCAGTGACTTCGCAAACATCAATCATCCTCCTCAGGGCGTGAAACAGAAGGAATTGAATAGGATTAACCATTCAGGGAAACCGTGTTGAACATTCTGTAACCAGCTGGTCTGTAAAGTCTGTAAGAGCCTTACATGCCTTCCACAACACATCTTGAATTTTGAATTCATTTTCTCTGCATACCAAGCAAACGGCATGTTTTTTCTGGTTATGGACACATTGTTTTGTCATCAGAGACAAGTTACCAGTGTGTACAAGTTCAAGTGTGTACCAACAAAAGGGTCTTGTAATTTATTGCTTCAGTGAAGTTGAATAATGTGAAAAAGGATTACTCTGTTCATGCTAAGAACTATATTCTGTTCTTTTATGTGTTCTTTAATTCTCTGCCTACTTAAATATATGTCATGTTAATGATATTAATTAAATATTGGAACTACAGCAATGTTGACCTTTCCTGAAAAAGTTAAATGGAAATTTGCTGTGGATATTGGGACTTAGGTGAGAATAGCGAATGTTGAACAGAGGGCTGTGTGGCGATATTGACAGTTACTCTGCATTAATGGCACAGTCATTTGCAATATTGGTGTGTAAGGGGTACGTTCCAAGTGATGCATACAGTACATATTGAGAAAACACATGTAGTTGTATTTTGACCTCAGTGGTGTGGATTTTCAAACAAGCAGACTCATTTAGTTAAATTTGGTTGAATTAGTCATTTTCATGATAGCCACCATGGTGAGTGTGATTGTATCCCCTAAATCAGTGACATCATATGCTGTTAAATTTAATGTGAAATGCATATCTGTATTTTTTCTGTAATATTTTTTCTTGTATTTTTTCATTGGTCAGTTGCATTGCTTGTGTTGCTGCATAATATGTACGGGAAAAAGAGAAAGACCGTTTCTGAAAAATGCACTTGTCATCCCAACTAGATCAGCAGACTGCTGACCCCTAGCGGTGAGAGTGGGTATTGCTGCAGGGACATAGACAGCTCTGAAAAACTGAACGGAAGCATCTTTTTTGGCCAGAATAATGATTCGATGCTGACAAGATGAATGACAAGTAACACCACCCGGAGGATGTGCAATTCCGTCAGAAGTCTGTAAGTCTTTCACTTTCAGTATCTAAAACCCCCCTTGTTTCCTCTTTCCTTTTTCTTTGTTGTTGTTGCTGCGTCTGGTGGCTCCAGGAGGTAGTGGCCCATTGGATTGCGGAATGTCGCATCGCCATTGACCAAACCCGCCTGCTGACCCTCCATGCTGCCCACGCCCTGGACACCCTGGGCAGCAAGGCAGCCAGGAAACAGGTATTCCACTGGATCAAACAAGGGGCGGGGCACAGCCCAAACCGTGCTACACAGACATGTTGCGTGTTTTAACACATGGCTGGAAAGATGCCTTTTTCTGTGGTGAAAACAGAGGGACCTCAGCGTCCTAAAAGAAATTCCTCATTGGGTACAGGAAACTATCTTAAAAAAAATGTCAAAGGATTCTCTGTGGAGGTGTAAAATTTCACTTTGTCTGTGTGAAAAAGGTCACCCTGCAGCATTTCATACAGCATTGTCCTTAGTAGCTGTGAGTTTGGATTGCATGGCAAGGTCCGGAATGGAGGCTTCCACATATTACTGTCTGAAAGTTTGCATTCTTAGAACCAGTCAGGGCAGTCTTGGGGCAACCGCAACATCCTAAAAAATATTTCAAACATCTTAAAAAAGATTGCTTTTGTGTGTGTATGTGCATGCTTCACATGGCCTTGATAATGCATGGCTTTGGGCTTCCTCTGCTAAGGTCATAGATTTATTTTATTACACAACCAGTCACCACTGTATCCACCTCTCACTTGATTGACTGCATAAGAACATGCATTTAGCAGACACTCCTATATCCAGAGTGACCTCCAGCACAACAGAACATAAGTGTATCCATTCAAGTTAAATGGATTAAATGGAGTTAAATGAAGTTTCCTTAAACTGAGCTGTGCTAGGACAGAGCTCATTCCTACTGGCTCTTTGTCCCTTTGAAGCCAGGTGATAGAGAATTCCCAGGAGACTGGTAAACAAATGCAGTGATGAATGATGAGCGCTAAATAAACGTGTCCAGTTTGTGCCAGAGCAGTGACGGTAGCCTGCCAGCGCTGGCAGAGGTGAATATATGGCTGAGAAGGCGGTAGGAGGAGGGGAAGGATGCTGTGTCTGGTTAGATAACCAAAGCCTGGGGATGAGGGACAAAAGTAGCAAATTTTGTATGACAGCATGACCCTTGAAGGGGTCAGAAACAAAAGAGATCAACCGTGCTACTTCGGGAGTGGCTCTGACTGCTTCATCCCAGCTTTGACAAATTCCTCTTCTCCATTCCTGGACAATGAAAGCAGCCCACTGTTGTGAGCGAACCAGAGGAATCTGTTCGTCACCCCTACAATGGAGGAAGCACGGATGTAATGAAGTGCAAATTCAAAGCATCTGAATAAAATGCCACATGTAAACCACGACAGGGCCAGAGCAACAAAGTCTCCCTGTGACTGTGACAAAATGGGTTAGGAAAAGTCATATGATGGTGTGCTGCACGCAGCATGTTCGGCCCAGGTGGATATTCACCTCACACGCTATGCTTTTTTTTTTTCCTCCTCCCTCCCCGTGTCCCTGTGTGTTTTGATCCTCTAATGCACCCTACACCGGTGATGATTTACAGGTGTTTTGGCAGAAAGCCCACTCTGGTGGAAGAGTGACGTCAGTGCACAGCTCTGGCAGATGGTGACGAGCACCCCGCTAGGAGAGCGGGAAGCCGGGTGGCGGACGAGGACAGGGGCGTCTCTGTGCTGTGGCGGTGGTTGCTGGGAGACATCCGTGTATTCGGCAGCTGAAGGAAAGCCAGGGCCTTCCATCAGAGCCACGGCAGGGGAGGACGACCGGGGCAGCCCGCCGTCGCCTGTTATAACAATGCAGCCGGGGGAGGGCCCCGCTAAGAGTTCCTCTCTCAGTCCCAGGCAGGGCTCTCATTAACGCCAGAGAAGGCCTTTCATTAGAGCCATCCTCTCTGCTGAGACACCGAGACAAAGCACTCCCAGCGCGTTCGCAGTGGGGCACAGCAGTAGCAACAGCAGCAGGGATTCAGACCTATTACCTGTATCACTGTACTGCAGAGTAAACACTGCCTGCACTGCAGTCCTCCAGTGCCCCTGCGGTGACTCATCATGGTCTCTCCCTCTGCTCAGATCGCCATGATCAAAGTGGTCGCTGGGCGGATGGCCTGTAAAGTGGTGGACTGTGCCATTCAGGTTCACGGGGGTGCTGGAGTGTCCGAGGACTTCCCTCTCGCTCAGATGTAAGTCGTGTGCAAATCTGAAGAACATTTCAGCTTGCGTGAGTCTTTGATTGTATTTGTAGCGGTGTCCTACTTGGCTGTTTTTGGCAGGTGCTCTGCAGTATGTAGTGAGGGAGGCAGAGATTTAGAGCAGAGCCAGGTGATATCACATACGATGTCAGTGTGTTGCTTCTCTCCAGCTGAAACAACTAAACTGCCCTTTGAGACAGACAGTGTAAGACCAATTAAATGCCTCACATATACCAGGAAGCTCAAGATTGCTTTGCTGATTCACAGTTACAGTTACGATTACCGTATATTGCGTTTGTAATGCGAGCAGTCACGTAATGTCAAGTGACTCATTGCTGTTCAACGCAAGGGTAAAGTCTGTTGTAAATACTGAAGGAAGATCTGTTTTGTTACTACGCATATCAGTAGAATACAGTGAGACAGTGGTGCCTTGTTCGTATGGATAGATGAACAAGGTTGATGATATTTGCATTATAGTTCCAATATTGAATACTGTCTGAGTATGTACAAAGATTAAATTGGTGTATGGGCACATGCCTTTTCAGCTGTTCATTTGGTTCAACCCCTGGCCATGTGCCCGACAGGTTTGGTTCTGGCTCACCGATGCCCTCTAAAGGACAGTGAGTTCAGTGACTACGCACAGATGCATAGAGGGAAATCCACTGTACTGGGTACTGTTGAATCCCTCTTTTGTTCAATTTAACTACAACAACAGTTTTACTTGTAAAATCAGTTGGAGGTTATCCTCCCAGCCTCATCAACAGACTGAAATGTAACCCAGTACGATTGGACATCCTTTTGAGCACATTTGACTTGACCCTGTCTGGCATTGATTCAGCAGCATAAGTGGTATCGCAGGCTTCCGCGGCATGGGTTGCGCGGCCTGCGGCTCAGTGCGTTTGCTCACCGCGCGGGTGCGGATCGCGCCCTCCGCAGGTACGCGTACGCCCGGACGCTGCGTCTGGCCGACGGGCCGGACGAGGTGCACCTGTCGTCCGTCGCCCGCATGGAGCTGAGGGAGCAGCTCGGGAAGGCCACGGCCAGGCTGTGACGCTGACGTCCAGAAGCAGGACCCGCGCCCCAATCAGCCTCCCTCTCCAGATCAAAACGCCTGCCTGCTGCACGCTTTCATTCCAGCCATGATAACAATATGCCCCCTCCAGTGTTACCGCCTGCTTGGACACTGACAGATTTGTAACTCCATAATATAAAGACAGCTATATCAAATTCGTGCTGTTCCGTTTTTGGAACCTGAATGTTAAAATAGCCACAGTAGCTGTGGGTAAGAGCACGGAATCAGATATCCAAAAACAATATTTTCTATCAGATTACAGCTAAAAATTGTGTCATGAATGGTGCAGCTATTGTAATATTATTCAGCTAAAATTGTTTTGTAAATGATGCAGGTGTGCTGTTATAATCAATGAGCCTGTGAATAAAAAATGCAAAATGGAATAAAAGCATATCAAAATAATATTTCTTCTGTTTGTGTAAATGGCCTTACTCAAAATGCTTGTTTTTGCACCTCGACCCACATGATTAGATCTCAGTGTTCCAGCAAAGGGCACTCCCCCATACTGAGAAATTATCCCACCACACTGGAGAAAATCAGAAACAGTCCCTGGCATGCCTTTCCATTATTTACATGCCTCTGTCCCATCTAATTTAGTTTTCAATATCTGAATTTTTTTAGGGTTGGCACACAGTTTGATTTTTGGCTGTACCTCACAAGCCCCTCCTACCCTACAAATGCTAAAGCAGTCGTGCAGAGCAGATGAAAATCCTTTCCCAAAACTGAAATATTTTAAGTGCAAAAATATTATTATAATAATTATGTTTTGCATTGGTTTCGCTCTACATGCATAAAGATCCCTAAGGTGACCTGTACACTGATGGTGGATTCACTCATCAAGAGACACACCAATCTACTGCTGTTGAGAGAAATTTGATTAATTTCTGTGCATAATAACCATTTATAGCCATTAGTTTTTTTTGTCATCTACTGCAGTTCTGACAATTGAAATAATTTTGAGTAGAGGGTGTGACCTCCATAACAGATGGTTCACGCAACATCTTGGCATTTTCTGCCACAGGCCAACAGTTGGCCTAAAGATCCACTGGTGTAAATGGACTACATGGGCATTTTCCCAAATGTTGCAACCCCCCGACAGCTCAAAATCTGGCCTGAGTCCTGCGGTTTGGATGACTTGTTCTGAGCAGTTATTGCCCGTAGCATTTGCCATCTGTAATTGGAGGCACTTTTTGGTTTGCGGTTTTTCTTAATTTGCCATTTTTATTGATTGCCAACAATTTTAAGGGTAGTTTCATAGGAATTCTTTTTTTGTGAGAGAATAGAAATTCTGTAATATTTTGCTAAACAATTAACTATGGTATGATATGGCTGAACTGATTAAAATCATTTTTAATATAAATCAATAATTTAACTATAATCCTTATTTTATTCTGAATTTACCTTTAGTTTGTCTGTGGACCTACCTTGTTCAGGTTGTCAAGTGGTTGATAAGTGTTGTTTCAAGCAAATATGTATATATTTTTTCATTTACAATGTATTTATTTAAACCTGAAATGAGTAACAACTAGGATGATTTTTTAACATGCTTCTTGAAATTATAGGCTTATTGTAAATGTGTGACAATTTATAACACAGTATCTTATTTATTGTGGGCGTCTGTCAGAGAGAACAGAATGTGAAAGGAACCATACAAGACACAGTATACAGTATTGCTGCAAGCAATGAGCCATTAACTATAACCAGTTTGATAGTTATTTTAAAAGCTTTGGATGGAGCTAATCATAAATGTACCAGACTCCCACCAATATTTGTTGACAGTATATACATTAAATGTGAAATATGATTGGAAAATATGTTTATAACTTTACAAGTCACATATCTTAGCTCATAAAATACTGTCTCCATTGTGTCTTTGGCCACCTACTGTTTTTATATTCTTTTGCAAGGTTTATTTTGTGTTCAAGAGCAAACAATTCTCTTAGGTTTTTTCTTCTTTGACTGTAAATTCCTCTTGGTCCTTTTTCCCTGCAAGGCCAAGAAAAATATTAATTGTAGCACATTAGCGCTGGATACAGTCGCAGTCGGAAATAATTACTGCCTGTGACAGAAATGCATATATATGTTCTACAATTGGTTTTAAGTTTTGCATTGAAAGTTTTGTACACTGGATAACAATGATTGTGTGCAGTGTGGAGGCACAGCAAGAATATAAGATGGCAAAAATTTTAGGTTATTCTTGGTAAAGGTAAAAGTGATCTCATGTATGGGTGCTTCAGAGTCAGCTATGGTGAATTTGTGTTAAGCACTATATCCAGGCCACTGTTGCCTGTCACCCATGTTATGTCTCACCTGCGCTGGAGGACCAGGCTTGCCAAGGGGAGAAAATGTCCCGGGACGTGTATTCTTCTTCCTTTTCCTGTCATCCTGAAGCTGCCTCCTTACCCTTGTACCCTGAGAATGAACCAAAAATATTCCTGAAGGAAGAACACCAGTTTGTCTCTCTTATTCCTCACTGATGACTCCGTCTTCTTCCTCCCTCTGGTCAACCCCTGCTTCAGGCAGAAGACTACTGTGCCAGAGGGCATGTGGGAGGTATGGTGAACTACCCTTGAATGACCACTGGGGTTTTGTTCCTCCAGGTTGCAAATTCTACAACCACAAAAGGACAGCATGTTAGTTGCAATAGAAAAAGTTTCTCACACTGGAAAAAAGTTTGTGGGATTCAGAGAAAAGTCGCACGGACTCAGACTCGCAGTTAAGAACTATGCAGGATTCAGAAACCAAAAATTTTAGCTTATTCTCACAAGCCTGATCTCTTTGAGGACCACTTGGACCGAAATACAACCAAAATGAGCAGAACTCCTGGAAACATCATTGTCTCAAGTTGCACCCAGTTTTCCACAAAAATATGTGTGGTTAAATAAGGGTTTAGCACATGATGTCTGAGATATGAGACCTGACTCCTGTGACTAATTCATCATTCTCTACTCCTTCTTTCAGTTTTTGGCCTGGACACTCCTACTTTTCCCATAACCAATAGTAGGCATTAGATTCTGATATTGTTTGTCAGCATGTTTCATTGGTCTTGTATTACGTTTTCAAATGGAAAGAATTATGTGTGCTGTTCCCATAACTGCTGTGCCTCAAAATACGTATTTCACTTTGGAATAAATGTCACACACAGGACATTGATAAGGACAGTATATGATAATCAGTCTTAACGAAGAAGCTGTGAAAATAAGGAGGAGATGCTGAACCTCGGTCTGTCTTCAAGTCTTGGCAACTGATCTGGTTGATCTTATCCTTTCTTACAGGCCATGACATCTTCTCTTCACAGCTCCAGTTTGGAGCACTGCTGTGCTTGACTGGGCATTTAAGAAAGGAACATTTCTATTTTGCTGCAATGAAAGTGATTTCATGTATGGGTGTTTCAGAGTCATCTATGGTGAATTGGTGTTAAGCACTATATCCAGGCCACTGTTGCCTGTCACCCATGGTATATCTCACCTGTGCTGGAGGACCAGGCTTGCCAAGGGGAGAAAATGTCCCGGGACGCTTCTTCTTTTTCTTCTCGGTCTGAAGCTGTCTCCTTACTCTCGTAACCTGAGAATGAACCAAAAATGTCCCAGGAGGTACTACACCAGCATGTCTTTCTAATTCCTCGGTTATGACTCATCTTCTTTCTTCCTCTGGTCAACCCCTGCTTTAGGCAGAAGACTACTGTACCACAGGGCATGGGAGTTAAGAACTATGCTGGATTCAGAAACCAATCATGCTAAATCACACGCAGTTAAGAACTTACTTTTCAGGGACTACAGCTCTGTTTGCCTTTGTCCTTGATACAATTTTTCACATATTTTCACATTTTGTGTTTACTTAAGTGTGTGCCTCATATTTGTGTGGACAATTTATAGATCTCTGAAAAACAAGTGTTAATGCTTGCTTTTTGAGTTTCTCTGTATTCAGAAAGCATCACGAATAAGCTCAAAAAAGTCATTAGGAAATTTAAGGTACTTGTACTCTGTACTTGTACACTTATTGGTGAAATAAGACATGCATACTATAATTATTTGTTTTAATACTGTCAGAAGCTGCCAGTGACAGATACTTGGATACCTTGTATATAATGATCTCACCATTTAAGATGGAATTTAATATAATTGTATTTATATTCCTCTTGTATTTGCTGTATATTTGATTATTTGTATGTACAGTATGCATGTTAATATGCAAACACTTGAGTTTCAGTCATAATGAGTCCAAAGCTACATTAAAATTACTACATTATAAATACTACTATAATAATATTTACAATATTATTTACTATACTATTATAATCTTATCATAATTTCTTGTAATATATACTTGGTAGTTGATGTTATATAGTACAATAAGTTCAATAAACATGACAAACTTTTAGTGGGATTTCTCCCTGACTTCTTCAGGGGT